>CAUYUJ010014865.1:326889-371496 GCA_963575745.1 Prorocentrum cordatum | reverse complement strand
CTCCTCCTCCTCCTCCTCCTCCTCCTCCTCCTCCTCCTCCTCCTCCTCCTCCTCCTCCTCCTCCTCCTCCTTCTCTCTTGTTTGCTATCGCGAACACGGCTAGAGATAGTGAAGACGACGATTTGTACATGGCGAGCGTTCACGTCATGAGCTCGTTTCTCTCAGGGCGGACTGCAAAGCCACGTTCTCGTGCAGTAGGGATGCGCGCAAAGCTACCAGCGTGGCCAACCCTCGAGCGCATCTGTGGCTTAGGGTGCATAGCAGTACTGGCAGTACGAGTTTCGTCGGTTTCATTTCCAGCATGTCCTGGCATGGCACACTATTGGATGGTGCCAACAATGGACAGGAAGTTGACGGAAATCGCTTTGGTAGGCAACCGCAGAGCAGAAGAGTACGCCAAACGTGGCGCCCACCTTGCAGCTGCGGATAAGGCTTCGGTCCTGTTTTCGAGGGGTGTCTGCTGGTCGCGACGCCAGCGTGCAAGTTCGCGGCTCGGATTCCAGCGAAGCTTATCACTGATGGTACTAACGACCACCTCGGTGTTGATTTAATGAAATTCGTCGACCTGGCACCTTTGATGGATCCGAGTGCTGTTTGGCCCGTCCCTGTGCCCGATGCCCCTCAGGCCCCGATGAGGCCCCCGACTCGCCCTCCTCCTTCTGCTGACTCCCCCTGCTGCTGCTGCTGTGGGGGCGGCGGAGGCCAGGGGTGCGGAGGAGGACCAGACCAGGGGGCCGAAGCGGGGGAAGACGAGCACCTTGAGATTGGCCCAGCGCGGCCATGGAAAGTCAACGACCCTGCCATCCCCGAGGCGGGGGCCCCTGGATAGGGCGACGCAATCTATACATATCCACTGCTCCCTGGCCAGGCCCATCCTGAACACAGCAGCTGTGTATACGCCACGCCCTCCTGGTTTGGCCAGGAGGGCGTATACACAGCTCCTGGGTTCAGGATGGGCCTGGCCAGGGAGCAGTGGATATGTATAGATTGCGTCCCCCGACTGGAGATGACCCGACCCTATCCTGCATGACCTGCTGCGGGTTTGGCGCAACCCCGCCAGATGGGGCCTCCGCATACCTTGCCTGGGGCCCCGGCCCCGCCAGATCAAAGAGAGAGGGGGGGCGGCCCACACGGCTCGCATGCGGCTAAGAGGAGGAGGAGGAGGAGGAGGAGGAGGAGGAGGAGGAGGAGGAGGAGGAGGAGGAGGAGGAAAAGGAGGAGGCGGAGGAGGAAGAGAAGGAGGAGGGACAAAACTATTGAGAGCAAGGAGGAGGAGGAGGAGAAGCGGAGAAGCGGAACGCGCTGAGTCCGCCGGCCGGCCGGCGGGCCCCTTAGGAGCAGCGCGGGTGGTTCGGAGCCCGCTTACTGAAGGAGGAGGAGGAGGAGAAGCAGAAGGAGGAGGAGGAGAAAAAGAAGAAAAAGGAAAAGGAAAATAAGGAGGCGGAGGAGGAGGAGGAGGAGGAGCAGCAGTAGCAGGAGCAGGAGGAGGAGGAGGAGGAGGAGGAGAGGAGCAGGAGCAGGAGCAGGAGGATGAGGAGGAGGAGGAGGGGAGGGGAGGAGGAGGAGGAGGAGGAGGAGGAGGAGGAGGAGGAGGAGGAGGAGGAGGAGGGGGTGGTGGTGGAGGAGGAGGAGGAGGAGGAGAAGGAGGAGGAGGAGCAGGAGGAGAAGGAAGAGGAGGAGAAGGAGGAGGAGGAGGACCAGTGCCTGCATCCTTCTGACCCGCGTGTCGCCCTGGACGAACCCCGTGTTCCCTCCGCGGCCACCCGAGAGCGCTCGTCTGCCCTCTTCTCTGGCGTGGCACTGAAGGGATATACAGGTTCGTGTGCAAAGCATCCATGAAGGGGGCCTGGAACGCACAAATAAATACACACACATAACAGGATTCTCCATACTTATGAATATTTTCTGGGTTTTTGCCTTTCCCGCCAATTCCCATATTTGTCTATCATTCCTGGGTAATCGACGATTCATTGTGTCTGTGTGTTTTTACTACTGGATTCACCCTTTTCGAAGTCGGCCCCTCTTAATTATGCGGATGGGCATCGACTCGGTGCCACTGTGCTGTGGCTTCGAATCCCGTGCGGAGGCAGGGGAGCTCGGGAGGAGCGAAGTGTCACGCCGTGCAGAAGTCTATGCTTGTCGGGCTTGACCCGAGGCCGAGCCCGAAGATCTTTGGGGCTGTTTTTTTTGTTTTTTGTTGGGGGGGGAGGGGAGGGGCCTGTCGACGGGCCCAGGCGGGGCCGTCACCCCACTGGAAACAAACAGTTATCCTTCGAAGGCCCCCCCCTCTCCCAAGTTATCCTTCGATGGCCCCCCCGTTCTCCCCCCCCACTCACCTTCACATTTCCCTTGACGGGCGTCTAACCTCATCATGCCTTTCCTTCTGCAATGCCCCCCCCCGTCCTCTCCACTTCCCTTCACTCTTCCTCCTCCTTGACAATGACTCAATATGAATACTACTCTCCCTCTTCTCCTGATGACGGCCTGGGAGTGTCCGACCCCCCCCCCGCGTACTGCTGTTTTACACACAGGTTTCCCCGGAGTTGGGTTTTCGGCTGCATGTTTTTCAAAATGCTGCTCTCGCTGAGGCGCTGGCCTCACTTTCGGGCCCCGCTCGTTCCGAATCGTGCTCCCGCTGCAGCGCTGGCCTCATTTCCGTACTTCTGCTCGTTCCGAATCGTGCTCCCGCTGCAGCGCTGGCCTCATTTCCGCGCTTCCGCACGTTTCGACTCGTGCTCCCGCTGCAGCGCTGGCGTCATTTCCAGCGCCATGCCACGGCATGCAATGCAATGCATAGGTTGATACTACGCTTTGCGGTGCACTTCTACGCCATGCCATGCCGTGCTCTACAATGCATCGCGTACCCTTTCGGGATCATTGCCCTGCTCGACATCCGACTGTGCGAGTAGAGAGGGGATCTGCGCCATGGTAAGGGATGGGAGGGAGGGGTAGGATGTCAGATATGACACGAGCGCACCTAGCTTGTCCTTCCCCCCTCCCCTTCTCCCCCCTCCTCCTCCTCCTCGACCTCATTCTCTCACACCTCCTCCTCCTCCTCCTCCTCCTCCTCCTCCTCCTCCTCCTCCTCCTCCTCCTCCCCGTTCTCCTCCTCCAAGCTTCCCCACCCGATGCCCCCTCCGTCAATCCTCCTTCATCCTCTCATCACACTTCCTCCTCACTTTCTCCTGGTTATCCTACTACTCATCGCGAGTCCACGCAGAAGATGAAGAACATTCCCGCGTAGCGCCTTTGCCCGGCCGGACCAGACTGTGGGTTTCAGTGCGGAGGACCAGCAGCAACCACAAGCCAGCGACGCCGCCGCCGCGGCCGTCGTTGTCGCCGCCGACGTCGTCCGAGAGGTGTCGCGGCTGTGACCACTGGTCTGACAAGAATTAGAATGAGGAAGAGGGTGAATCACTGTCTTTTGAATTCGGATCTGGCTTAAAATCAACCTGCCTCCGACTTCCGCTGCCACCGGCCAGAACAGATATACACGCAGCCGACACCATAGCTCACTGCATGCCGGACACAGCCATCTTGGCACTGACCATCGCGGGGCCTTGTGCAACTGCCAGGATACTCCCCGTGGCTGCACGCAGAAAGAGGATGAGGAGGAAAGCGGGGGGAAGATGGGGTGACGGGGCTTGCAGAGCGTATTGACATTCAGGGTGTACACCCTGCGAAATGCTTAAGAAATCATGGGTTAAGAAATTCATAGTCTCAGAACTTCAATAAAAAAAACCCAACATTTCTATTAAAATCTTAGGATTTACATTGAAACGTTAAGAATAATCGAGACTCTGGCCGAAAACTTGGGTTTTCTTAAACATCGCCTAAGGTGTACTCAACGTTTGTCTGCATCTCGACGAGGCGTCTGCCCTCTCACCCTCCTCCCATCACGCGGGGCCGAGGCCATCGAACGCGCGCCACGCCGCGCTGAATGGGGAGGGGCACGGCATGGACAATGTTCTGTTGCAGAGGCTTCCCAGGTGGGGTCAGAGCAGATGGGACCAGGGGATCGAGCCGCATCGCCGATGCATCGCCAGTGCATCGGCGATGCACTGGCGACGTCGGCGACGCATTGGCGACGCTGACATGGAGAGCATCGGGCTCCACATCGGGCCGCATCGACGATGCGTCGGCGATGCGGCGCGACCCTCCGACCCCAGAGGCCAGAGATTAGGCAAAGCTGAAAGACAAAATCAGGACGAGGATGAAATCGGGTGGGGATACATCGAGAATCTCTGAGATCCAGCGGATCTGAGCAGGGCGCCGCGGCCATTCTCAGAGCGTTCTGGAACGCTCTGAGAGTGATCTGGAAGGCCCTGGAACGGAATTATCCTCGTCCGATCCCCGTCTGATCCTTGCACCCGCTTGCGGTGGCCCCGCAAAGGACCACACACACCACCCCAGACCCCCGACGCCATGATTTTTCCATGACGCGACCCCCAGAGGACCTAGGCCCATTCCCCGGGACCGGTGTTTCATGCCCGGTCGTTTTTTGACGGCCCCGAGGGCCAGCAAGGGACCCCAGAAGCTGAAAATTGCAAAAACCTCCCGTCGTGATTTTTTCGTGGCTAGAGGGCTCAGAAGACGATCCTTTCGTAATCACCTGAGTGGCCGCAGTGGCTCCTCCAATGGCCACCATTGGACCCCAGCGGCCCCCCGCAAGCCTAGAGCCGCCTCCAGTGTCTCCTCCAGTGCCCCCCCCGCGGCCTCCGTTGGCCTCCAGTGGCCTCCCGTAGCCCCCAGTGGCCTCCAGTGGCGCGAGCAAACGACTGTGGACCACTGGGGGCGCAGGAACGCCAGGCTAAATGACTATGAGAGGCTCCCAGGATCGTCTTCTGAACGAGGCCCATCTAAGAAATCTGCGCGGACCTTCGAAAGTTTATGTTTATGCCGTTCTTTCCTCTAGAAACGTCGGGCGGGCGGCATCGGGGGGGCAATAGACGCAGCGGGATCGACGATTACAGGAACGCGGCTGAAAGGGCCCCTTACGTGCCACAGCTGGGGGCCCGGGGCCACCGAGCCTGCAAACGCACCCCGGATCTCGGTGGCCCCACCCCCCCACCCGGCCGGGCGGAGCTAAGGCCCGTCGCGAGAGACCTGGGCCGGAGGCTGGCTTTTCTGAGGCCTGGAGGCGGTGGGCTCCTGGATGCGCTCCCGGCTGCCGAGCTTTGCGGGCGGCTTCCTTTAAACCCGAGCAGGTTCACTTTCACGGCATCAGGTCGGGCATGTCCCCCTACAAACGGAGTTTGGACGAAAAACCAAAAATAGTCGAAGCATGCTCAAAAATGCTCAATCCTAGTCAGAAAATCGTCCCCAGACTATTTTTTTGGCACTATTTCTGGATATTCCTCTTGTAGAGGGACAGGCACGACTCAAGCATTGCATTCGCCTCCCCCTCGGGGCTCGAGAGAAGGGGGTCCGTGCAAACGGGGGTCAGTCAGAGCGCCGGATCTTGCGGGTTCCTGCAGGGCCATGGCTGCATGGACCCGGGCCTGGGCGCAGGATCTTGCAGGATCTTGCAAGATTCTGCAAGGCCTGACTGGCCCAGGTCTGGTTTGACCCAGGTCAATAGATCCAGACCCCCCCACTCCCCTTCGCCTCCTTCTCAAACCGCGCTGGTCCGAAAAGGCGTGCAGGTGGGTCCCGACCTGCGTGGAATCCAAATGTTTTTCTGGGCCTCACCGCGCCCCACCCGCTCCCACCGCTTCCCCCTCCACGCAAGTAAGCCTGCTGGAATCTGAAACAACTGCTTCTCTGCCCTCAACCGACCCTCGAAGGTCGATGGAGGGAGGATTTCGGGTGTGCTCGGCCCTTCTCGGGCGGGGGCCTGCAAGGACCTCCAGGAGTCACGATCTGGGGTGCAAAACTCACAGTCAGAACGTGCAGTAAGGACGGGTGGTAAGGACGCAAGACCCTGGGAGGCCGAAGCTGGGATTTTCTGGGCGACGGGCGACCCAGGAGGAGGAGGAGGAGGAGGAGGAGGAGGAGGAGGAGGAGGAGGAGAAGGAGGAGGAGAAAAAAGAGGAGGAGGAGGAGGAAGAGGAGGAGGAGGAAGAGGAGGAGGAGGAGGCGGAGGAGGAGGCGGAGGCGGAGGAGGAGGAGGAGGAGGAGGAGGAGGACGGGTCGCGGAGGAAAAGGCACCAGGGTAGCCTAGACGAAGGCGCGCGTCCTTCCTGGGCGCGTTGACTGTACGGTTTCCCTCTCTCGGCGGCGCGCCCCCGCGGGGGGCGTGTCGGCGCCAGGGGGGGGGGGCCTTCCAAGTGGGCGCGCCTGGCTTCGCAGAAAGCCTCCCTCCTACACCCTGCGAAATGCTTAAGAAATCATGGGTTAAGAAATTCATAATCTCAGAATTTAATTAAAACCCAGAATTTCTGTCAAAATCTTAAGGATTGAATTGAAACATAAGAATAATCGAGACTCTGGCCGGAAACTTAAGTTTTCTTGAGCATCGCCTAAGGTGTATCCCATTCTGGGCGCCACCTCACCTGCCCGGACCTCCCAGAGAGCTGCGACATACGCACAGGGACCTCCAGACCTCTGCAGACAGATCTGGGGTCGCAGGGAAGCTCGGCTGGGCCTCAAACTCAAACGCCTTGGCTGCAGTCTCCGAGCCCTCCTGGAGGAGGTCTGGGTCCGGTCGGCCTCGGGAGGCCAGAGCGGAGGCGAGGCTCTCTCGGAGATGGCAGGGCACCCCGCAACAAGCACCGAAGCCTGCTGCTCGTGCCCCGCGTGCTGCCCCTGGCCGCTCTCACCCAGGAGCCAGGACAAAACTACGCGCGTGCGCGAACGCCCCTACACGAACGCTCGCAGCACGGGCTGGCCTCGCGGAAAGGGGAGCGGGCCGCATCCATGCACTTGGCTGTGCGCGCGCGTCCGCTGTGTGCCCCCTGCTCTCCCATGCCCAGAGCGGGTCCCCTTCCCAGAGCGAGGGAGCTCTGGCCTGTAGATGATCTTGTAATTCCGGTACTCCAGGAAGTTCGTGTTCCTCGCTGCCCCAAGAGCCAACGTCAATTCTTCCTGCCTCTTCCATCCTCACGCTCTTGCTCCCACTCCTCCCCCCTCCTTCTCCTCCTCGTCCTCCTCCTCAACCTCCTCCTCGTCCTCCTCCTCCTCCCCCTCCTCCCTCTCCTCCTCCTCCTTTTGATTTCCTGATAAATAACTTGTCCCCGTCGCAGCCCCGAGGCCAGCTGTTAGGGCGGGCCAGGCGTTTCGCCTGAGACTTCCTCACCATTTATGACTCTGAAGCTTCAACATTGACAACAACTTCACAGATGGAGGGCGCGTCGTGTTCAAAATGTGGCTCCCGCTTTAGCGCCGCGCACATTCGTTTCAACAAATTACAAGATGTCATCGAATTGAGGGCGGGTGGTTTTCAAAATGTGGTTCTCGCCATCGCGCCGCGCACATTCGTTTTCAAACTGTGTAAGAGTTTCACGGATTGAAGGCGGGTCCTTTTCAAAACGGGGCTCTCGCCTTAGCGCCGCGCACATTCGTTTTCAAACTTTACAAGAATGTTGAGGATTGAGGGCGGTTCTTTTTCAAAACGTGGCTCTCGCCTTAGCGCCACGCGCATTCGTTGTTAAAAATTACAGAATTTGCACGGATTCCCATGGTCAGCGTACCAGAAATCGTGATTTGGAAAGATTCAGGATTATGACGGCGCAACAGTTACGTTGATTCACGGTGTTGAAGTCACAGGAACGTCGTTCTGGCACGACTCAGGATCGTCAATACGCAAAGGTCACGTTGATCCGTGGCGTTGGAATCCCGAGAATACCTAATGTTTTGGCATGCTCCAGTGTCTTCAAACGGTTGTCTTCCAACGAGGCAGATCCCTCAGTGGAAATGTACCGTCGTAGGGGCCTATGAAGAGGGAGCTTGGAGGGAGGATTTACGCCAACATCGTTGATGACTACATCGTTGATGACTCTTGGGTTTGCACTGGTCCTCCTCCTCCTCCTCCTGCTCCTCCAACTCCTCCTCCTCCTCCATTCCCCTGCTCCTCCCGCTCCCGGTCCTCCTGCCCACCCTCTCCTCCACAGCGTGTTCACACCTGTGCCAAGCCTGACAGCACGTCCACCCAGTCCGTACAGAAGACTACCGTCAGCCACTATCGTAAGGATGCGCGATAAGGGTGCAAGGGACTTGGACGCCCATGTCAAAGCTTTTCGAGCGGGGCGCGGCCAACGAAAGTGGCCTAGGATGGACCGAGGATGCAAAGAAGCAATGATACCCTTGGGAAGGTTGCCCATCCTTACTATGCGGGTGGACTGTATTGCACCTCAGCGCGATGTGGCACTACCGCTGATGCAAGCCATGCAAGGGAATCCACTGCGCCCACCGTTCATCTGAACACACCGTCAACCCGTATCATAAGGATGCGCGGTAAGGATGCAAGGGCCTTGGATGGGCCACGGTAGCGTTCTTCGAACGAGGTTGGCCAGCGATAGTCGCCAAGGCTAGACCGAAGGGGCAAGGATGCAAGGGTACCCTGGGGAAAATTGCACATGCTTCCCATGCGGGTTGACTGTACCCGCCACCGTCCCCACGGAACCTTGGGGCGTGCTCGGATGCTGGCCTGTTGTTTGGAAGGGCTTCTGAAGTGCCTGTCTCTTAGGCCGACCCCGACCCCGGTCCTCTCGTCGCTCGTCCCGCCCTCACCGTGCCCAGGCCCGTCGCTGATGGCTGTGAGGACGGCTCACAACACTGCGCGGTCTCCTCGGGTCGCGGCTAACCACTGCGCGGTGTATTTCGGACTCGATCTTGAACTTCTCGTTGGTGTTGAATGGCACGTACCTCGAGAAGGCGACCCGATCCAGAAGGAGAAGGAGAGAATGGGGCGCAGAAGGAAGTGGGGGATGACAAGGCGGAGGAGGAAGAGGAGGAGGAGAAGGAGGAGGAGGTGCGGAGTGAGGAGAGGGACGGGGGGCAGGAGGGATGGGGATGAGGAATAGGAGAGGGATCAAGGATGAAAAGGAAGGGGATGCGTTGGGCGGGAAGGGTGGATGAGGGGTGGTCAAAACAAGGAAACACTCATAGACCGAGAACGTTCATCCATGGACCTCTCCCAGGATGCCAGGATGTTGGGCCGAATCCAACCGTGGCAACGAAGAACACCCCCCCAAAACGCCAAAAAGAGGAAGGGTGTTGGTACCGCTAGGTTTGTACTCCTCTTATCTGGAAGAGGTGAGGGTGGTGGGGAAGCAACCAATGGCTTCAGTTGCGGAGGGCTGGGAGGCTGGGACCCGGAGGCGAGCCCGAGAGGGGTACCACCGCATCTTGCACCACGCCCGCGCAACAGGCAAGGACCGGCAGAACGATCGAGGCCAAGCGGTGCGGAGAAAGACCGCACGGGAGGAAGCTCATCGTGAAGGAAACGAGTTCCGTGGGAAACTGGTCCTGGACCCCAGGGTTTCCCCCCGAGGACCAGTTCTTCATCCTGAGCCGTCTTCTGACAGTCCCAGGGGCACGTGGACGGCCCTGAGGCCCCCAAACGGCGAATCTATTCCTTTGCAGGGCCCGAGCTAAACAATGTGTTTGTCGGTTTCGTTTTGTGTGTTCGTTGTCCCTCGTGTTGTATTCCCTCCGCTTGTGCTGCAAAGCGAAATCCAAACGAAAGCGGCCCACAACATCGCCAGCAGGGCTCGAGCTAAACAATGTGTTTGTCGGTTTCGTTTTGTGTGTTCGTTGTCCCTCGTGCTGTTTTCCCTCCGCTTGTGCTGCAAAGCGAAATCCAAACGAAAGCGGCCCACAACATCGCCAGCAGGGCTCGAGCTAAACAATGTGTTTGTCGGTTTCGTTTTGTGTGTTCGTTGTCCCTCGTGTTGTTTTCACTCCGCTTTTGCTGCAAAGCGAAATCCAAACGAAAGCGGTCCACAACATCGCCAGCAGGGCTCGAGCTAAACAATGTGTTTGTCGGTTTCGTTTTGTGTGTTCGTTGTCCCTCGTGTTGTTTTCACTCCGCTTTTGCTGCAAAGCGAAATCCAAACGAAAGCGGTCCACAACATCGCCAGCAGGGCTCGAGCTAAACAATGTGTTTGTCGGTTTCGTTTTGTGTGTTCGTTGTCCCTCGTGTTGTTTTCACTCCGCTTTTGCTGCAAAGCGAAATCCAAACGAAAGCGGTCCACAACATCGCCAGCAGGGCTCGAGCTAAACAATGTGTTTGTCGGTTTCGTTTTGTGTGTTCGTTGTCCCTCGTGTTGTTTTCACTCCGCTTTTGCTGCAATTGAAATCCAAACGAAAGCGGTCCACAACATCGCCAGCAGGGTTCGAGCTAAACAATGCGTTTCGTTATCGTTTTGGTTTCGTTTCTCCTCGTCTTGTCTTCCCTCCCCCTTCTTGCTGCGAAACGAAATATCCAAACGAAAACGGCCCACGAAATCGCCAGAACACCGTTTGGCTAGAGCCCTGTTCCTTAGCACCAATTTTCCTCATGACCCACAGCCTTCATGGCGAGAGGCGCTCAACTCGGAGATCTGCTGACCCGGGTCAGTCCAGACCCGAATCCGCCAGGCCGTGCAGGATCCTGAAAAATCCTGCGGGATCCTGCGCCCAAGCCCAGGTGCATGCAACCCTGGCCCTGCAGCATCTTTTGAGCAGTGACCGACCGTCCTGGCATTCCTATAGGCCTACCACGGAATGTTCTTAGAACCCAGACATGTTCTAAAAACAAAAAATGTTTTTAGAACATCAACCCGATGTGTTAAAACCAGGCAGCCCCAGCCAGTAATGTTCTCAGAACATTTCGTGCAGACCACAAGAGGTTCTTAGAACACTGTTTTGCAGGCCTATAGGCACGCGAGGACGTTTCGCCACTGGTTTTAGATCGGGCATGTCCCCCTACAAGGGAATGTTAGGCGAAAAATGAAAAGTCCTCGGACAAATAAAAGAAACTATTCAAACTTGGTCAAAACAAGTCCCCATACTATTTTTCTACCATTTTTTGATATTTCTCCTTTAGAGGGACAGGCCCGACTTAGCACTGGTTGCCTGGCTGACCCCTGCTTGCGTGGACCCCCGGCCGGCTCCTGAGCCCCGACCAACCTCTGCGCCCGCCGCCCGCACGGCACGCCGCCCGCACGGCCGCGCGCGGCGCGGCGGCCGCCGGGCACGGCATGCGGGGACTCGGCGCGCGAATCCTGGCACGGTGCCCGCGCGCGCCCAGAGGCGCCGCGAAAGAGGCTGGCGAGCCAGACCCCCTCGGACCACGAGAAAATCCCGAGGGGGGAGGCTTTTCGCAGTGTTCGGCCTCTGGGGGCCCTCACCGGCCCTGGGGACCGCCAGAAAACGATGCGGGTAGAAGAACCGGCCCCAGGGAAAGGGTCCGGACCTGAGGGGGGGTCGCGTTATGAAAAAATCAGAACGTCGGGGGTCTGGGAAACGCCGCGAAGGAAGCTGGCGACGCGGTGCCTTCCCACGTGGCTGCCGCACGTGGCCGCGCCGCTTGCTCTCGACGCGCCCCGGGTGGACAACGCCGACGCCACGGCGAACCGACGGCAGCCACGGCGCCCCGCGCCCAAGGGGACGCAGCGGGCGCCGCGGCAAGCCCGAGGCGCACGCGAAAAATCCGAGGCGGCGTGTGTCCTGGTGCCCGCGGCGCCCTCCCCACCCGGACCCCCGACGTCATGATGATTTTTTCATGACGCGACCCCTCGAGGTCCGGACCTTTTCCCCGGGACCGGCTTTTCACCACGAATCAATTTTTTGACGGTCCCGAGGGCCGGTGAGGGCCCCTAGGGGCCGAAAATAGCGAAAAACCTCCCCCGTCGTGATTTTTTCATGCCTCGAGGGGTCTGGGCACGACGCAGGGCTGCGCGTCGGAACAAACGGCGCGGCGACAGATGCAAATCCGACGTGAAAGCGCTGCGTGGAACGAGTGCACGCGCGGCGCTCAGCATGCAGAGGCCACCGCCCAGCACGCCGCGTTTGCGCGCGGCGCGCTGCGAGCGCGAGCGCCCTCCTCGCTCCTTCTCGCTCTCGCTGCCGGCTGCCTGTCACTCAGCACCAAGACCCCCGACGTCGCGCCTTCTTCATGCCGCGACCCCCCGAGGTCGGGACTCGCTCCCCTGGACCGGCTTGTCATCCCGAGCCGACTCTTGACGGCCCCGAGGCCCGGGGAGGGCCCCCACGGAGGCCGAAAAATTGCGACACACTTCCCGTCGCGATTCCTTCACAACCTCCTCCTCCTCCTCCTCCTCCTCCTCCTCCTCCTCCTCCTCCTCCTCCTCCTCCCACGACTCGGCGGCGGCGGATGGGGGGAAGTGAGAAGGGGCGGGCCTTCTCACGAGGCTCGGAAGGCTCGCGGCCTTCTGAGCAGTTGTCGAAGCCTTCCCCGGAGACACAGAAGACTTCTCGGAGGGCGAGGGGGCTTCCGAGGAGTCCCGCCGCCTTCCGAGGAGGCCTTCTCCTTCTCATCTCCCCCCCTCGCTCGCCGCCGCACGACGTGACCGCCTGTTTTTGTAACTGGGGGGGTCAGTTTTATTACGGCGCTTTCTTTGGATTGGAGCTTAGGGGGTCCGGTTTATTCAGGCGCCCCGTCGAAGAGGGGGGTCCAGAATATAAGGTCGCATTTGGAGGGGGGTCGGGTTCTTGTTGGGTGGGGGTCGATTAAGAAGGGATTTGGAGTGGTCGTTGCGCAGGACAGCAGGCCTTCTTGAGCTTGCCCTTCCCAGCTGTACCCCAGCTCTCGAGGCCCCTTTCTTGTGCTGCGCCGTCGCTCGGCCTTCGCCGTCGCTCGCCCCTCCTCCTCCCCTGGCCTTTTAGGTCGGGCCCGCGCGCGCGCCCCCGGCCACGACGTGAGCGCTCGAGCGGCTCGCCCCCCCTGCCGCGCTGCAGCGCGCCACGTGTGCGCGCGGCACGGCCCCGAGGCCCGCGCGGCCGCGCGGCGCGGCGGCCCCCCCAGGGGTTCGGCACGCGGGGCCTCGGCTGGGACGCGCAGAGGACAGGCTTCCCCAATCAGTGCCTGCACCGATTGGGGTCCTGGCGGAAGTGGTCTTCTCTGGTGTAAAAGTACGATGTTGCTCCCATCGTGCTTAAGGTTCGGTCCGGCCTGTCCCCCTACAGGCAGATTTTCAACGGCAAAATTTAAAATACCCAAGGCATTCAAACCATGCCCCCAAAGACGTCCCAATAATATGTTTTTGCTATTTTTGAGCATTCCTTCTGTGGAGGGACAGGCCCGACATAAACTTAAGGACCACCTTCCAGAAAAAACTTCGAGCACCCGCAAAAATGTCGAACAAGTGTCGAAACAGTGTCGAACGAGTGTCTCCCAAGGCTCGACACGTGAAAACCCTCGAGTTTCGTTTTTGGGGTGGAGCTCGAAACTCTTCCAGGTGATCCAAGCTAAAGTAGGTATGAACATCATCATACTAGTACTATATGCTCTCCGTGGAGGCGCGCATCCGACCCGAACATATAGTATACCGATCTTGTAATATATCGTTTTCCGTGGTGTGTGTGTGTGTGTGCGTGTAAAATTTCTCGGTGCGCGCGTCGCCCCGGGGGGGCGACGCACACACAGTATGAGCATGTTCGGGTGATGCCGATCGGCGCGCGAGGCCGGGCACGGTGTCCCGTCGTGCCGGGCCAGGCCGGCACGGCACGAAGCGCGGACCCCAGCGCCGCGAATCCGAACAAGCTGGCGGCGCGGTGCCCTTCCAGGTGCAAGTGCGAGGTTGCGGGACGTGGCCAGCAGTGAGACAAACAAGCATGTGGAGATCGACCGAGACGGCCAGCAGAGCCCCAAGACTGCCCAAGAGGGCCCAAGGACGTCCCAGGAGGGACCCAGAACGTCACATGGGGGCCACAACGGACACCCAAGACCGCCCCACAAGAGCCCAAGACTAGGGCGAGAATGATGTCATGATAAGATGGCCCAGGATGCGTTCCAGGATTTCTTAGAAGGACTTTCCATCGGAATTGGCCGGTGATCAGCATTGTGGAAACATGTGATGGTTGCGAAGGCGCGCCCAGGTCCGGTCTGGCCCGCCCTGGCACGGTGTCATGCTGTCGAGGTCTGACGCAAGGGGCGCACGAAGAAAAACAAGCGGCACGCATGCCCTGGCTCTTGCACGGGGAGGGTGACGAGGAGTGGGGGTGTGGGGGGGAGGGGCCGTCCTGGTGCTTTCTCGGGGCGTGGTCGGGCCTCTCGGGGGTGGGTATGTGGAGTCTGGGGTCAGGGAGGTCCAAGCTTGCCAGAGTATGGGGGACGACGAAGAGCGACGACCAACAACACAGCAGAGGAGGAGGAGGAAGAGGAGGAGGAAGAGGAGAAGGAGGCTAGACTCGACCTAAACGGTCACGCAGATAAACTCAGACAGCCTAAGGACCCCTTTTCCAACCCCTGACCCTAGCGCCCCCCAGCCGCAACTAGGAGGGGCCAGCGATCAGGGGTCGAAGAGGTCATCAGGTTGAGAGGCCCCGCTGCCTGGACGCCAGGGCCCTCGTCCTGGCCTCAAGAGCTCTCGATCCCAAGAGCTGGGCTTGGGCCAGCTGGAGCCCGAAATGCGGGAGCGCCTCCAGAATCGAAGGCCTCTTCGGGCCCTCCGAGTACGGGGCTCCTACCTGGGTCACCTCAGAGCGCACAAAGGAAAAATCATTTGACCAAAACAGGATTTCGGCGCCCGAGGGAGACCTGAGATCACCGAGCCTTCTCGCACCCCCTTTGGGATGCTTGCCCTGGGCGGTCTTATTATTATTATTATTATTACTGCTCGGGGTCGGGCGACCTGGACAGTAGTCCTGGAGGCCGCGTCCTTTCCTGTCCGAAAAATAACCTCTACAAGTTGCGCAGAACAGCAGGACCGACTTTTCTCCTGCCTCTGGGAGGAAAGGCGCCGCGAGCAAGGAGTGCCCGCGCGCGCGCCGCGGCCGCAGCGAGGCGTCTAAGCCCGGCAGCGGACTCTCCATGTGCACGCGGGGTCCGCGCTGGCCGACGGGGCCGCATCCTCTTCGCAAGCCTCGGCAGGATCCGCGGGCCACTCGCGCAGGTTGACGATCTCCAGGGCCTTGGCCCCCATGGAATCGCGGAGGCCCACTCCTCCGATCTGTGCATCCTGCGCTGCCGCGAGCGATTAACTGGCGGCCCTCGATGCAGTGGACGTCGTTGCTGTCCGCTCGAACTGCAGAGGCACCTTCTCTAGCTCGGACGCCGGCCAAGGCGTTGCCATCAAGCTCGAACTGCGTGATCAGCCCTTCCCTGACTGCATGCGGCCCCAAGTGGGCCCGAACTTTGATGACCTCCGCGTCCTTGAGCCTCCCCGCTCGCCCAGGCGGGCTCGCTGGCTGCCCTCCGCCGCCGCCAAAGGATTGGCAGCGCGTCGCACCGTCGCGAGGCAGTCGCAGTAGAACTTGAAGGAGCCTCCAGCGATGGTGTCGGTGAGGACCTTCACAGCGCAGCCCCCTCCGTCTCTGTCCAGCTGCTCAGGCCCTTCCAACAGCGGGGCCGAGCCCCGCGCCTCAGCGACCAGCTTGCGGTGCGTCGAAGACGATGATGGGCCAGCCAGCTGCCCTCAGACTCGGGTAGTTCTGATCGAGCCCTGAGCCGTCGACGAAGACGTGCTCACCGTCGGCGAAGGGCCCAAAGCTCGGCCAGCTGGTCGCGTGCTTGAAATAGTCGTCGGTTCGGAGCGGTCTCTGGACCAGCTCAGAGATGTCGGGGAACAGCCCCCTGGCGAAGAGCTCCGTGAAAGGGTGGCCCATGAGCTCGGCTCGCGCAGCCGCCTTCCGAAAAGGCGGCCCCAGGAACTCACGCCTCCAGCCATCGTGAGCCTCGCGCCTGAACCGCCTGTCGAAGGGGGCGCCGACGGGGTGGTCGCACAGCTGGCAGCTCTTGGGGGCGGAGGGGTCCTCCGCTCCGACCCTGGCCTGGCACCAGTAGGTGTTCTGGATGAGGCAGCGCAGCGCTCTCTGGTGGTGCAGGTCCCACGCCTCAGAGCGATGGCAGGCCAGGTCGAGGACCGGCTGCCGGAAGGGTGGGACCTCCCAGCCCCGCATGCTGGAGCCGTGCCGCTTCACCTGCTCGTGCCCCATGGCTCGTCGGGAGTCCAGGGGGGCCACTTGGCCGAAACATGCTGGCGAGTAGCGACGCACTTGGTACTCGTGGCCCAGCGCGTCGTGGAGCCTGTAGGGATCGCCGTCGATTAATCCCCAGCCGACCCGCTCGAGCGTAAGCACCAAGGCGCTGATCGGACCCTTTACCAGAAGCCAAGGGTGCAGCCTCTTAGCGATGCTCAGGCCTGTGGCGAGGCAGGAGCGGGCCGCCGCCTCGGGGAGCAGGGAGGCCCAGACAATCTCGACGGAGGCCACCAGCGCCGTCTTCGTGACGATCGTCAGGGGGCCCCGCTTCCAACCGCCTGACTGGCCAAGGCTGGCCAGTCCCAGTGCGGCCCCGCGGGCCAGTCGGCCTCTCGCCTTGATGGCCCCGACGCGCAGCCGACGGAGGCGGCCGCTGGGTACTCCCATGATCGCCGAGCCCCAACAGGCTTTCGCAGTGTGACCTGCTCTGAAGAATCTCGCCTGGCTGATCGAGGGCCTGAAACAGCCTGGTGAGCTTCCTCCCTCGGCACCGAGCAGCCTTTTCACGGGCCGCTGAGGTCGTCGCGCGTCGGTAGGAACCCGACACGGCGTCGCCACCAAGGTCCCCGTGCACGTCCACGAAGTCGCCCTCCTCGATGTCCCAGCCAGGTTGGCATATGAGGGCATCACGTAGCTTCCTGCTGATGGCCAGCGCCTTGGTCTTATTCCTGCTGAGCGGCAGGTTGGCCTCCTTCATCTTCGCGCAGAAGGCCCGATAGGCAGCGGCCAGCTGCTGGGCTACCACGGTGCAAGGTCCAATCACATGGCACGAGACGTCGTCGACCACGTTGAGGATCCTGGCGATGGGAGCCGTCAAAGCCGCTGCCCTGAGGGCCGAGATGAGGAATTCCTTGGGCCGGGACCCCGGGGCGAGATCCCGCGCCTGGGCGTGAGGATGGGAGAATTGAACATCGACCCCGAACGTCACATGACTGTCGATGCTGGCGCCCCCCTGCCCGAGATCCGCCGCGCGGCCGCCGCGAGCTGAGCTGCTGCGGCCCCGCCGCCAGCCGCGGCCGCCGCTGCCCTTGCCCCCCCGCCTGCGGTCGCTCCACCGGCGGTGCCTACCCGCTGCCGCGGCGGCTCCTGCAGATCAGCCTTTGGGTGCCCGGCCGGAAGCCGCGGCAGCTTCAGACGCGCAGGCGCCGCCGCCGCCAGCCCCCGCAGACGGTGTGCTGGCCCCTCCGCGCAGGCGCGCCCGGCGCGCCCGGGTCGGCTGCCCGGCCCCAGGCTGCCCCCGTGCCGACCTCGCCTTCAGCGCTGGCTGGGCGGACCACGCGGCCATGCGGCCGCGCCTCAACGAACGCGCGGCCGGTGGATTTCCGGGCCCCCCGCCAGTCCCACACGCGCACTTGGCTGAACACAGCTTATCGCGATGTTCGGTCTGCCAGCGGTACCTCCACTCCCGCAGCGGGCAGGCGCGCCCGAGATGCCGCCCCGCTGCGCGAGCTGCCGCCGCCGAGGCCACGCCCGCAGCTGATGGCGGCGCCCCCCCGCCGCGCGGCCTGCCCACCTGGCGGGAGGTGTTCTCTCGACGAGCGAGCACAAAACACTGCGTGCCGAAGGGGGCGCGGATCCTCTTGGCCCGCTGCTTGGCGCAGGCGGCGGCGCTCGCCATGCACCAAAACGCGACAGAGGCGTGGCTCCAGTTCACCTCGCTGCCCAAATGCGCTCTCCGCCCACGCGCGCGCGGGGGCCGCGGTAGCAGGGGCGCGGCGGAAGCCCTGACCAAAAACCTCTGCAAGCGTTGGTTGGAGGGAGACCGCGCTTCGCCGCAGGCGGAGACAGTGGGCCGGCGAGGCACCGCGAAACCCTCCTGAGAGGACCAGAGAGCGCAGCGCTGCCGGGAGCTCGCGGCGGACGCGCAGCACTCCGAAAGCTGCTCGGCGCCCACCAGCGAGCCTCCAGTTGAGGTCACCAAAGCAGCGCTGGAGCAGATGCTCTAGAAGCACCCGCGCAGTCAGCAACCAGTGGACGCCGCCCGCCCCCCAGCTGTCAACGCGGCGGCCGCGCCTCAGTTAGACGCAACTTCGCTCGAGCGCGAGGCGCGGGCCTTCCCTCGGGGCTCCGCTCCAGGAGCGCGACGGCGGCCCACCGCGACGCGGTGCTACAGCAGCTGCTCGCCCTCGCCAACGTCCTCGCGAAGGGCCAGGCGCCCAGTGGCGTGGAGGACTACCTGGCTGGCGCCTCGGTGGCGGCCCTGCCCAAGAAGGACGGCGGCCTTCGACCAGCGGCCGCGGGGGAAACTGCGCGGCGCCTGGGGGCGAAGTGCCTCTGCAGCCAGGTGGCCGACGCCGCTCGAGACCGCCTTGCCCACTTGCAGGTGGGCGTTGCCCTCCCAGGCGGCTGCGAGGCGGCGGCCCACGTGCCCAGACAATGCTTCGCGCGCCACGCGGACAGCAGGCAGAAGGTGTTCGTTGAACCTGACCTGAGCAACGCCTTCAATTCCCTCGACCGCCAAGCCTTCCTGCAAGTTGCGCACGAGGAGCTGCCCGCTCTTGCGCCGCGGGCTTCCTGGCGCTACCGGGCGCCCTCCCGTCTCTGGCTCGGCCGCCGCTCGATCCGCTCGGAATGCGGCGTGCAACGTGGAGACTCCCCGGGGGCGCTGCTCTTCTCCTCGGCGCTGCAACGCGCTGCGGAGAGGGCCATCCTCCAGCCAGCCCCCGCGGCGGAGGGCACCTGGGACCTGAATTGTCCCAGCCATCCTGTGGTGTCGGGTCCTCGTTTTGAAGAGACGGCCCCCGCGTTCCTGTCCTCTCCCCCCCCCTCCTCCCTCCCCCTCCTCCTCTCCGCCGCCCGCATGGGTCCCCCGCGCCCAATTTGGCACCCCCCGCACGCGCTTCGCGGCCCCATAGGGAGCTCCGCCGAAGGCCCCAGCGCCACCGCCCGCACGCGCCCCCCACGCCCAATTTGGCACACCCAATACAGCGTTTTGTGGCCCCATAGGGAGCTCCACCGAAGCCCCCAGCGTGGCCGCCCGCATGCGTCCCCCACACTCAATTTGGTATTTTCACCCACCCAGCACAGCGCGCTTCGTGGCCCCATAGGGAGCTCCACCGAAGCCCCCAGTGGGGCCGCCCGCATGCGCCCCCCACGCCCAATCTTGCATTTTCATTCACCCAGTACAGCGCTTCGTGGCCCCATAGGGAGCCCCACCGAAGCCCCCAATGGAACCGCCCGCATGCGTCCCCCACGCCCAATTTAGCACTTCCACCCACCCGATACAACCTTCGTGGCCCCAGAGGGAGCTCCGCCGAAGCTCTCAGTGGGACCGCCCGCATGCGCCCCCCACGCCCAATTTGGCATGTTCACCCACCCAGTGCAGCGCTTCGTGGCCCAATAGGGGGCCCCGCCGAAGCCCCCAATGGGACCGCCCGCATGCGTCCCCCACATCCAACTTGACACTGTCACCCACCCAGTACAGCGCTTCGTGGCCTCGTAGGGAGCCCCGCCGAAGCCCCCAGCGGGACCGTCCGCATGCGCCCCCCGCGCCCGATTTGGCATTGTCACCCGCCCAGGACAGCGCTCCGTGGCCCCATATGGGGGCTCCACCGAAGCCCCCAGTGGGGCCGCCCGCATGCGTCTCCCACACCAGATATGGCATTTTCGCGGACCCAGCACAGCGCTTCGTGGCCGCATAGGGAGCCCCACCGAAGCCCCAAGTGGGGCTGCCCGCATGCGCCCCCCACGCGCAATTTGGCATGTTCACCAACCCTTCACAACGCTTCGCGGCCCCATGGGGGGCTCCACCGAAGCCCCCAATGGGGCCGCCCGCTTGCGTCCCGCACTCTTAATTTGGTAGTTTCACCCACCCAGTGCAGCGCTTCGTGGCCTCATCGGGAGCTTCACCGACGGCCCCAGTGGCA
Source organism: Prorocentrum cordatum (assembly GCA_963575745.1). Classification (NCBI taxonomy): domain Eukaryota; class Dinophyceae; order Prorocentrales; family Prorocentraceae; genus Prorocentrum; species Prorocentrum cordatum. The sequence goes on along the minus strand of CAUYUJ010014865.1, from coordinate 351,544 downwards.
CTGCCCGCACGCGTTCCACCCCTGCCCAACGCAGCGCTTCGTGGCCCCATGGGGAGCTTCACCGAAGAAGATATTCACAATTGCGGTACCCACAACTTCATATGGTTGGGTCCTTCGCCAAGATAATTTCTTCCTCGACGACGGCACCCTGGCGGGCGACTGGCGCGCCGTGGCGCGCCTTCTCCACCTGCTGGTAGAAGAGCTGGCGGCCGTGGGACTCCGCCTGAGCACGGGGACTGAAAAGTGCGAGGTGGTTCCTGCTGGCGGCGGCGACGGCGAGGTGGACCAACTCCTCGGCGCCCCAATAGGCAGCAACGCTTTCTGCCGCGAGCGCACCCGGCAGCGAGTCGACAAGGCCGCCGAGCTCCTCGAATCACCCGGGGAACTCGAGAACGCCTAGGTTGCACTCCACCTGCTGCGGCAACGTGCGGGTTTCTGCACGACCCCGCCCTCGCGGCGGCGGAGCACGCCCAACGACTCGCTACTCTTCCTGCGCATGGAGAATGCGCGGGCCGTGCTCCGCCGGCTGCAAGCCCCGGACAGGGCGCCGGCAGCCCGGCTGGCCGCGACGACGGCGGATGACGCGCAGGCCGCCAGCCGGCGATTGCCGCCCCCGCCTTCCGCCTTCCGCCCCTGGCCGGCGCTGGCAACCCCGCCGCCCTCGCCGCCCTAGCCCACGCCTGGCCGCCAGCGACGCGCCGCCCCCGCCCCGAGCCCCCGCGCTTGGCCGACGACGACAAGATCACCGCCTCCGACGACTACCCACGCCGACGACGACCCCGACCGCCGCCGACGCCGCCCCCCGCCCCCCGCCCCTCCCGCGTCGGCCTGCCTGCGTGCTTGCTAGCTTGCTGCTTCCCCCCGTCGCCTCCTGCATGGTCTTGTCTGCTCGTAGCTTTTTTCCCGTTGTTTATTGGCCTCCTCCTCCTCCTCCTCCTCCTCCTCCTCCTCCTCCATCTCCTCCTCCCCCTCCGCCTCCTCCTCCTCCTCCTCCTCCTCCTCCTCCCCCTCCTCCTCCCCCTCCTTTGGGCCTGCCCAGCCAAGGGCGCAGGCTTGGCAGATGTTGGTTTTAATTTTCGCGTCGGGTGTTGGAGGGCGCCCCCGTCCGACTCGGAGGCCAGGGTCAGGGGCTCGCAGTGCTCGCTGGTTCTCGCGCACAGGGGTCGGGCGGTGGCTTTCTGCATCCAAGAGGCCGCTTCTGGACTTCTCTAGGGCCGCAGCAGAGGCCCCAAGAGCTTGGCCGATGCCGTGGCGCACGAGCAACCTGCCACAACCGTGCCGTTCGCCGTGGCGGCGTCGCTGAGGCAGGCGCCGATGCGGGCCCTTCGAAGGGCCAGATAGGTCAGCACGGCGCTCGCAGCAGCCCCAGGTCGAAGCCCCACGCCTTCGCCGCTATATTGCGCTCCTCGTGCCCGATGTGCTCGTAGTACTTGGATAAGTCAGCGTAGAAGGGCCCAGCCCCCTTGAGGGGGGACTTCGCGTGGGCCGCGCAAGTGTCGCGGAGCCAGGCCGATTTGTCGCAACCTCGAGATGAGGAGTTGCCCCAGGGGCCTGCTGGTCGATGGGCCGCCCCCACATGGCACATACCTTTTGACGTATGCGGGGCCAGATCCTGGCGAGCAGCGGCATGGGCCCGACGGGGCGCTGGCCGCCGTCGGTCTTCGGCAAGAATACCACGATGATGGCCCAGAGCTCGCCGCAACGCGGACTGCGCCCCCAGGAGTTGAGCAAACTCGCAAGCCTGAAAAGGATGTCGTCTCCGACCTCCAGCAGCAACCGAAGACGGAAGTTGCCCCGCCCCAGGCCCGTGGTTTCGGGTAACCTTCGGGCCGCCAGCGCGATGCCATCGACCGCGATGGGCTTGGGCGCCCGTTCCCCAATATCCCAGGACCCGGGGCGCTCCTGATTCGTCCGGCCTGGGCCCACCCAGAGAGGGAGCCAGTCCTCGAGGACCCTCTCAAGCGCAGGCTGTCCAACGAGGGCAACGTTGGTGGAGCCCTTCTCCAGGATGGGCGCTGGCTCGACATGGGTCTTCTCCGGGACCTCGTGGGCGATGGGCCCCTGCCGCTTGAAGTCCAGCTCGGTGAGGTCGCCCCACTTCGACTTGCTGGCCTGGGAGTCCTCCGCGGCATGTTTGACCGCGAGCTGCTCCATCATGGCCATGAGGTTGTGGAGCATGTCCGTCTGGAGGCCGACTTCTTCCAGGAAGCTGTCGAGGATGGGGCCATGGGGCGCGGCGGTGCGCAGGTCCTGAAACTCGCCGCGAAGATGGGGCGCCGCCCCTCGCAGCTGCCGCGCTCGTCGGGTCTTGTAGCCGTCTGCCGAGCCGCCTGGGCTTAGGTTCGTGAATTGCGACTACAGGCGGTCCACGACCACTTCGGGCCAAAAAAACCCAAACCAGAAAAACATCACAAGGAAATCTGGAAATCAAGACCTGGGGAGGTCGACTTCCTGATAAAAACTCAAACACCGAACCTGCGAAAAACTGAAACCCGCAAACACATAGGAATAGAACCTGAAGCTCAAACCTGGGAAGAACTCAAACCAAACAAAAACTCCAAAAAGTCTCTAAGCCGAAATCGGGGGGAAAAAACACTCGAACAACTGCGGAAACAACTCTGGAAACAAAAACTCTAAAAACAAACTCTAAAACAACTCTTGAAAACATCTGAACAAACAAACTCTGGAAAAACACCTCTGAACGACTGAAGACTCTAAGAAACTGTGGAAAAAAAACTCTGGGACAACTCTAAACGACTGAGAACTCTAAAACTAACTCTGGACGAACTATGGTACAACTATGGAAAACTCTGGAAGCACATATATATATATATATATATATATATTCCGGGTTTGAGTTGGTTTCCGGGTTTCCGCTTCAAGTGTTTTCTAAGTTTGTTTAGGTTTGAGTTTTTTCCCAGGTTTCGGCTTCAAGATTTCCGGTCGTTTCTTCTGTGTGTGAGTTTTCCCCAAGTTTTGTGTTTGAGATTCTCTCAGGTTGTCTTGGATTTTGAGTTTCCCATTCAAGATTCTTTAACTTCTTTTGGAGTTTGAATTTCCGGCCGAAGGTGTTTTGAAGATGTGGGCAGGATTTCCGCTGGGACGCCTGTAGTCAATTCACGAACCTAAAGCCTGGGCCCAACTCCCACCTGCGCTTGGCGAGGTGGCGAAGGGAGAGCCAGCGCTGGGTGATAGCCGAAGCTTTGTCGAGTGGGCTTGCATGCGCCTTGGCCTCGAGAGGGACGGCGATAGCCCTGATGCCCTTGGCCCTGCCCTCGAAGTAGCGGGCCTCGTCCTCTCCCGTTCCTTGGAGCGCCTGCAAAGCCAGCTCTGCTTGCGCGGGCCGCTCCTTGATGGGGCCATCGGGCCCAGTGTCGGGAAAAGGGGGCCATTCCAGCGACTCGACCAACTGGTCGCGCCTGCCTCTGGCCGCGTCATCGGCCACGCTCTCCAACTCGAAAGCCTCGGGCACCCGCCGGGTCTGCGCCATGGGTCGCTCCCAACAACATCGTGTCACCACGGAAACCGCCTGGTAAGGGCAGTTCGGCGCATCGGCAGGAACCGTGATGGAGCCCGCCATGGCCTTTAACGCTGTCGAGGTGACGAAGTAGTCGCACTCGTTGCCATTGCACGTAGCTGCACCTGGGGCCAGCACAGCCCCCCCGACAAGGGCTGGCCAACCAGTCTAAGAGCTCCGAGGCCTCGATGTTCCAGCCGCCGCCAATCACGAAAGGGGTCGTCCAAGAGCGCGCACCACTCGTGGAGGTCGGCGAGCAGCTGGCGGTTGGGCCCCCGCAGGCCCACGGAGTCCTCGAGGTAAACCGAGATCATGGCAATGGTGGTGCCCTTGCCCAAAGAGATCCTGCGGGGGAAGAACCCGCGATGCTGGCCTGCCCAAGGCGGGGCGAACCTCGCCGAGCCCAGCAACTTCGAGGTGGCGATGCCGGCGCCAGACGACACGGCCGTGGCGGCCACTTCCGTTCTGAGCGCAACCGAGCATGCCAGCTGGAGGCCGCATCGGTTCGCCCAACCGTGGGCCTGCTCCTCGGCGGTCTGGGAAGAGAAGCGAGTCTCCTGGACCAGCGCCACGTGCGGCTCGATCCCTTGTCTGCGCATCCACTCGGGGACTCTGGCGATCGAGTTCCAAGTATCACCGCTGCAGGTGCAGATGCGGAGGTCGCCATCCAGCGAGCCCTGCTGCAGCGCCAGGGGCTCCAGGTGGGGCAGGCACTGCCCAAGGCTGATGGCCACCGCGTCTGCAAGCGCGGGTGTCTGACCTGTGTGCTGGACCAAACTATGCACATCCGTAGCCGTAGGGTCTTTCCCAGCTGGGCGTCGGGCCTCCTGGTCGACGCTGCCTCCGTACCTGGCGGGCTTCGACCACCCCCCCGTCGGGGGCCGCGCAGGCAGGGGCCACGTGGGGGGTGGCTGCTGTCCGAGCGGCCTCGGCCCCTTCGCCGCGTGCTTAAGCAGTTGACCAGGAGGGCTGCCCGCACCCCCCCTGCCAGGGGGGCGCCCCCCTGCGAACTGACCAGCAGCCCCATCGCCAGCAGCGGGCGCAGCCGGCGCGCTGGCCACCTTCTGCTCGGTGGCGGGCTGCCTCGGCTGCCGCAGCTCCAAGCTCGGCTGCCTTCGCGGCATGCTCGCTGGAGCCGCTGGTTGGCTCAGCCGCGGCGGCGGAGGCCGCGGCAGCCGCCGCGGCAGCAGGGGGGGCGCCTGCTTCTCGGTCGCAGCTGCTGCCGCTGGCTCCTGGGCGGGAGCCCCTGCAGACTCCTCTGGCTGGAGCCGCTTCCTCTTGCGGCGTTTGCTGACCGCGGCCTCCTCGATGTCCTCCTTGAGCCGCTGTAGCTGCTCCTGGCAGTTGCGCTCGAACACCGCCTGGGCCTCCGGCATGACCCTGTGGCCCTCTTCGCACATCTGGCGGAGGTTGGTCTGGGCCTCCTCCTCTATCTCGCGGAAGTTCTCGAACGACTCCACATCGAAGGTGCAGGTGACCGATTTCGAGCCATCAGGAGACGGCGGCGTGATGCCAGAGGCCTGGGCCCGACTGCGCAGGAGCTCGGCCTCCTCCGCCTGGGCCTCCGCCAGGCTGGCAGCGCAGGTGTCGCGCCAGCCACGGCACTCGTCCAGCTGCTCCTCGGCCGCCACCAGGGCGTCGGCGGCCTCGTCGAGCTGGCGCTGGAGGTTGATGCATCGATCGGTGGCCGACTGCCGCTGCTGTTCCAAGCTCTTCGGGGCTGCTGCAGGCGAAGGGGGGATGAAGTGACGGGCCCACACAACCGCCTCCCGTAGCTTGGCCGCCATGGTCGGGTCGGGGATGCCCAGCAGCTTGTCGAGCTCCGATGACCCTGGCGACGACCAGGGGGCGCCAGGAAAGCCGCGGCGGCCATCGGCGGCGCCGCTCGCCGCTGCGGCCCTGGCCTTGGGGCTCCCGCCCGACACTGCGGCCGTGGCCTTGGGGCTGGCCTTCGGCGCTGCTCCTCCTGCCCCATTGCCCGCCAAGGCACCATTGCGCGGCGACGGGCTGGCGGGCTTGAGCTCAAGGGACTGCCGCACGTCCAGCAGTGTGTGTTCTTGCGGACGTCCAACCTGAAACGGCACGAGGTGCAGGTGACGAAACCTGGCTGAGCCTTCGGCGCCATGGCGAGCACTTCGCAGACTCGAGAAGGTGGGGCGGGCCACCTCTCGCCAAAACTGTCGGGCTGAGCAGCCCTGGCACTGGCCGCGGACTAGCGGTATCCACGTGTTCCCCTGTGGAACAAAGCATCTTGCGCCAAAATGGCTACGGAGGAGGAGAAGGAGGAGGCGGAGGCGGAGGAGGAGAAGGAGGAGTGGGAAGGGAGAGAGGAGGGGGAGGGCGAACGAACGACGAACGACGAATCGGCGCCCCCGAAACCTGGACACGCTAGCCCGCGACATCCAGCACTCCTCGAAACCAATTTGTCCCGACGGCGGCACGAGGAAAAGCCTGCACTGCTCACGAGGGCGGCACGGACAAAACAACTGCACTGCAGCATTCACGGAATAAGACAGGACGATACTAATATTGGGCAAGGGTGAATCGGGAATCTCTGACACCTGGCGGCTCTGGAGGATGTCTCGGGCGCCGCGGCCTTCTGAGAGCGTTCCGGAACGCTCTGAGAGCGTCCTGGAGCGCTCTGGAGCGGACTTATCTTCGTCCGAGCCCCGTTCGATCCTGGCCAGGAGGAGGAAAAGGAGGAGGAGGAGGAGGAGGAGGAGGAGGAGAAGGAGGAGTGGGAAGGGAGCGAGGAGGGGAGGGCGAGCGAACGACGAACGACGAACGACGAAAAACTGCAGAGCTCCCGGGCCGGCCCGTTCCTCCAGGGCCAAAGCGCCCCGCGCTGGCCCGCGGCCCCGTGCCAGGAGCCTCGGGGCTCCCGGCCCGGGCGCGAGGCGGGGGAGGGATGCTCTGGGTCAGAGGGGTCCGGAGCTGCGGGCCAGGGTCAGGTCGGGCATGTCCCCCTAAAAGGCGGACTTTGGCCGAAAAATAAAACATAGTCCAAACAATACCCTAAAGTATAGGGCGACGCAATCCATACATATCCACTGCTCCCTGGCCAGGCCCATCCTGAACACAGCAGCTGTGTATACGCCACGCCCTCCTGGTTTGGCCAGGAGGGCGTATACACAGCTCCTGGGTTCAGGATGGGCCTGGCCAGGGAGCAGTGGATATGTATAGATTGCGTCGCCCAAAAGTATTCAAGAATAGTAGAAACATCGTCAACATGCTATCTGTTCTCACTATTCTTGAATTCTCCACCTGTAGAGGGACAGGCCCGACGGAAGGCCAGGGGAGGAGGAGGGCGAGCGCCGGCGAAGGCCGGGCGACGGCGCAGCACAAAGAAAAGGCCCCGAGAGCACGAACGCAAGAAGGCCTGCTGTCCAGCGCAACGACCACTCCAAATGCCTTCTTCATCGACCCCCTCCAAAAAAAAACGGACCCCCCTCCGAATGCGACCTAATATTCCGAACCTCCCTCTTCGACGGGGCACCTGAATAAACCGGACCCCCTAAGCTCCAATCCACAAGGAGCGCCCTAATAGACCGACCCCCCCAATTACAAAAAAGGCCCCTTAAAAAAACAAGCCCAGGGGACGATTAGTAAGAGATTTCGAATAGGCTTAAGTCGGGCCTGTCCCCCTACAGGCGGATTTTGGACGACAAATAGAAAAAGCAATATTCCAAAAAATACACCACAAAAATTGTCGAAAACAGTCAAACAATCGTCCCCAGACTATGTTTAACAGATGTTTGAATATTCCCCCTGTAGAGGGACAGGCTCGACTTAAGAGTAGGCAGGGCAGAAGTGATTGCGGCCACAGGACCCCAGGGGCGCCTTCCTGGGGCCGCCTTCCCCTGGGGAGCCCGCGTGGGCAAAAGGTCAAAAAGACGGGAGCCCGTATACCATGCGTTGTACCGGCGAGGTCACACACGGCAACACATGAGGGCGACGTTCCGAGAAGAGGTGTCTTACCTCACGCATGCTTTTCTTGCACCGGGTGCGCACGCCCCTGCGGCACCAATGTACAGCTTTCTGCAAGATGCTCTCTCTCTCTCTCTCTCCATTGTTAGCTGTCTCCGTAACACACAGAGTTATATGCTTGCGTGTGTATCAGCGAGGGTTCAGACGTTTGCTTGGCTACTCACTTGACTCCTCTTGCTCGTAGGCATACGGCCCATGATCTACGTCTAAGAAGAAGAAAGACGTGTTCGCCCACTGGGACAAACATGATGAGGAGAAGGAGCAACCACAGCAGCAACAACAATCACAATACCAACTCTCTCCACTGGCAACTGGCGCCGCCATTTTCGCTGCGAGCCCGGCAGTACCTGTACATAGGCATAATTATCCGAAGTGCGTATAATTTGCCAGCGGTGAAAACGCTAATAAAACACTAGAATTCGGCCGCGTAAGACTGGAGAAGGGAGATGGTCTGTCACTTATGCTATCCTGAGACTTCCCTGAGGAACCACTGGCATTCAAGCAGTCGGAAACCACCAGCGGATATGCCCAGGGTAGTGGTGGCTTCCAGAAGCCGAGTTCGCTTGGTATCAGTGCCCGCCTGTCTGATCACGGGCCGGATCCCCATCCCCTGGCGGTTCACAGAACCGATCTGAAAAACAACGCCCCTCCTTCCGACCATGGGCACCTTAGGTCGGGCTAGGATTCCCAGGCTCGCTCCGCATTAAGGCCCGGCTGTTCACATGAAGGCCTCGGGGGACGGTCTCGGAGCTGCGCAGTGGCCTTCTGCGGGCTTCCCGGAACTCCCGCAAATCCCCGGTCAATGCCCAGGGAGCCTGCGCGCGCGTTCCTCGAATGGGGGTGAGTTAGGGACAAAGATCGGGGGGGACTGGCATGGGGGGGACACGCCGACCTGGAATCGACGATGCGTCGCCGATAGATCGGCGAGAGGTCCCCGATCGTGAGGCTGCCAAGCGCCTATCGGCGATCACTGGGCGATTGAGGGCCGAGGCGTCCTTCCCTGTGCCTGGCCCACCCAGTATCGCTACCCCCGAGTCAGGTCGGGCCTCGATCGGCCACACCTCCCCATGCATTCGACGTCGTGATTTTGGTCGCAGCGTGGACCTCCAGAGCCTTAGGCCACCTCCCCGGGACCGATGCTTCCATTCCATTTCTCCTCCTCCTTTTCCTCCTAAATCCTCCTCCTCCTAGCTCCTCCTCCTGTCCCTCTTCCTAGTTTCTCCTCCTCCTCCTCCTCCTCCTCCTCCTCCTCTTCCTCTTCCTCCTCCTCCACCTTCTCTCTCCGTTCCCCCGCCTCCTCCTTCTCGTCCTCCTCCTCCTCCTTCTCCTCCTCCTCCTCCTCCTCCTCCTCCTCCTCCTCCGCTTCCTCTTCCCGGTCATTCTTTGACGGCCCCTGGGCGCGGCCACCAGAGGCCGACAATAGTGCCCCAAGCCATCCGTCGTCATGTTGTGCGCAGCGCGAGGAGGTCTTGGCCTGCGGAGATCGCGGGAGAGGTTGGGGCCCACCACAGCGGGGGAGACCCTGAGGGGGGGGAGTTCGATCCGCCGGCGCATCGAATTTCCGAAAAACGATGCCCCCCCCGCGCGCCCTGATTGTCGACACCTCTCGGGTTCCAGCGGCGGCCGGAGACCTCGTTTTGCATAGTTGTTCTGCTGTTTGATGCGCTAACGGACCGAACTCCCCCCCCCCTGTGGCCCCCCCCCCCTTGCGAGGTCCCGAAGATCGCGGGAGAGGGGAGGCCGGCGGGGCCGCCGGGCCAGGCCTGACACACTGCACATCGTGCCAGACCCAAGCCTGAAGTCGGGCCTGTCCCTCTACATGAGGAGCACTCCAAAATGGTCACCGAAACAAGCACATATCCGGGGAGGACGTTTTATATATATATATATATATATATATATATATATATAATATATATATATATATATATATGTCGTGACCAGTTGTGAATACGTTGAGTATGTCTCATTTTTCGTCCAAAATCCTCTTGTGGGGGGACGTGCCCGACCCTACCCCAGCCCGCGGCGGCCCACGGAACACACGCCTCCAGCTGGCGGGCACGCGCGCGCCATCGCACCGCGCCGGGCGCCCGCGCTCGGCTATCCGCGGCCCAGCACGCCGAAGTGCGGCACGCGGAAGATCCACGTCTCGCCGTCGTACGATATGAACGTGCCCCCGAAGTCCTCTCGGGGAGACGTAAGACCCGGGTACGGGGGACTCGGATATCCCCGACGAGGTCGTCAAAAAAATGACGAGGCCGAGCCTGCATTTTGACGAGGCCTCCCGCTGCAGACATCTCACAAAACTCCTCCTCGTCAAAATCCGAGTCGCGGTCGTCAAAAAACGATGGCGAACCCGAGTCCCGGCAAACCCGGGTCTTACGCTCCCCCGAAGTCCTCCGCTGAGCAGGGACTGCCCGTCCCGGCATGCCTCTAGGCCTACCACGACAGGTTCTCAGAACCCGAGAAAACTGTTCTCAGAACAAAGACGGTGTTCCGAGGAACGTGAGCCCGATGTGCTAAAACAGTACAGTCCCAGCCAGAGATGTTCTAAGAACAATTCGTGCAAACCACAGAAGGTTCTCAGAGCAGTCTTTGGAAGCCTATAGGCGAGCCAGGACGCTTCGCCACTGCTTGACTCCGAGCTCGCAACTCCTTTTCCGTGACGTGGCCCCCCCCAGAGATCCCGACCCCTTCCCCGGCGCCGGTGTTTTCGGGCTTCTTTTTCGGGGCGGTGAGCGCGGGGAGGGAAGTGAGAAGGGGCGGGCCTTCTCAGAAGGCTGGGAGGTCCCCCAGACTTGTGAAAAAGTTCTCCAGAAAACTTCTCAGAAGGCGCGAGGGCTTTTGAAAAGTCCCGCCGCCTTCTGAGGAGTCCTCCTCCTTCTCATTTCCCCCCCTCGCTCGCCGCCGATATTTGGCGGTCCTGGGGCTGGCAATATTGCGGCTGCAGGAGCCCAAAACCCAGACCCCCGACGTCATGATGCTTTCAATGACGCGACCCTCGAAGGTCCAGACCCACTCCCCGTGACCGGCTTTTCATCCTGAGCCCTCCTTTGACGGTCCCGAGGCTGGGGGAGGGCCCCCAGAGACCGAAAACAGCGAAAAACCTCCCGCCGTGATATTTGTATCCGCCGACCCCTTGTGGGTCTCTAGGCGTGTGAGATAGTTCCCCCCGCAATCCCCCCCCATGTTGCAAGGACCCCAAACCGGAGATTCGACCCCCCCCCCGGGCCGAGTCCGAGCGCACCACGGGGCTTTTTTGGGCCCACAAGGGCTTCAAGACGGGCCCAGAAGGCTCCAAGAGGCCTCCAAGACGGCCCACGAGGGCCCCGAGACGCCAAACGAGCGCTCCAAGACGCCCAAGATGGCCCCAAGACGAGCCAAGAGGCCTCCAAAACGGCCAAAAAGGCCTCCAAGAGCAGTCCTCAGAAGGCCCGACGAGCTGAAAATCGTCAAAATGCGATGGGAAAGCGTACATTTTGATCATATATTACGACTTGTCGGCCTCCACGGCGTTGACGATGGTCCAAGAGCACCCCAAGACAGCCCCAAAACGCTCCAAGAGGCCCCCAAGAGGCGATCAAGTCGGCCCAAGAGGGCGCCAAGACGCCCCAACAGGCCCTCAAGACGGCCCAAGAGGGCCCCACGACGGCCCCAAGAGGGGCCCAAGAGGAGGAGCCCGAACCGACAATCCGAGCCTTCCGCCTCAAGTCGGCCGCAGAAGGCCCCAAGAGGCCCCAAGAGGCCACCAAGAGGCCCCCAAGAGGCCCCCAAAGGCCCCCGAAAGACCCCCAAACGGACCCCCAAGAGGCTTCCAACCTGTCTCCAAGAGTCCCGCGAAAAACCCCCAAGAGATCCCAGCGGTCACCGCACAAGCCTCACACCAACAACCCAAGCACGACGGCGGCATTGTGCTTGCACACTACATCAAACGAAGTCGCGCTCCCGAGGACACATTTGTTCCAAGACGGCCCCAGGATGGCTTCCAAACGGCAAAAGGTGGCTCCCAGACAGCTCAAGATAGTTCCAATAATTCCAACATGGCCCAAGATGGCCTCAAAAGGGCTTCAATATCGCCCACGAAGTCTCCAAGATGGCCCTCAGGACATCTGAAAGAGGCGCGCAGTATGCAGCTCATTACACTCCATCGCGAGTTTGAAAATGTTTGCAATCGTTGCCTTTCCGGGTTTCGCTGTTTTCCAGAGGCCCCCGAGAGGCGTGCCCAGAGCTTCGTCTCTGTGTCCCCGTCCTCCTTCTCCCCCCCTTTCCTCATCCTCCACCTCCTCCTCCCCTACTCCTCCTCTTCCTCCCCCGCCTCGTCCTCATCCTCCATGATTCTTATCCCCCCATCCTCCGCCTTACTCCCCATCCCTCTCTCCCCCTTCCCCCTTCCCTCCCCAGCGCGCGCGCGCCCGATTGGGCATCATTTGCAAGTCTTGCATTTCAGGGCGCCCTTTCTTGCATCGCGCGCGGCATGGGCAGGGTTCACGGAGAACGCCGACTTCGGTAATCTTCTCTTGCACGCGCCGCTGCACTGACACGACTGGCAACTGCGGGCTGCGAACCCGAGTTCCTGGCAGCCTCCGCACATAACTTTGGTTTCTTTCGCCCTTCGAAGATTTTTTCCTTGCGCATGCTTCAGGTGTTTCGTGTCCGGAAAGGCTCCTCCGCACGCCGCGCGCGTCAGCGGTTTCGCGTCCGCCTCGGCTTTCCGTTTGCGATTCGCTGCCTCCGCATTTCCCCGTCGCACCTCATTCTCTCGCTTAACCGCGCATTTCCGACAGAGCCTCTCCCCCGCAGCATCATGTTTCTTCTGAGCATCCGACATTTCCGCCTGCTCTTCAAACAGCTTCAGACACGTCTTGCTCGAACATCGCATTGTTCCGACGCTCTCGTCCCGCTTCGCGTTCCCTTTCCGCGAATTCTGCTTGGCTTTGACATGGCTGCGCTTCGCGCAGTACATTGTCCTAATCCTTTTCGTCTCCCCGTCGTCGGCCGCCGCGTCCGCGTTCCGACCGCTGCCATGGCGCGCCGCGTCGTCACCCTCTGCTTTCGTTGCCCACCCTCTGCGCGTCGTGCACCATTTTTCGTCCGCGTTTTTCGTTTCCCCCGCGCACGCTTTGCAGAACGACGGCCTTTCCTTTTTCTGGAATTCGTACTTCGCGAACGCTTCTACAAGCAACCTCGGGCGGCAGCGCTCGCACTGGTCTCGCGGCATTAGTTTCGCTTCCCATTCATCCCAATCCACGCTCTCCCCTCGTAGCACCTGCGACAGTTTTTTTTTCGCGCCCGCCATCTCACCTGCGTTGTACGGCTTCCTATCAAAAGGCCAGAAGATCAGCAGGTTCTCTCGCCTGCGCACGCGCGCGATGGCCACGCAACTTGACATCCAACTCACGCCGCGCCCTCTTCCCGGGTCCGCCAGCACTGCCCCCATGGTCCGGCCCTGCGCTGAGTGCGCCGTCGCTGCCAACGACGGGGTTATCATGAACTGCGTTCGCTTGACACTCAATACTGGATGCTTCCTATACCCGTCCAAGAAAAATTGCCGCCCTTTCGATGGGAAGACCGGATACAGCCCCGGCTCCCACCCTGGCAGGAGCCACTCCTTCGTATGGAAGTCCAACACAATCGCTCTCGGTAGATGCAACAACACTTCCTCGTCTTCATCTCCTACGACCTCGTCCTCGTGCAACGCCCATCCATGGATCGTCGCTGTGCGCCCCCGCAGAAGCTGCTTCGTTGACCGATCCAAGTGAACCCCCAATGCCACGGGCATCCCCTTGGCCAGCGGCAGCCACCCGGGCAAGCTTGCGCACTCCTTCTCGTGGTACCCCAGCCAACGTACCTTATCCTCCACCGTGTGCGGCCGCCCCTGTTCCCCCCCATGGCACTGGCGGTCCCTGGCTGCGATCCAGAGCAGCTGTTCTCCTCGCTCTTCGGCCCGCTGCGCAGCTGTCTGCTTCCCGACGTGGCAACGAATGTCCTGATTCGCATAAATGGCGACAGCTTCCAGGATTTTCGCCCCCCGAAACCGCGCATCTTCTGGCGACGTCGCGACGAGCTTCCTCCTCTCCCGCTCAACTTTGCAAGCCTCACATTCTAGCCCGTTTTGCTTCGCAGTTGCCTCTTTGTCTTCGAAACGCCGCGCGTTCGTGCACAACGGTGCGCTGTGCACCCACGACGCCGGGACATCCGTCGGTCTGCCATGCAAAAAATTGCGCGCACGTTCAGACAACACCCCTCGGCGAAACTCGTCCTGCACTCCAGGAAACCAATCGTCCTGGTCCTCTACGCGCTTGCACTCCGTCAACTCCGTCATTCCCTGCGCTGCGCCGTCGCCACCAGCTCCCCAAAATATATACTGTCCGCGGTCCTCTGTGGCACCTGGCGCATATTTTCTCGCGTTTTTCAAGAACGACGTCGGAAGCACGAACGCAACTGCGAATCGAGCTTTGCCAGGAAGTTCGCGCTCACCATACTCACCTCGTCCATTATCAACCACTTCCACTGTGACATACGCTGCGCGGCCAGTTCCTTCTTCGCTTTCTTCCGCGACTCCGCGCTCGCATCGCCCCCCGCGTTCGGCTCCTTCGTCTTGTTCACGCCGATCCCAAATGCACTGTGAATTGCATTCCCGTCCAGAGCTGCCGCGTTTGTAGCCTGCAACGCAGCCACCTGGAAATCTATGCCGCGCGTCCACCCCATTTCTTTCTCGAACAGCTCCTTCCGGATCTTGTCTATTACGATACTCTTCCCGGTCCCTGGACCACCATGCAACATCCACACGACGGGCTGCAAATCAGAACGACTCTGGCCTGACTCCTTGCCGCCCACGACGCCGGCGAATTCTTGCGCCAACACTCGATCTGCCACCTTCTCAACGACGCTACGTTGCCCCGCGTTCAACCCGCTATCCGTAAGCTCGTTCCTCCACTTCCGCACACTTGACGCCGTTGCTGTCTTGGCCGCCACCACCTCTGGGGCACCTTCCGCTCCACCCGCGCCGCTGCATTCGACGGCCCTCGACGCAGCAGCATCATCAGCATATGTTGCCTCCTACAACTCATCTTCAGCAGCCGCAGCGTCAGCGTCAGCGTCAGCATGATGAACAGTATCACCATCAGCATCAACATCATCATCAGCATCATCATCAGCATCGTCGCAAGTAGCCTCTGCATCATCAGCATCATCATCAGCATCAGCAGCATCATCAGCAGCATCGTCAAGAGCATCAGCACCATCAGCATCGACATCATCATCATCATCATCATCATCATCATCATCATCATCGTCGTCGTCAGCATCATCATCAGCATCATCAGCATCATCATCATCATCCGAATGAGCATCAGCATTATGATCATCATCATCATCACCATCAGCATCAACATCATCATGACCATTATCAGCGTCACCGCCATTACCATCAGCATTATCACCACCATCGTCATCAGTATCATCAGCATCCTCGTGGTCAACGGGATGCTAATCATCACTCGCAACAGCATCAGCGTCCTTGTCATAAGCAGCAGCACAGTCGCCATCGGCACAATTACCGGCATAAGCAACATCATCATCATCATCATCATCATCATCATCATCATTATCAGTATCATGAGCATCATCATCAGCATCATCAGCAGCATTATCACCAGCATGACCATCATCGTACTCCGCAGCAGCAACATCAGCATCAGCATCGCCATCACCATTACAGATCATCGTCAGCAGCAGCAGCAGCAGCAGCAGCAGCAGCAGCAGCAGCATCATCATCATCATCATCATCATCATCATCATCATCATAATCCGCCGACCCCTTGTGGGTCTCTAGGCGTGTGAGATTCTCCCCCCCCATAATCCCCCCCAGGGATCCCAAACCAGCTAGACGCCACTGTCCTCGCCCAGCCCGACCCTGGACCGAACGCGTCACGGGGGAGCGAAGGGCTCCAAAACTGGCCAAGAAGACATCAAAACGCTCCCCTGACACTCCCAGAGGGCCACGATTCGCCGAAATATCGCCCTGGACGCCCACGATGGCCTCCACGCGGCCTCCGAAGCTGCCAAGACGCCCCAAAAGGCTCCAAGATGCGCCCCAAGAGTCCCAGGAAACCAAAAATCGCCCCATTCCCTCAGAAAGACAATCCTTTTTCGCATGCTCGCCTATTCGGTTTTTACAACGTCCCAAACGGGCAGATAAACAATCAATATCGCCCCCAGACGGCCAAAGGGGCCCCCAAGAAGGGTCGAAGAGGGTGCAACAACAGCCTCCGTAGCCCCCAAGACAACCGAAGAAGGCCCCCAGACGGCTCCATGACGGAGCCCACAGGGCACCTTTTCGAGCCTTCGGTCCGAAGACGCCCCCGGAGCTCCAAAAACAACCCAAGAGGCCCTGAGGGAGCCCCAAGAGGACCTCAAAGGCCTCCAATAAGCCTCTGGGAAGCCCCCAAGAGGCCCCAAAACTTGGCCCAAGATGCCTCGAGGCGGCCGGATATGGCCTGCAGACAGGGCAAGATGCCACCAAAAGGCCGCAAAAAAGCACCAAGAAGTACGATACCAGCAACGAAGCAACAGGCATGATGTCGAGCGCCGTGTCATGATTCGGACACGCCTCGTGAAACGCAGTCCTGGAGACGCAGTCGTTCATGTAGGGGTCGGCGGATGTGGCGTGAGCCTATAGCATCATGACTCGAGGGGGTCTGGGGGAAACTGCCTGGGGCCCCCTACCCTGATGGGACTGTTTTCCACCACCACCACCATAAGTTGGAGGGGGGAAGGAGGAGGACGAGGAGGAGGAAGAGGAGGATGAGGAGGAGGAGGACTCCCTCCTCCTCCAACTTATGGTGGTGGTGGTGGAAAACAGGCCCATCATACCCTCCTCCGAGATCTTGGCGAGCCGCGTCTGGAGCACCCTCGGGCTCTTCAGCTTCGCCTCCGTGCGGGACGGCCGCACCTCATTGGGGGGGAGGCCCCGCGTCGAGGCGCCATCGGGGCGTGCCCCGCCCCAGTCCGCCAGGCCCCTGGCCCCACTGCTCCCTCCTCTCTCTCTCTCTCTCTCTTTCTTTTTTTGTTTTGTTTTGTTTCTCTCTCTCTCTCTCTCTCTCTCTCTCTCTCTCTCTCCCCCATCCCTGCTCTCTCCTCCCTGCTCCCTGCCCCCTGCTCCCTGCTCCCTCCTCCCCCTCTCCTCCCTCCTACCTGCCTCCTCCCTGCCCCCTCCTCCGTCCTCCCTCATCTCTCTCCCCCTCCGTGCTCTCTCCTCCCTGCTCCCTCCTCCCTGCTCCCTCCATCCCTCCCTGGAAAAAAGAAGGGGGCAGGATCCTGCTACAGCACGGTCATGCTGGCCTCGACTTCACTACGCGCAAGAAACCATTTCTGGAGAGCACACAGGCTGCGAAGGCGGATGGTTGCTCTTCTCGACGCTGTGTAGCTGGGGCCAGATCTGCAGGATCACGTCGACGAGGTTGAGCAAGCGTGGTCGGCTCTGTCACGTCGCGCCGTGCTGCCCATGTTGGCTGTCGTCGTCAGCCCGAAGCTGTTGTGGTCTGCGGGCGTGGCTTGTCGTCGTCTGTTCAGTCGTCGCGCATCGACAGCCACAGATCCACCAGGCTCGTTGCGATGATTGTGCCCTCTACATCGGAGGCACTCCGCCGGCAGCAGGAGCCCAACGAGGCCCGGGCAGGGGCAGCTTGCGGCGGGGCCCCTGTGCGAAACCACAGACAGGCGAAACCACAGACAGGCCAGGCGGTCGCCTTCGGCGACCGTGCCAGCGGGGCAGGCGGCAGGGGCGCAGGCGGCGAGGGGGGGGGGGGGGAGCGGCAGCAGGAGGAAGGAGAAGAGAAGGGGCAGGCGCGAAGCAGGCGCAGCGGCAGTAGTGGGCCGACAGGGGCAGGGAGAGGAGGGCGGAGGGGGAGGGGAACGGGAGGCGGCGGCGGTAGTGGGAGTCGCGAGGGTGGTGGCAGTGATCGTAGTGGTGGTCGTAGTGCCCTGCTCCCTCCCTTCCTCCCCCTGCTCCCTCCCCCCTCCTCTCTTCTCCCTCCCTCCTCCCTCCTCCCTCCTCCCTCCTCCCACCTGTGAGGATTGGTGGGGTCTGGACACCTTTCTCCAGCTCGACGCGTTCCGTCCGCTCTGTCGCGGGTGGGGGTCCATGTCGAGTGCAGTCTGGTGGGGTTCCTGCCGTATTCCTCGAGACCTCATCCCCTCTGCCAGCAGAGTGGCGCGTGCATCGCCCTCCCCCCCCGAGGCTTCCGGAAGGGGGGGGGGGTCGCCCCCCCTCCCTCCTCCTTCCATTTTCCCCGCCTGAGATAAGAGCCTTTCCCTCCTCCTCCTCCTCCTCCTCCTCCTCTTCCTCCTCCTACTCCTCTCCCTCCACCTCCTGCTCCTCCTGCTCCTCCTCCTCCTGCTCCTCCTGCTCCTCCTCCTCCTCCTCCTGCTGCTCCTCCTCCTCCTCCTCTTGATTCCTTCTTCCTTCCCTCTCTCCCTCCCTCCCGCGCCCTGCCCCACCGCCGAGGACTCCCTCGGCGAGCTGTCCGTGCGCACAGGCGCAGCGCTCCTAGCATGGCCATGGTGCGTCGTAGTTTGCGCCCAGTGGGCGCGGCTTGGTGTCGGGCATGCTTGCGAACTTTCAGATGGACGGCGAAGACCGTCTCTTACCTCGGCCATGTTGGCCCTCCCTCCTAATAGCTGATTTGGTGTGTATATATACATACATAAATGTGCGTATACACATGTGTGTGTGTGTGTCTGTCTGTCTGTCTGTCTGTCTGTCTGTCTGTCTGTCTGTCTGTCTGTCTGTCTGTCTGTCTGTCTGTCTGTCTGTCTGTCTGTCTGTCTGTCTGTCTGTCTGTCTGTCTTGTCGTCTCTTCCCGGTTTTTGATCCGAGGACATGTGCGGACTCGTCCAGGGGTCCCATGCACGTTGCTATCTGCACGTTTGGGCAAACTGGAGGCACAGGAGCTGACAACCGATCTTACGGAGCAGTGCTGCCCGAGAGGGCGACGCGGCAGACACTTGGCTGCCCCCCTCCTTCTTTCATCATTCTCTCCCCCTCTTCTTGCCATCGCTCGGGTGTCCATTTCCTGTGCATGTTTAGTGCGTGTTTCGTTTGCTCGATGACCCGGGGTGCTCTTCGATGGTCCACGCCGAACAAATGCACACGTCCGAGCGATGCCAAGGCTTTCCTCCAGCCAAGCATCGCCCTGTCTAGCTTGTCTTCAAGGCAGTGCATGCACCTGCAGCACGACACTCCGCAATCAACGTCTCCTTCTCCTCTCCCCTTCCTCCCTTCCCGCCTCCCTCTACCTCACAAACCGGAGGAGCACCAACAGCATGTCCCTCCCTCTCCTCTCTTCTCTCCCCTCTCATCCACCCTCCCTTGCCCTCCTCCCTCCCCCTCCCTCCAACTCCTTGCCTCGCAACCGCTCTTCCTGGTCTACCGTACCACGCCTGTCGGCAACGCGGGCCGTGCGTTTCGCCCGAGACTCCCTCGAAACTTCTGCTCTTGAGAAACTTGCGACTGGCAACGGCTGCACCGGTCGAGGGCGGGTCGTTTTCAAAACGGGGGCTCTAGCCCGAGCGTTGCGCACCTTCGTCTTGAACGCCCACAAGTGCTCTCTCGGGACGCCGAGCGGCGAGGGGAGGAGGAGGAGGAGGAGGAGGAGGAGGAGGAGGAGGAGGAGGAGGAGGGGGAGGAGGGGGAAGATGAGGAGGAGGGGAGAACTGGGCCGGCCCCCGCAGGAGATGGACCCGCCGCCGCCCAACCGCGGGTGCGAGGGGTACGCGGATGGAGGGCGGGTGGGTTTTCAAAATGCTGTTGTCACCCGACCGGCGCGCACATTCGTGTTTACAGCTTGCCAACAGCTACAAGGGTGGTGGATGGGGCGCCGCTCTCAAAACGAGGTTGTCCCCTGAGTGCCGCGCACACTCGCTCGAAAACATGTTGCGCGGGAGGGTCTGGCTCATTTTTAATGGTGGGGTCTCGCCCGAGCAGCGCGACCTATCGTTTCGCAAGCTCGCGACCTTCACAGAAGTGGAGAGCAACTCTTTTCAAACACGGGGCTCTCGCCTCAGTGCTCTCCGCACTCGTCTTTACAACCTGAATCCATCGCATTTAAGATGGGGCGCTCGCCTGGGAGGTCTGGAACATGGAAAATTTCAGGGCCAGAAGCTTGAGTATATCACAGTGGTTCAAATGAAAAAGGAAGTCCAGATCACAATGGAACGCCCACCTGACAGGTCCTCGAAACTCATGGCCAAAAGTAGAAGCTTGCGCAACACAGACACAGAGTGGACGGTCGTGTTGAGCTCAATTGTGTTGACACCGCATAACGCGCGTTATGCGGCTGGGTGGGTGAATGGGTTCGCTGGCACATAACATAACACAATCGTGCCCAGCAGTTCGAACATTGTTTCCAGGGGGCACCGTCCCTGTTGCTATTCTTGATGCTGCTGTAGCGAAATGGCGCTGCACCTGCGATAGCCGCACTGCGCGTTGACACCGCAATGTCTGCTCTCACCACGCATGCGGATGCAGCAACCTACGCATGCACCACATCGCCTGTGTACATTACAATGACTGGGTGCATGGCGCTGCTCCTGTGTACCACAGCGCCTGTGTATACCACTGCGAACGCGTACGCCGCAACGCCTTTGCACAAAACGCCTGCGGCCACACAAACACGTTCCGCGTGTACCACAGCGCCCGTGTACAACACGACCCGCCCGCACACCACGTACACCGAAGAGCCCGCGTACATTTCGAAGGCCCCGACGAGGCCCATATACCGAAACTCGTTTTCGTGTGGGGGGGCGCGAACGTAGCAATATGAATGTGCAAGCTTTTGTGGTTGTTACGTTTTAACCATTCTGGCATATGTTTCGAGCTGCGTGCGGCCTTGGCGACGAAGATCCCTCCAGAGGGGGAGGACCATTGGCGGTTCGAGTTCAGTTGTCACACCGCACACACTGCATTCGATCACCACGCTGTTCGATAGAGCGCGGGCTCAGCTGAGCCTCCCGAAGCCGACGGACCAAAGCGTCCCTAGGGGCCTTGAAGGCCCCGAGTTTGGGCCCGTGGAACCAGGCAAGAAACTGAATAACAGCAAGGCGTTTAACTATTAGGCTCATTTCACGGTCCCGTTGTTGAACGTGCTCGAGGATCTCCTCGGGTAGTTCAAAGAAGTCAGCTGCTCTCCTCGCAACTGCGTCGGCAACGTGAATGACGAACTAGTAGACTGGGTAGACCACTCCACTCTCGAGATCTTCCAGAGATGCATGGGCCATAACTTTATCTAAGGTAAAGGGATGATGTCGCTTCGAAACCACTTTCCAGAAAACATTCCAAAGATCAGTATTGAGCCTGTGTCTCCATGGGGCCCCATGTCTGAACCCTCGAAGAAGATACAGACTGTCGGTAACTAGGTGGATGGGCCCCGTAATTCCAGCGCAGTAATGGCGGCCATGAGCTCACCACGACTTATAGTCTGCTTGTCTGGGACTGGGCCAAAGATCGTGCCGATCGCACGTATGTCCTGATCGAGCAGCGCGAGGCCCCATCCAACCTTCCTGAGCCTCGGATCCCCAGTGACCTTTCCTCCTGACGCATCAATCCCAACCAGGCGCCAGTCAGAAAACGAAAAGGTCCAGGGCACCCTCAAAACTCCAGTCCCTTGGGGGTCCTCGGCGCCGTGGAAATTAACAGCAACTCCAACTGTATCGCGCTGCGGCTGTCGGCCTCGTAGCCACTTGATGGCATTGGATGCCGCCTCCACCGTAGCTCGCTGCGAAAGGTGCTGCGATTCGGCGATGGCTGGGTGGGAACGGGCAAGCTCTGGGAGGCATGGGCATGTCCAGTAGCAATGAAGCGCGTCCTCCATCGCCTCCCCACACCTCCAGCATGCGAAGCTGTCTTGTCCCCCTCCATACCTGCAATATATCTGCGCTGCTCATGCCAGACTATGCCCTTGGCAACAGCTGCGGCGGCTGGCACGAGGAAAGATTCATCATCTTCCCCTCGCTTCCAGGCTCGGGTGATGGACTGAAACTGGTAACTGTCGATAGAGCTGCCAGATCACGATCCACAGTAATATTGAGACGCCTGCCCCCAATATCTATCTTGAATCGTCCGAACCATTTCCTGGATGAAACCTTCTTGCTCGGATCGGGGTCCTGGCCTAATATGAAAAAGTCGCCGAGATGGACTAGTCCATAGCCGCGCTGTCGTAACTGTCCAGCCGAAGTCTAGGATATACGCAATGACACTGGCAAAAAGGGAGACCACTTTATTACATCTTCCTTCCTTGGGGGCTAACTTGTCCAAGACACGCTTCCAGGTCCTGGCTATCCCTTGGTGCAAATCGGGTTCCTGGTTAATAATAGCGAGCCGCATCTGGAAACACCCAATCGGTATATAGTACCCAGGATAGGTATCCAGGGCCCCTTTGGGGGATAAAGCATAGGCGGTCGTGGTGCACCCAGAGCTCTTGGTGAGCCCCATGGCTCTGCAGAGTTTGCCACGTAGGAGTCGAAGCTGGGTCGGACTAACTCCGTGCCCTTGAAACCCCCGCAAGAGCTGCGGCTTGGCCCCCGTCGTGACAAGGGCGCGCAAGTACTTCCTGCCTTTAGACAGTTTGCAAATCTTGGCTTGCCTGACAAATCCTTTACGTCGTCGATTCTGTCGAACTCGAAGCCTCCGAAGTTTCCCCAGAGTGGCGTCGCGCCCAAGATCGCGCCCCGACGAGTTAACCCGGACCTCAATACCTTGGCCCCCCAAGGCCTGTGCAACCTCTTGGGCCAGGGTCGGGCTCGAAGCCATGATAGCACTTTTGTTCCACAACGCGCAGCCTGCCCGACAAAGTCCCTGGGCAACTGACAGGATGGCCTTCGGGAGCTGGTCTCGAATGGCCTTCTCGGATGCCCACGTGCGTGCCCTCAAGTCACCCACCCAGGTGCGGAACGGCATCCTCTTGAAACGATGGTGCAAATCATGCAGTATGCTGCAAAGAAAAGCCCTGGCAAGCGAACAGCTCTGCCCGCACCCTTGAAGGATAGATTTGCGCGGGACGGCGAACCTGGAGGACCCGGGGTCAAACTTCAAAACCCTGGCGGCCTTGTGAACCATAAGGGCCAGGGACAGGGGCGGTTTCGGGTAGCCCAGGGAAACCGCAGTTTGGGCAGCAACTTCAAGAGAAATAATGTCGAACAACTTTTCGATGCCCAGGAAGGCCTCGGTCATCGGGGACCCAGTGGAGCCAACAATCTCGGCAGAGATCTCAGACAAAACTGCAGCACGTAAGGGATCATGTCCTCGGAGGGCTTGGCCCCAGAACCCAGCATTCGCACTGTCCCATTCAGACAGATCAGATCGAAAAAGCTTAGTGACGAGCCTGCGCAGCCCTGACGTCGACGTGAGGGGCCCGTCACTCCCCTCATTCTTGGGCTGGAGGAAGATACAGTTGAGCAACACCTGGCTAGGGAGCTGCTGGTAAAAAACAAATGTTATTGACAAATGCCACCAGCATGGGTCTCGCTTCACCTGGCAAGAGCAAGAGATCCCTGACCCGCCAGCCATCCCCTCCTGAGGCAGCCGACGGGGAATACCAGGAGGCAACTTCAAAAACCCTCTTGATGTCCCAAGGGAAATAATCCCAATCCCAGGATTGCATAGCTTCCTTCGGATCTTGGTCATCCAGATTGGCCCCACAGGGGCCGCATGATTGCACCCTTTGGGGTCCCATCTAGTCATCCAGAATTCCAGCTTGTGGTTCGTAACCTCGAAGGGATCGGTGACCACTTTGCCTGGTGGGTCCACGTAGGTGTCGTAGGGCTCTGGTGGGGTCCGACGGGGCCTTGGTAATGGCATGGACAGCTCCTCCCCCTTCATCAAAGAATCCAAGAGAAACTGGTTGAAGCCGTCCCTCGACAGCTCGAGTTCCTCCAAATGGTAGTTATGCTGGATGCGATCAATGATGGCGAGGGCGTTAGCCTGCGCGCGGTCGTCGCCATACCCCCGCCATTCTAGGGCAGCAGATAGGACTCGGGCATCTTCAGGAGTCAGATCGGGTTCCGGAAGCCTCTGGCGGATCCTGGATATAGTGTCCTGAAGCCGAGCAAGGTGGGGCCCATCTAGGCCTGGGGGGCTTTCTTGGTGGGTTTCCTGTCCCTCTCCTGAAGCCGCATGCCTATGGTCGCCCATTGATGAGCTAGCGATCCAGCCTTGCCGTGCTTGGGCGTGGCCTGCAGGAGGTCGCGCCATCCAAAAGTAGGGCGCAAGCCCAAGTGGCCTTCCGCGTCGTCAACTGCGATGTCCTATTGCTGGAGCTCCACTCCCCGACGTAACTGGCCATGCATGTCAGAAAGGGCCTGATGATGATGGGAGTGATTCGCAGGATACTGCGGGTGGGGAAGCCATCCCAGTTGGCACGTAGCTCTAGCAAGGTAGTAGTTCCATTCCCGAGCTGGTCCCGCGGGCCGAGGGAGAGGGGCCGAGTGGCCCAATGCCCAAACCTTCCTGGTCAGGGCAGCCCTGGGCAGCTCCAATTGAATAGCAACATAGGGCGCCCATGGCCCTTCAAGCTTTCCTGAGACCTCAGCGTCAGGCCAGAGATGCTTATGGATAATGAAATAGTCGATAGTGGATTCCCCATCCCTGTTAGTATATTGTATATCGGCACACGCCACCGCAGCATTGAAACTCTGCAAGAGCCCAGTGTCCTGAATAGCAGCAGGTGTCATGTCGAAGTCCCCATCCAAGGACGAACGGCATATTCATCTGCCTGATGAAAGTAAATATTTCACATATGCTATCCCGATTTTTGCCAGTGTACCCGATGGAGTCCCAGAGGTAGACCACCAAGATAAGAGTACCAATCCCCTGGAGACGTAGAATACAACTGGTCCATTGCGAGCCCGAGACCACTGGAGCAGGTCGTCCTCGGGCTCCCATGAATCTGGCGTGTGTGTGTGTGTAACTGCGCCTGCACACCAATCAAAACTCCCCCGTGAGTACCACCCCCAGGAGAAGGAAGCGCAGGGCGCACATACGTTTGCCAGGAACGTTTCTACAACTTCTTGCGAATCGCGGACAGGTCGGATCCTGTCTTATGAACTTCATTAACAATGAAGATGTCAAAATCGTGGGACTTCTCGAGAAAGAAA
>CAUYUJ010014865.1:304389-321889 GCA_963575745.1 Prorocentrum cordatum | reverse complement strand
GGATAGCCAGCCGTGGCGACGAGCAGCCTCCTGGTGGCCATCGCAGAAGCCAGACTCTGGAGACACATGCTGAAAACATGGCTCGGCGGGAGGAGGAGGAGGAGGAGGAGGAGGAGGAGGAGGAGGAGGAGGAGAAGGAGGAGGAGGAGGAGGGAGGAGGGGGAGGAGGAGGAGGAGGAGGAGGAGGAGGAGGAGAAGGTGGAGGAGGTGGAGGAGGAGGAGGAGGGGGGAGGAGGAGGAGGAAGGAGGAGGAGGAGGAGGAGGAGGAGGAGGCGCTCCCGGCTCTTCTCGCCACTCTTTACCGGCCTCGAACTTATCCCATCCCTAAGATTGACACGCCAACACGATGATAATCTTAGGGATGCGCCCTCCAAAAATAATGGAACCCCTAAGATTGGCATCGTGATGAGGAGATGCCCGGCACAGGGATAGGGAAGGTTCCAGGCTGGTAAACTTTGGGCCCCCTCTGCGGCCACGCTGAGCCCCGCTGGTGGCCACGGAGGTCCGATGTGCTGCTTTTGCTCTCCACGGGTCCCCAGAAGTCCCGGCCCTCCTTTCCTAAAGGGGCCCAGGGACACGCGAACAAATAGACACAACTCCCCAGATTCCCAGTGTTTTCCTATATGTTCTGGCTTCTCGTCTTCCCCCTTTCCATATCCAGAAGAAGAAATAACGCCAGAAACAGAAACTCTTGGCGCTCCGCGCGGATTTCTTGGATCGGCGCTGGAAACCCCTCCCTGGCGCGCGGAGCGGCGCCGGAGGCGCCGCCGGGGGGGGGGGGCCCAGCGCGGATCCAAGAAACCCGCGCGTAGCGCCAAAAGTTTATGTTCATGGCGTTTTTTCTTTATCAAATATCATTCTATATTATCCTAGGAGTCGACGATGATGCTTGTCAATATCATATACTGTTATATATTATATATCCTATATTATGTCCTTATCCATATTAACGACGACTATATTGTTCTTATTGACGACTATATTGTCCTTATCCTATATTGATGACTATATTGTCCTTATCCAATATTATGTATTATCCCCTCCTGATCTTCTCAAGGCTGGGCGTTTCGTCCTGAGGCTAGGAACCGGGGACGGGCGAGGGCTTCGAAAGGCCGAGCGTTATGCCGGGCGTCCCCCCCCCACAGGGGAGTTTTGGGCGAAAACGAACAAATCGTCAAACATACCCAAATAATCATCAACAACTAACAGTAAAAGCGTCCCCGGACTATTTTTTAAACCATTTTTGAATATCCCCCCCGACTATTGTCTGACTATTTTTGAATATGGCCCCTGTTGAGGGACGTGCCTGGCTTAAGCCGAGCACGGCGACAAGCATCCGCGTGGCGTCTTGCAGTGCACTGGAGGTATGGCGGTGCTCTGGGGGGGCTCCTGCCTCCCCACAACAGCTGGGGCAGCCTTCTGAGATGTCGCCCCGACCGCCCTCGGCGGGGGCCGCGCGCAGAACAGACCAGGGCCTTGCCGGGCTCCCCCAGCCTCCCCCTCCTCCTCCTCCTCCTCCTCCTCCCCCCTTCCTTCTTCTTATTATTATTCCTCCTCCTCCTCCTCCTCCCTTCCTTCTTCTTCTTCTTCCTCCTCCTCCTCCTCATCATCATCATCCTCCTCCCCCCCTCCTGCTCCTCCTGCGCCTGAGAGGGAGGAGGCTTCTGACTTGACAGGTTCTATTTACACACACATGAATATATATATATATATATATATATATGCGTATGTATATGTGCATACATATTTATGAATATATTAGTATATATACACACGTGTGTTCTGCCCTGCCCCTGCCTGGATAGGGATCAGCCGTGTGATGGGCACGTGCTGCTTTGGTGTTGTTGCTTATTTCAGACTATATACATATATATATGTGTGTGTTTGTGTGTCTCTCTCTATGCTATATATATAAGTATATATAACATAGCTACGCTTTTCCAGCAACAGAACTTCAGGGCGAGAGCGGAGTGGACGTTCTCAACATTGGTCATCATCGATGGCTGTTTGGTCCCGGGAGGCCTGCCAATCTCCAGGTTGTCCAGGCGGCTCAGGCTGGCCTCCGACATGGCGGCCATGGCCTGGCGGCGGAGCGGGGAGGAAAGATCGAGAGGGGCAGGTACAAGCTAGCTGCGCTCGCGCCATATCCGACAACAAATTCCGAGTTTCTTGATAAGGGCCACCGCGCGCCGAAGGCGCTCTGACCCCCGTCGCGGAGCGACGACGAGGCAAGGTTGAGCCCCGTCGGGGGCACCCCCCCCACGCCTATTAAGAAGCCCAGAGAACCCCTCCCGTCCCTCCAGGAGAGCCCAGAATCGAGTCGACAAGTCGAGTCGGCGATCGAAATGAATCGGATCGGCGGAAATCGGCAGACAATCGGGAGGAGTCGAATCGGCGGACATCGGCAAAACAATAAGGCCTCAATGAGGAATCGGAATCCAAATCGGAATCCGAAATCGAATCGAATCGGAATCGGAATCCATCGAAATCGAATCGAATCGAATCGGAGGAATCGAAACGAGCCCTGTCCCTCTCCCTCAGGGAGGGGGGAAGGGGGGGGGAGAGACGAGAGCAGGGGGCAGACGCATCGATCCAGGTGCGGCAGAGAGCGAGGCGCGCCACGCAGATGGGCTCGGGCAGGGCCCGACTGAGACAGAGAAACGTGTGCATATATATATATATATAGAGAGAGAGAGAGAGAGAGAGCGAGAGCGAGAGAGAGAGAGAGAGCGAGAGAGAGAGAGAGAGAGAAAAAAAAATATGCGAGCAGCCGAGGGCGGTCGCCGCATGTGCGCCTATGCTTGTCCCCCCCCCTCCCCGCTTCCGCCCTTCCATCCTTTGCCCTCTCGCGTGCGTTCTGTTTCAGAAGCGCTGGCTCGAGTAACGGCCGTGGCAAGACGTGTTCAAAGACTAGTCACTCGAGCGTCCAATGGCCAGCATGGAGATTACATTAAAAACAATACTGTCACATCAGGTCCAGCATGACAGAAGCAGTGGGCGGTGCAGCGTCGGCATCTTCGCCTTTGATTTCTGCATTTGCACGTATCCCTTCAGTTTTAGGAGGAGGACGGGGAGGAGGAGGAGGAGGAGGAGGAGGAGGAGGAGGAGGAGAAGGAGGAGGAGGAGGAGGAGGAGGAGAAGGATGTACTGCATCTACGTAGGAGGAGAGGAGGAGGAGGAGGAGGAGGAGGACAGGAGGAGGAGCAGGAGGAGGAGGAGGAGGAGAAAGGGAAGCGGAGGAGGAGGAAGAGGAGGAGGAGGAGGGCGAGGAGGAGGAGAAGGACAGGGTGAAGGAGGAGGATGAGGACGAGGATGAGAGGAGGAGGAGGAGGAGGAGAAGGAGGAGAGGGAGGAGGAACAGTTGGGGAGGACAAGAATGTTCCCCCCTGGGAGCGCGGCCTCGATGGACGGGCTGACGTAGTAGTCCGGGCGCCGCAGCCGTGGCACCAAGGCAGCCGGGGCCGGCGAGTCCTCCAGGCCCTGGCCGAGCCGTTCCTGCTGGGAGTGCCCCGCGGGGGGGGACGGAGGAAGACGGAGGAGGAGGAGGAGGGGGAGGAGGAGGAGGAGGAGAAGGAGGAGGATGAGGAGGAGGAGGAGGAGAAGAATGAGGATGAGGAGGAGGAGGGAGGAGGGGAGGAGGAGGGAGGAGGAAGCAGGCACGAGGAGGAGGAAGAGGAGGAGAAAGAGAAAGGAGGCGGAGGGAGACGGAGGAGACGGAGGAGGAGGAGGAGGAGGAGGAGGAGAAGGAGGAGGCAGAGAAGGAGGAGAAGGAGGAGGCGAGAAGGAGGAGGAGGAAAAGGGGGGAGAAGGAGGAGGAGCAGGAGCAGGAGGAGCACGAGGAGGAGGAAAAGGAGGGAGAAAGAGGAGGAGGAGGAGGGAGGAGGAGGAGGAGGAGGAGGAGGAGGAGGAGGAGGAGGAGGAGGAGGAGGAGGAGGAGGAGGAGGAGGAGACGGAGGAGACGAGGAGGAGAGGAGGAGGAGGAGGAGGAGGTGAAGGAGAGGAGGCAGAGGAGGAGGAGGAAAAGGGGGGAGGAGGAGGAGGAGGAGAGAGGAGGAGGAGGAGGAGGGGAGGAGGAGGAGGGAGGAGGAGGAGGAGGAGGAGGAGGAGGAGGAGGAGGGGAGGGAGGGGGAGGAGGAGGAGGAGGAGGTGGAGGAAGAGAGAGGTACGGATGAGGGTACGGAGGAGGAGGAGGAGAAGGACGAAGAGCAGGGGAAGGAGGAGGGGGAGGAGGGGGACGAGGAGGAAGAGGAGGAGGAGGAGGAGGAGGAGGAGGAGGAGGAGGAGGAGGGGGACGAGGAGGAAGAAGAGGAGGAGGCGGAGGAGGAGGCGGAGGAGAAAGAAAATGAGTGATGGACTGAGGAGAAGGAAAAGGACGAGGAGGGTTCATGGGAGCAAAACGAGGAGCAGAAGGAGGAGGAGGAGGAACGCGAAGAACAGGAGGAGGAGCTGAACGACGATAAATTTCAAGAGTCGTTCCTCGTTCCACGTCACGTAACCATCACCGTAAAACCATGCTCCCTGCACTCCTTGTCCACCTCCTATATCCCCTCAATCTGGAGGGGGGGGGAAGGAGGAGGAGAGGAGGAGGAAAAGGAGGAGGAGGAAAAGAAAAAGGAGGAGGAGGATGAATGGGGAGGAGGAGAAGGAGGAGGAGGAAGAAGAGAAGGAGGAGAAGGAGGAGGAGGAGGAGGAGGAGGGGGAAAGGGGGGAGGAGGAGGAGGAGGAGGAGGAGGAGGAGGAGGAGGAGGAGGAAAAGGAGAAGGACGAAGAGCGCCACTCCCCATGGCGCAGCAGTCCCATCACGAGCAGAAGGAGAACAGCGAGAGGGAGCACAAATGGGGATGGCGGCGGGCGAGGGCGGTATACCTCGCCTTAGTGAAGGGGAGGACCTGGCTACCCCAATCACCTGTTCGCAGCCCTTTGAGCGTGTAGTTTATAGTGAACAGGAAATCGAAAAACAACATAATAGACAACCGACCCCCGTCGGGGAGGGGAAGCATCAAAAAACACATCTTAGCCTGAGCAGAGAGATCGGCGAACCCAGACACTGAACCAAGTGCAAAACTCCGTCACCCTGGGGGGCACGGCACAGAGGGCACTCCTGGGTGGGACCTCTGAAACGACGAGTCGCGCACCAACTATTGCACAGGGCTTTGAGGAGCGAGGAAGAGACAGAGCATGGGAAGGCGCGGGCGGCGGCGACGAAGGAGTGGACCACGAAGTTGACGTGGCACCCCTGGGCGGATGCGAACCACCACCGCAGCCGAGGGAGCAGGAGCTCCCGGACATTGCCAGGAACTCTGAGCTGGGCCCCCACCTTCGCCTGGCACCCACTCCCCCCGAAAGCGGGGACTCTCGGGATGGCCACCGCAAGGTCATGGTTGGCCATCAGGGAACATGGGAGAGAGGAGAGCCAGCGGGGGTGGGCCTTCCATGCAGGGCAGCATTCGTCATCATCTGCAAAGCTCAGGGGCAGATCACGTGCCCTGGAAAACGCCGACGAATGAACGGCACATCGATATCGGGCGGCTCGACTGGCAATCTCAAGATCCCTACCCTCGACGGGGAAGTCGAGCCAGCACAAATTCTGGAGGAGCCCGAACGGGATGGCGTTCCGAGGCCCTGCCGCAAGAGCCTGAAGTCCTTCGCGAAGGGTAGACAAGGCCGTGGCCGAAGGGGCGTGGAATTGGCCAACATACATCAGCCGCGGGAAAGCACGGAGGTTGTGCTGAGCAATCGACTTCATGAGCCCAAGGCCGAGAGACTTGATATCACGGACTGCACTGTCATATCTTCCAATCGGGTGGGGCCAACTCTCTGCCGAACTCTCGTGCCCAAGAATAAGCCCCAGATACCTCCCCGTTCTCTGGATGCTGAAGACCCCCCTCCTAATACCACGACTCTTGAGCTCCCACTCCAATTGCTCCGAGGATATGCCGAGCGGGAAGACGAGGACGGTTTTCTTCGGGTTCAGGTGGAGCCCAACAGCAGGCCCAGCGACCTTCATCACCTCAAGGGTAATCACGAGGACATCGAATACGTTCGAACAGGCGAGCCACAGGTCGTCGGCAAAACACCCAAGGATCCCAAGATCGCGATGCACACGGGAGTCGAGATACCTAAGGATCGGGTCGTAGGTGAGCGCGAAGAGACTTCCGCTGAGGGGGCACCCCTGCTTGATCTCGCGCCGACACCAGTATCCGTGCTTACGGCATCCGCGAAAGCTGACAACAACCCAGAGGGAAGAATAGAGCGCCTGCACTGCACGGACGTACCATTCTGGAATGCCCATCGCTCTGAGCGCGAAGAAGATGGCAGAGTGGAGGAGGGGGGGGAACGCAGCGCGGATATCTAGAATAATAAGTCAGCCTGTGGTTCGGCTAGTTGGGCGATCCAGTGAATCAACTTGGCCTCCAAGTCTATGATATTGTCGGTTCCCAGGCGCCCAGGGGCAAAACCACGCTGAAAGTAGATGCAGGTTTCTTCGCAAACTCGGGGCAGGGGACGGTTGAGGGCACGGCTGATAATATTGTCCGAGGTGTTGCTCAAGGTGATGGGGCGAGTGTCCTCACGAGGCCTAACAACACGATGGGCATCTTCGGGGGCGTCTCCTTTGAACAGGTAAACTTTGCAGGCCCACTTGAACTCTGGATGAACCTCTCCTGCGGCCAGGATATGCGAGTATAAGGCATACAGCGCAGACAGAGCTCCATCGCCACCCCCCTTCCAGGCAGCGTAGGGAAGCCCGTCGGGACCAGGGGCAGAGTCCCCAACCCGTGAAAGAGCTTCTTGAAACTCTTCAGGTTCCAGGGCCCAGAAGACCGAGGGAGGGGAAGACGGGGCCAGGTGGGCGAATTCTCCGCGCAGGACCTCGGACCCCTCGCTCCACCCATGCACCTGGCCCCAGTGAGTGGCAAGCTCGCGGGATGCGCTCACAGGGTCGAGCAGCTCCTTACCGGTCGGGCCAACAACCCCCATCGAGGCCAACGCGCTTTCTCCTCTTGCCCCAAGCCGAGAGGTACCCAAGAAGCTTGGCAGTGCTCGACTCCTTCTTGGCCTGGGGGAGGCTGGACCCCTGGATTTCCTCCACGCGAGCAGCAGTACATTGCCTCTGAAGGTCTGCAAGATGATAGTGAAAGCATCGAAAGTCGGTCCACACCCCCTCATGCGGATCCAGAAGCCGAGCCAGGGTGGGGTAGGCAGCACAAGCCCGACCAAGTATGTCTTGACCATGCCCAAACGGGAAGCTACTCGAACCGACAGCTCTCATGCCCCGCAACGCTGCCAGAGTCCAGGATAGAAACTCGGGGGGTGAGCTGGCCGCTCGCATCTCCAATCTCCGCATGAGCCTCCGAGCAGCTTGCTTGAAAACGCAACTGTGATCTTCAACCGCCTGAACAGGGTGGTCGGAGATCGGGCCCGCCTCCAGAACGACCTCAGAGACCATGGAGGGGAATTCTTTGTGCAGGCAAACCCAACGAGGAACGCGAAACGAAGATGCAGCCGACGTATACCCCGAAATCGAAACAACAACAGGTACATGATCTGACACTTCCCCAAGCCCTGCACGATCCCCCAGAACACGGTTAGCAGGATGCAGGTCGATCAGGTCTCCAGGCGGAACGTTGAAGTAAATCCTGTCGATTCTGCCTAAGGATGCCACTTGTTTAGCCTCCCCAACGCCGAGCTCGACCCGATGTGTGAAGGAAGGTTGCATGACCTCGACCAAATATTTAAAGAGGCCGGTGAAGAACCTTGGGATCGGGGTGGAAGCGAAACTGACGGAGCCATCGACCAGATGCCTGCCCTCACCTTCTGCTGGGAAGTTGAAGTCCCCACAGAGAGCACCCAAGCATAGATCAGCAGACCAGAGAGCACGCCGAAGACAGCGAAGAGAAGCGCCTACGTCCTGCCTCCCCAGGGCGGGGTCCAAATGGAAGGTGGTGATTTGCACGCAGTCGTGATCGTTGGCCAGATAGAGGGTCTGCGCGCGCCCATCGATAAGAGAGGAGTGATGTCGCCGATGGAAATGAGCAGCAAGGGTGGGGTGAAGAAAGATAGCAACGCCGCCAGCGTGGGGATTGTCTGAGAAGCTGCCAAAACTTATGCATCCGTGGACCTCAGAAGTGAAGAGAGTCAGGTCAGCCATAGTGCCACGAACCTCTTGGATACAGACGGTGTCATGAACTTGAATAAGCTGGGTGAGTCGAGCAATGTTGCGCCGCGTGTTTTCCGTGGGATCGATGGCACCGAACACGGAGCAGGCATTCCAGCTGACGATTGAGAGAGGAGACTGCGGGCGGCGCGGGCGGAGTGTGAGCCCAAGGAATACATCATGATCTGAAGAGGAACTGGATGTGGATGAGGAAGTGGCGGCCGAAGAGGGAGAGAGACTGGAGCAGCGGCTGAGGGGTCGCGTCCGCGAGCGAGGCCTAGAGACGTCTACCTGCATCTCATGTCGGCTCCTCCCGCGACACGCCGCGGCAGTCGAAGTCCCACCGGGGGCGAGGGGGGTGGCGCATGCAGAGGGGGCCGAGCACGAGGCCCATGTAGCCGCCGTCGGACTCGCTATCGGCCTGATAGCACCCGTAGCCGACGGCGCCTCGGACCCCACCGAGGAAGCACATAAGCTGGCTGCCATCGAAGATCGCTGAGATGGTACACTTGTATGTCAACTTTGCATTGCGTCGACCCAGCCCTGGACCATCTCTTGGTTCATGTGGAACTGCTCGAGCGTCCCGAACTGGGGGTGGATCTGGTGCTGCTGCTGGTCGAGCTCTTCCATCTCGAAAAGCACGTGGGCCTCCTCCCCGATGATCAGGTAGAGCACGCCCTTGAAGCCGTTGGGCCCCATCATGTACGAGGTCTGCCACTTCTGCTGTGCCTTGAGGTAGTCCACAACACGCTAGAAGAGGAGGCCGAGCATGCGGTTGTTGCGCCGAACGTGGGCGGGAGCGTCCCGTCGCGCCCGAAGCTGCACTCGAGCGCCGTTCAGCGGGTCGGTCCATTCGGGCGGAGAGTCCTGGAGCCCGGAGCAGGCGTCTCGCATGGCCGCCTCGTCGTCGAAGGTGATGCTCACGCCCCTGTTGAGGTTGAAGGCTTTGATCACAGCCTTGCCCTGTGCAGCTGTCGGGAGAGAGGCTAGAATCATCTGGCCCGCGCGCTCCAGGACGGAGTGGAGCAGGGGTCGCGGGAACCCGCCGACCCACATCTTGCATGGGTTGCAGTGGCCGTCGCCCTTGGCCCCCACGTCGTTGGCCTTCCGGGCGAAGTAGGATCCCCAGGCCGAGTCGGCAGCCCCGCTGGCTGCGCTAGTCCGCGGGGCGCCTGGGCCGCCAGGACCTTGGCCTGGAGCTTGGCCAGCAGCGCGTGCTCTTGCGCGGCGGTCATCCCCTTCTGCTGGTCGGCCGTCAGCTACTGCACCTGGGCCTCGAGGATGTCCATGCGCTTCTCTTGCTTCTCAAAGTCGGCCTTGGTGGCCATGTTGGTCTCAAGCCGCTGGAGGGGGCCCGTCACACGTGCGAGGGCGGCAGCGGCAGAGGGTTCGTCGGGGCCCACTCCGCCACGAGCCTGAACATCTCCAACGCAGCGCCCGCCAGATAATTTCGCCAGGCACGGCCCGGCACGGTGCGTTGAACCAGCACAGGCGCCGCCGCCCCCAGCGGGCCCAGGCGGGCCGAGAGCAGCGGGGGGCCCGCTTGGGGGGGCACCGCATGCAGCAGGGGCCCGCAGCAGCGCTTCCGCGGTGAGCGAGCCGTGGATGTCGCGCGGGACGCCCGCAGCGCTCTCCACGAAGTCCAGCTCGCCCGCGCCGACCATCTCGAAGTCGAGTGCGCTCTCCGCCCCAGCAGAGGGCGGGGAACCAGGCGAGGAACTCGAGCGGCCGATGGGCGTGGCCGTCCCCATGGTGGTGGGCGAGGAGTGCGTCGAGTCCTCGAGGCTCAGGGACAGGCCGAGGGCCGCCGCGGCCTCGCCCTCGGCGGAGATCATGTCGAGGTCGACGACATCGCTGCAGACGCCTTTGCCAGCAGCGTCAGCCCAGGGGTCGTGCGCCGAGTTCTTGCCCTTGCCCTTGGAGCGCCCAGCACCTGCAGGTTTGTCACCGATGGAGCGCTTGCACCTGCAGGCCCTCTGCCAGTCCCATCAGCGCCCGCCGCAGAGCTGGCTGCGCCAGATTTGGCCACCATGGCGGGATCGCACGGGGTGGCTCTGATGATGCCGAAACAGAGCTGTCCTGCGGGCGGCCGATCGACCTGGCCTCGGGAGCAGGAAACAAGGCAGCTCGAGGGCAAACTGCCTACGAGGGCCAATTAGGCCCTCAGTCTGGAATCTCGCTACTCCGTAGCTTTCATCCAGACTTGAGCCAGAATGGCCACGGAGGAGAAGGACGAAGAGGAGGAGGAGGAGGAGGAGGAGTAACCCATCAACCTCCTCCTCCTCCTCTTCCTCCTCCTCCTCCTCCGTGCCCTCCTCTGACAGCTCCTATTTCTCCCTCTCCCCGCTCCTTATCATCCTGCCTCAGTCTCTTCCCTGCTCCTCCTACTCCTCCTCTGCCACCTCCTCCTCTTCCTCCTGTTCCCCCATCCACTTCCCAGCCCCTTCCTCCTCCTCTTCCTCCTCCTCCTCCTCCTCCTCCCCCCCCCCCCCCCCCCCCCTCCCCCCCCCCCTCCTTGCCGCCCATTCTCCTCCTCATCCTGCTGCCCCTCTTTATTTTGCATCCTTTTCCTTCCTCCCCCCCCTCCCCCTCTCCTGCTCTTCGCCCTTCTCCTCCTCCTGGCATCATTCCCCTCCTGCTCCTCCTCATCCTCGCCCTCCTCCTTCTCCTCCCCCTCCTCCTCCTCCGTCGCCTCCGCCTCCCCCATCCCCCTCCGCCTCGCGCGCCTCCTCCTCCTCCTCTTCCCCCCCCTGCTCTCCTCTTTCCCCCCCTCCCCCCGCCCGCTCTCCGCCCAATCAGGAACCCCTTCTGGGGCAGAAGCAATGAACCCATATGAGGAACAACCGAAAGGCACAACGCACAAAACAACAACAAACGCAGCAAGGCATAATCCTGTGGACATTTCTAGGGGGGGAGGGGGGGGCCTCCAAGATGGCTTGTTTTTTTTGCCTCGTCGCCATTTCGTCTCCGCTCCAATGCGCCACTAGCCACCGGGGCCCTAATCGCCGCCCCTGCAGTTCCGGAACCGGGTGCTGCGAGGGCTTTGGTTTTGGGCGCGCAGTGTTCGCGGGCCACGATCAGATGACGAATGCCGCGCCGCCTCCCCAGTGGCACAGCGGCCAGAGCCAAAGGCCAGCGTTCAGAGACGACGCCGCCCCTGAAGTTCATCGCGCACCCTGAGACAGAGCTGTTTCGGCTCCCAAAGACGCACCAGCAGGGGCCAGCCACCCAGGCCCTGCACGGAAGTCAACCCACGCCTCGGCAACAGCCACATGCCTCCGAGTCAAAAGACGGAGGCGAGCTTCAAAGTTTTGCTGGGCCGTGCCAGGCAGGCCCAGCCTCGCGCAGTGGTGAGCACGCAGGAAAGCATCACACATGCAGGCACGCAGCAGCGACACATTCGGGGGGAGAGGATAGAGCTGAATCAGCGCGGCAACCCATGGAATCATCACAGGGGCAATTCGGAACGCAGTACCCATCCATTGGACACATGACTCGCGGAAGCGATGGCAGAATTTGTAATGACGTAGATCACCATACCCCCGAGACATATCAAACCCAAATTCCCGGCGAGCACACCCAAAGATACAGCCGCGATGATGAAAGTGGGAGCGAGCACCCGTGCGCGCAGCACGCGTGCAGATACGAAGAACACACGTGGCAAGGTAAGGGGAAGTCGCTGCTGCGTTACGTCGGTTTTGAAGGACAAGATGGGAGAGATTACTGCAATCCACTTCAGGCAGCCACTTTCTCAGTCGATACTGAAGGCCTTCAAACGCCGTAGGTCCAGGAAGAGGAAGGGCGTGGACACGGGCGTAGGGTTTCCGTTGGAGAGCATCAGGGGGAAGATCGGAGAGGTGCACAACATTCTGGACACTCTGCACCACCTCAAACAGTTCAGGTAAAACAACGACCTGCGATGCCATCCCCGTGGGTCGACAACTCTGGCATAACATATTGCGTTGCTCCCAGTGAGCTTCAGCAGCTCGCCCCAGCACTCGCGAATGCCAGGGCGCTTCGCAGCAAGACGGGCGCGGCAGGCACGCGAGAGAGCAACGAGATCTGGGGGCTCGATATTGAGTACGAGCTTCTGGAGCAAGACAAGCATGTTATACGAGAGCGCATGGTATGGGCCATTCGTAAGGCAATGTAACCTGTGCGTGTATATTTGCATGACCTGTTTCGCGCTTGTTTCAACTTGGAGGACAAAATGGAGCGAAGAGAGGCACATGACCAAAAAGGTAGAAACTGCCATCGCATGTCCAGGAGCGAGCTGCCAGAGCATCGCGCATCTTGCAACAAATTTCGCAGCGGGACACCCCGTGCCACACCGGCAGCACCTGGGCCAATATACAGCCCCAAGTACTTGATAGCAGGACTTACTCCCACCAACTCCAAGCCCCTCGCCTCCTTGGACATCATGTCACTGACCTCCCCCTTCCTAACCCTCCCGCATATCAGGGCAGTGGCCTGCGAAAGTTGAGCGCCAGCCCAATAGCTGACTCGAGGACGAGAAGCATGCGCCACACGGCAGTAGTCGAGCGAAAGACATCCACCATTCCAAAAAGACAGCCGTCAGCATATGCAAGGCACAGAGCAACATGGGTGGGGGGGTGGGGTGGGGTGGGGTGGGGTGGGGTTGTGTGTGTGTGTAGTTGTGTGTGTGTGTGTGTGTGTGTGTGTGTGTGTGTGTGTGTGTGTGTGTGTGTGTGTGTGTGTGTGTGTGTGGGGGGGCCTGTTGTGCCCATCGCAATACAGGGTCAATGCAAAGACAGAAGAGGGCCATCGAGCTAGGGTCGCCCTGACGCACCCCCCTCTGCATAGGCAAGCATCCGAATTTCTGCCCACCAAGAGTTACCGCGCCCTGGTTTTTCTTATAGAGCGCGAAGTAGAAGTTAGTGATGAAGGAGGGGGCATTCATAGCATTGAGCACGGCGAACATCCAAACATGCAGATGCGACGGGAAAGCAGCGGAGAAATCAGTCGAGAGGATGGCAGCCGAGTCGTGCGCGAGCAACTCTTGTTGCAGCCCCCCACTTTCTGCCGGCACTACATATGTGATCATTTGTCTACCTTTTAACACACTTCTGGAGGGATGCGACAGTCACTTTAGAGAGCTCATTCAATGGGTGGCAGAACACGGCAGAGAGGATCTTCGCATCGGTGTTAGACATGGAGAGCGGGCGCGTGCATGCTGCATCGCGGATAATGTTCCCTGTCCCGTCCCCCTCCTGCTCACCCTTAGGTAGGAAACCATCAGTAGTTCCCCCATATCGCCAGGCAGCTCTGAAACATGTCCATGTGAAATCTCAAGATAAAAAAAGTAGAGGTATCTCGGCGCATCTCGTATTCGCCAGCACGCATATGGAATGCCGCCTGGCCCAAGCATCGAGCTACGGCAGTGTCGTATGTGTTCCAAAAAAATCTTCAACCTTCCGGGAAACCTCGAGGTCCTCGGGAACCATCTGAACATGTCTCAGAATGCCCGCCCACCTGGAACGATCTTCCGTAGCTGGCGAAAAAAACTTCCCCAATATTCAGCAATTACGTTGGCCGACTGCTCGAGTGTAGTACAAGGGCTTCCGTTAGCGTCTAGCACGGCAGTGAGATAGGTTCACCTTCTGAATTTCCTCCAAATCTCCATCCTCATCCGTAATTTTTCTACTGCCGCTTTCTTGGTATCATCGTGCATGCTGTTATCGTTCTCAATATCCTCCCCCTCCTCAGTTAAAATCTCAACGTCGATCTCCTGCGTCAATTCGCAAAGATCATGGCGGTCGTGACAGAGCAGGGTCTCGCAGTCAAAGAACCTCTGAAGCTCGGGATAGCAACTGACAGCCTTGCACACCATGTGGCCCTGCTGTGCACGTATCCCCCTCGGGGCTACCATGCACCAGTGATTCTTCAAAATAAATGCCCAGGCAACTTGATTGGCAAGGAGGCGCCTTGCGCGCTTGATCACTGGGCGCGCGATAGCCTTAACAGCCTTCAGAGCATCAGTAGCATTTAGTGAATGAAACTCCACGGCTTTGTTGTTAAGCTCCGTGTCAAGTAGTTCTTGATAGGCTTCGTTCTTGCTGGCCCAGTCGGGGACCGCGCTATTCAGGCCAGTGGGGGGCCTGAAAGTGCCAATTGCGACCAACACTGGGATGTGATCAGGGACACGGGCCTGACAGAGCTTACCTATAACTGAAGCACGAATAGTCAGGTCAGCCGCGACCGCCGCTGGAATGTTGGAGTAGATGCGGTCTACACGCGCAGCGTGGGCAATGTTCCCGCCCCTCATCTCCCGACGAGTGTCATCCGCTTGAAAGAATGCAATCCAGTCCGAGCACTTCTGGTTAAAGAGCGCGTGGGAACGCGTGCCACCTCGGGGCCAGCCCGCCCTGTCAGGATAGTTCCCCCCCTTCCTCCTCCAAGGTCAAATTCCAATCCCCCAAGATAATTGAAAAAAACACTGCTCGGCAGGCGGTAAAGCCTCAAGTAGCTCGTCGAGGCTGGACGCGTAGACTGCTAGCGACTCGCGCGCGTTCGGCGCACGGGCACCCATGATAGCCAAGTTCTCTTTGTCTCCCAACATGGCACTCATTAGCATCCTGCCTTTCCTGAATCACATGGCGTTGAAAGGCGTGAAACTGCTGTGCAAGATCAGCCGCGATGAAAGTGGCAAGCCCTCCAGCCCTGGTGGAGCCCTGAAACATAGTGCAACCTACATTCACAAGTCGAAATTCTTGTCGTATGCAGCTGGCGTCGGCGATGGTCCCGTGAGTCTCCTGAACACAAACAACGCTGTGGATTCCGTGCATCTAATCGAAGCATTCATCTGACGACGGGTCCGCGCCGAGCCGAAGAGACCAGGTGCATTCCAGGAAACGATATCAAGCGAGGAGGCGGTGAGGAACGGCTGCTGGTGCGCTGCGTGCTGGCCACAGGGCCAGTCGGGAAGAGTCAGAGGCGGCAGCGGCTGCAAAAAATGGGGATCGTCTGGCTGGCTAGCCAGATCGTGAACATAATCAGAAGAGCAGGAAGAAGAGGCGCTCGACGCGGACGAGGAGCATGAAAACGATGAGCATGTGATCTGCAAATTCGTGTTTGTCGCAATGTCCGCTGTCGTCCCCGCGCAGCGCGCCGCCGAAGAAGCTGGTGTCGGAGACCATCAGCGTGCACTGCCACATCCGTCAATCCACTGCTGCATCTGGTCTACGGGAAAGCACCAGAAGGCCAGGTCGCTCTTGCTGGGCTCGAGCACCAGCCTGCCGAGCCCGTCCTGTTCACCTTTTTGCCACGATGAATAAGTCACCGGATGTGCGGATGAAGAACTCGTTGCGGAACCCGTTTGCGCGGATCTTGTAGTCGGCTTGGTCCTTGTTGTTGTGCTTCAAGAATTGAACGATCGGGGCCCATAAATGTGACATGCGTCCTTGTCGATGACGGACATCATCTGGGAGGTCGGTGCGAATACGTAGAGCATGACATGATCCGTGTCAAGCACCCTTCCATTGAAGCTGCTGCTGGATGAACCATTCTTTGAATTTCTTTGCCGTGTCCTCGTTCTTGAAGTGGATGGAGAAACTTGGACTCGTTTTTGCAAACTGCGCTGTGGTGCCGTCCATGAGGTGGCTCGGTGCTCCTTGCTGGAGCTGCTGCCAGGTCGTCTGTCTCGCGGCAGCAAGAACAGCGCGTGGATATCCACCCACCCACATTCTACATGAATCGCTGGTGTCTGTCCCAGTTGTCATACCCACTCTAGCCCGCTTC
The DNA here is from genome assembly GCA_963575745.1 of Prorocentrum cordatum. Lineage (NCBI taxonomy): Eukaryota > Dinophyceae > Prorocentrales > Prorocentraceae > Prorocentrum > Prorocentrum cordatum. The sequence goes on along the minus strand of CAUYUJ010014865.1, from coordinate 305,976 downwards.
GTCCTGTCTGTGCCAAGCGTGCTCGAGGCTGTCACTGATGCTGTCTGCATAGCTTCTTCTGAAGCCTGGATGCGTATCTCCATCTGCTGTACTTCGATGTCGAGTGCAGCCATCCGTCCGTCCAGTTGTTTGATCTGGCCCGTCAGCTGGCTGTTCGTGTCGGTGGCCGTCTTCGTCAATGCAGCGAACTGTCCTGTGACGAAGGCCGAGAACCACTCAGGCGCGGCATCTCCCATGGCTGCGCGGGTGACTCTGAACTCACAACTTGCGAAAGTGAGACTGGATGAAGTTGTGCGTGAATTTTCCGTGATTCTGACACGAAAGAAGCTTCTGATTGGGAGGAGGAGGGGGGAGGAAGAGGGAGAGGCGCAGGATTAATGAACTTGAGATGGCACCAGGGGGCTTCCCAAGGGAGTCCCTCGCCGACTCCTGAACTGTTATCATCTAGCCATCATTGTCACCGCCACCGTTGCATGACGCCCATTTGCCAGAAATCTCAAAATCGCGGGGGGGTCGACACCGAACCTAAACCACAATTGCTTGATGGCCCTGAGGCGCCACCCCGAAGCCGACTTGGTGGGCGGATTCAACACCACGGGTCCTGAAGGAAGCGGGCCCTGGATCCTGGGGCCCTCCCTCGGGGCCAATTCGTCGTCTGGGGTCGGTCTTCACTGCCCTGGGGCCCTGGGCAATTCCCTGGGGAACAAGTTTTCTCGCGACGACCCGAAGTATGGGCCCCCTGCGACGGCAGATCTTGGCAGAATCCCACGCATTTTCGCGCAATCTCGCGCGTCCCCGTGGAGAGGGTCGGCTGGGCCAGACCGCGAGGCGCCAGGGTGCGATCACCCTCACGGCCATGTGTGTGAACTCCTCTTCCTCCTCCTTCTCCTCCTCCTCCTGTTCCTCAACCTCTTCGCCCACCCCGTTTTCTTAGAACACACACCACCGTGTCGGACCCACACGCGCCGCGTTTGTGCGAGCCTGGGGTTGTGCCTGAGACCTCCTCGCCGTGTACGGTTCGAAAGGTTGAACGTTGCAACATCTCCACTTGAGCCTTGCAACATCCCCGAAGATGGAAGAAACGATGTTTTTAAACATGTGGCTCTCTCGCCTCAACGCCGCAAGCACTCGTCGTACAATTTTGCCGCAGGATCACGGATGGAGTGGAGGCGGTGTTCAAAATGTGGTTCCTGCCTTGGCGCCGCGCAGATTCGTCTTGATAAGGTGCAGCTGTTCCAAGGATGGATCTGCTTCGTTTAAAAAATATGGCTCCCGCATGAGCGCCGTGCACATTCGTTATAACAACTTGCAACAGCTTCACATACGGATGTGGGAATCGTTTTCAACATGTGGCACTCGCCTCAGCACCGTGCATTCTCGCGGTGAAATGTTGAACCACCCTTTAGATATGGAGGGCGGCTCCTATTCAGACGGGGGCTCTCGCCTCAGCGCCGCGTGCACTCGATATGTATATATATATATATATATATATAGTTCGGCAACAGCTTCATGGATGGACGGGAGGTCGTTTGAAAAATGCGGTTCTCGCGCCAACGCCGCGAGCACTCGTCTTCAATGATCGCAGCA
>CAUYUJ010014865.1:294965-304289 GCA_963575745.1 Prorocentrum cordatum | reverse complement strand
CTCCTCCCTTGCTGCTGGCCGGAGCCAATTCGGGTCCCCCGCCGATTCCAGCCATCGTCCCCCTTCCCTTGCCCCAGAAGTCTCCAGGGACCTCTGGACCGGCATACCCAAACTTGAGCAGGAAGAAACTGCATGTAACATAAGCTTTCCAAACTCCGAGCGAATTTCTCGGATCGGCGCTGGGCCCCCTTCCCTGGCGCGCGGAGCGCGCCAGGCGAGGCGAGGCGTCGCGGGGGGGCCCAACGCAGATCCAAGAAATTCGCAGGGACCTCCGTACGGTTCTGTTTCTGCCGATTTCTCTCATCGCCTGCACGCAGCGCACGAAGTTGGGCCTCATCGGCGTCATGTCCACCTGGGGCGGCGCGCGCAGGGGGGTAGGCCCAGGGCGAGATGGGCGGGCGTCCAAGCAGGCGGGGGGGGGGGTTCGCAGAGAGGGCCCGCCATCAGTGGTCCTGGAAGCGGCAGGGCCGTTTTTGGACCGTTGCCGGAAAGCTTGATCTCGAGAGTGAAGACGGCAATCAACTGCCCGCCAGAATCGGGCGTTCACTAATGGGGGGGCGATAGGTGGTGGGGGGGGAAGAAAACTGCGCATTTCGTGAACCTTTCGTACCCCTTCGGGGCCCCAGGGGGCTCGGTTAGGGCCACTTTAGGGCCCTTTCCGTGCAACCCTCGACGCCGTTCCATTTATCGCCCCCCATTGCCGACCGCCCGACAAAACGAAACAGAAACAGCTCCGGGATTGGAACCAGAGCCTGAACCAAAAACAAGCCAGAAGCAAAACGCCAGAACCGTAAAACAAACGGCACATGGAAAACAGACAACGAAAACACAGCCATGCCGTTTCCAAGAGAGGGCTCGGGGAAGGCTTCTTGGAAGGCACGAAAGGCTTCAATAAAGGGAAAGGATGACGACATGAGTGAACCTGGGTCTGCGTTGGGCCACCCCTGCCTGGGGCGCGTCAGGGGCGGCACCGCCCCAGGAAATCCGCGCGGACCTCCGAACGCTAGCGATCATATCGCTCTGGAATCCAAACGTCCCGCAGTGTGATCGTGCACTCCGCGGTCCCAGGGCTCCCGATCACCTCTGCCGGGACAGCCTTCCCACCCCAGGCCTATTTTTGGAGGACCCGAAGAGGCTCGAGCAGGGCCCCCGAGGACAGAGAACCGAGGGAGAGCGCCCAGATTGACAAGATCCATCCTTTTGCCCAGGCCCATTGTTGATGGCCCCTGGGCTAGAAAACGGGCCACCAGAGTCATGAAGGCAAACAGAGGCACCACCACCAGAACTCCGTAGAGCTCCGTTCCCATAGGCACCCCCCCCGAGCTGGTGGTCGTGGTTCTGTGTCCCCTGGTGACAGATGCCGAAGCTGCGGGAGATCGCCCGGATTGCCGAGATCAGCCCCTCGGCTGTTTGGGATGGAGGCCCCGTGGACGGCACAAGGGCTAAGGAGGGGCGGCACGCCTGGTTCGGCAGCCCATCGGCCGCCTGAGGCGAGGGCTGGGTCGGGCAGGTCCCCCTACAGGCGGATTTTGGACGAAACATGAAAAAGACGAAGTGCCCCCCAACAGCAGAAACATGCTACAAAAATCGCCCCCAGACGATTATTTTACTATTTTGGAATCTTCCTCTTGTAGAGGGACAGGCCCAACTGAAGGTTACGTCGGGCATGTCCCCTACAGGCGGATTCCAGACACAAACATTAAAAATACTCGAAGAATACCCCCCAGTAGACAAGAAATGCTTAAAACATCGCCCCCAGATTATTATTTGAACATTTGTGAATATCCCCCCCCTGACTACGACCTACCGCGGGGAAATTACGTTTTTGGGACGTTATTTGGGACGTTACTGGTCTCCTCCGCGACCTTTTTTGAACGATGTCCGTCCCCTTCGCGGACGATTTCGCTTGACTTCTTCAAAGACTCGGCCCCAGACTATCTGCCGATTTAGAGGGACGTGATTTTATCGGACGTTCTTTTTTGGGGACGGTATTCGACACCTCCGCAGACGATTCCTTTTTTGTTTTTTTGTTTTTTTTTCTTACCTGAGCGATCGGCGGTCTTCACACATGCCCCAGCGCGGGACGCAGGAGGAGATACTGGTAAGACACCGCTGGCGGGCAGCTCCGCAGACGATTCCTTTTCAGGAATCGTCTGAAAAGGAACCTCCGCAGACGATTCCTTTTGAATTCTTCAAACAATCGTCCCCAGACTATGACCATTCAGAGGAACAGGCCCAACTTAAGGCGAGGGGCCAGGCCCTCCGAGAAGCGGCATGGTACGTCTCCTCGGACGCCGCCCCGCCCCCCTCCTGCCCCATCCTCCTCCTCCTCCTTCTCCTCCTCCTCCTTCTCCTCCTCCTCCTCCTCCTCCTCTTCCTCTTCCTCCTCCTCCTCCTCCTGCCCCCCCTCCCTCCTTCTCCTCCCCATCCTCCCCCTTCTCGCCCCTTCGCGCCCTTCCGCTCCCCATCATCCCCCTTCCCCTGCTCCTCCCCACCCTCCCCCTTCTCGCCCCCTCGCCCCCCCCCGGCCCCACCCCCCCTGTTGCAAAAGCAATGCCCTCCGGGGGACGGTGCGCCTCCTTAGCAGGCCCTCCCGCCCCGCCGCCCGCCCGGGGCTGGCCCGCCCCGCCGCGCGCGGAGGAGGAGGAGGAGGAGGAGGAGGAGAAGGAGGAGGAGGAGAAGGAGGAGGAGGTGGAGAAGGTGGAGGAGGAGGAGGAGGAGGGGCTGAGGAGGAGCAGGAGAGGAGGAGGCGGGAGGGAGGGAGGGAGGAGGAGGTGAGAGGAGAGGAGAAGGAGGAGGAGAAGGAAAAGGAGAAGGAGAAGGGAAGAGAAGGTAGGGAAGGAAGGAGGAGGGAGGAGGAGGAGGGAGAGGACGAGGTAGGAGGAGGTGGGGGAGGAGGACAGGAGGAGGAGGAGGAGGAAGTGGAGGAGGAGAAGGAGGAGGAGGAGGAGGAGGAAGACGACGACGACGACGAGGACAGCTCGTGCGCCACCCCCCCATGTACGTGCGCCGCGGGCCACCGTCGGCGACTCCACCGCCATGCCGCTGAAGCTGGGGCCCTCCGGCGCCACCGACGTGCGCGGGGTGGTCGCCCCCGCCTCAAGGGGGGCGAGGGGCCGGCGCTCTGCGGACGACGGCGGGCGACGACGCGCGACGACGACGCACGACGGACGACAGCGGCGATGACGACGGCGGCGCACGACGACAGACGACGCACGACGACGATCGACGACGGGCGACGACGACGAGGTGCCTCGCGGGGGCTCCTCTCCGGGGAGGGCGCGGGCCGCCGCAGCGGCGGCAGGGCGTCCTGCGAGAGGGGGGGGGGGCACAGGCCATCGGATGATTCCGAAGCTGTTCGAAGCAGTTCGGCTACGCGCAAGAGTGACCCTGAGTACAGCGGGCGCTCTGGATAAGGAAACCTTGGATCAGGAATCCAGGGTCTGGAAGCCAATGGAACTCCGATTGTGGATCGGCCATGGGTACCGCCGCCGCCCTCATCCGACAAGGGTCTGAAGGCTCTTGGGCGCATTCCTTAACGAACGCCCCCACCGTAAGTGTGACCTTGGGGGTGCGGCTCTTCGTGGGCCGCGGGGGCATCAAACACAAGCGCGCAAGACGCTACGACCGCATCGCGTTCGGAGGTCGGGGGACCCCAGTGGGCCCGCACCGAAGGTCACCCTGGGGAAGGGCCACTCTTACGTGTAGCTGAGAAGTCCTGGGGATTCTCGGGCCGTACTAGAAGTGCAACTTTAGGGGAGGGACTGCCATTGCGGGGGAGAATCATCATCATCACCACCACCACCACCATCATCATCATCATCATCATCATCATCAGCATCAGCATCAGCATCAGCATCAGCACCAGCACCAGCACCAGCACCAGCATCATCATCATCATCATCATCATCATCATCATCATCATCATCATCATCATCATCATCAACATCAACATCGTCATCATCATCATCCTTATCATTACCCATCACCACCACCATCACCACCGTCATCATCATCACGCATCATCATCACCGTCATCATCATAATCATCGTCATCATCAACGTCATCATCATATTCATCACCATCACCACCATCATCATCACCATCATCAACATCACCATCACCATCATCATCAGCATCATCAACATCATCATCGTCATCATCAGCAGCATCAACATCATCATCATCTTCACCAGCATCATCATCATCATCGCCACCACCCTGATGTTGATCCTCATCCTCATCACTGTCACCACCACCAGCACCATCAACATTGTCAACATCATGAGTTCTTATCCTCATCCTCATCACTGTCACCACCACAATTAACACCATCACCACCACCATCATCAGCAGCAGCATAATCATCAGTGACATCATCATCATCAGCAGCATCATCATCACCACCATCATCAGCAGCATCAGCATCATCAGCATCACCATGGCCAACCCTCATTATGAACCTCAACATCATCATCACTGTCACCACCACCACCACCATCAACATCGTCATCATCATTAGCAGCATCCGTACCATCATCATCACCATCATCATCAGCATCGTCACCATCATCATCATCAGCACCACCATCTGTATCATCGCCATCATTCTCACTCTTATTCTCATCGTCAGCATTTGTCCCACAACAACCGCCAGCATCATAATCGCCACCACCATCAGCTTCATCATCATTATCCGCATTATCATCATCAACATCAGCATCATCATCAGCATCGGCATCACCCTCATCAGCATCAGCATCATCACCATCAGCAGCATCGTCATCATCAGCATCATCATCCTGATCATCACCAGCAGCATCCGCATCATCATCACCATCACCATCATCATCATCATCAGCAGCAGCATCACCATCAGCATCAGCATGAGCATCAGCATCAGTATCAGCATCATCATCCTCATCATCATCCCCATCATAGTCAGCATCCTCATCTTCATCCTCATCCTCATCAACGCAACCAACATCAGCATCAATATCAGCATCAGCATCACCATCGACACCGGCATCAGCACCAGCATCCACGCACCAGCATCCACATCCTCATCCTTCGCCTCCCTCTCCTCTCTCTCCTGCCTCTCATCCCTCTCCTCCCCACCATCCCACCGTGTCGCTGCCTCTCCTTCCCCCCCCCTCCCTGGGCGGAAGTCCTGCACCGCCTCCGAGGACGCCAGCGGCGGGGGCGGCTTCGGCGACAGTGGCGGGGATCGGTGCATGGAGACCCGCAGCAGCGAGCTCGGGGTCACCTCGGCCCGCGGGGCCGCCTCTCTCTCGTCTCGGCCCCTCGCCTGCCTTGAAAGAGAGCGCACATGGGGACGGGGATGGGGGAGGGGGAGGGGAAGGGGGAGGGGGAGGAGGAGGAGGGGGAGGAGGAGGAGGAGGAGGAGGAGGAGGAGGAGGAGGAGAGGAGGAGAAGAGGAGGAGGAGGAGGAGGAAGAGGAGGAGGAGGAGGAAGAGGAGGAGGAGGGGGGGGAGGAGGGGGAGGAGGAGGGGGAGCGGAGGGACGAGGGGGGAATGTGAGCAGTGGGGAACGGGGGATGGAGGAAGAAAAGGGGGGAGGGGGGAGGAGGGGAAGAGAGGGGGGTATGAGGTGGAGGGGCAGGGATCTGATACGGAGGAGGAAGCGAGCGGAGCAGGGGGAAAAGTGCGGAGGAGGCCCCTAGCATATCCCCTCTTCCTCCTCCAACCCCTCTCCCCATCCGTCTTCAATGGTAACAAGCCTTCCGCATTGCACCACCAGCGGCGTCGTTAGGGCGGGCAGGGCGTTTTGGCTGGGACCCCCTGAGGCGTATGATTGTGAACATTGATCCGCCGCCTTGCCAACTGCACGTTGAGGCGTGGAACCCCACTGCGCTGGCCCCCCCAGCAGCCCTCGAAAGTGGCGACAAGTTCAGACTTCGCAGCGCGAGGTCCCGTTTGGGTCTGCGTGGGACCCCACTGTGCTGGTCCCCGCCCCCGCAGCCCTCGAACGTGGCGACAGTTTCACACTTCGTAGCCCCCAAGAGGGATGCGAGAGGAGTGGGCCGAGGGGAGAGCAGAGGGGGAGGAGGAGGAGGAGGAGGAGGAGGAGGAGGAGGAGGAGGAGGAGGAGGAGGAGGAGGCGGAGGAGGAGGAGGAGGAGGAGGAGGGGGGGGGATTAGTGAGGAGGAGGGGAGGAGGACGAGGAGGAGGGAGGAGAGTCGAAGAAAGAGGATGAGGAGGAGGGGGGGAGGAGGAGGGGGAGCGGAGGGGCGAGGGGGGAATGTGAGCAGTGGGGAACGGGGATGGAGGAAGAAAAGGGGGGAGGGGGGAGGAGGGGAAGAGAGGGGGGTATGAGGTGGAGGGGCAGGGATCTGATACGGAGGAGGAAGCGAGCGGAGCAGGGGGAAAAGTGCGGAGGAGGCCCCTAGCATATCCCCTCTTCCTCCTCCAACCCCTCTCCCCATCCGTCTTCAATGGTAACAAGCCTTCCGCATTGCACCACCAGCGGCGTCGTTAGGGCGGGCAGGGCGTTTTGGCTGGGACCCCCTGAGGCGTATGATTGTGAACATTGATCCGCCGCCTTGCCAACTGCACGTTGAGGCGTGGAACCCCACTGCGCTGGCCCCCCCAGCAGCCCTCGAAAGTGGCGACAAGTTCAGACTTCGCAGCGCGAGGTCCCGTTTGGGTCTGCGTGGGACCCCACTGTGCTGGTCCCCGCCCCCGCAGCCCTCGAACGTGGCGACAGTTTCACACTTCGCAGCCCCCAAGAGGGATGCGAGAGGAGTGGGCCGAGAGGAGAGCAGAGGGGGGGGAGGAGGAGGAGGAGGAAGAGGAGGAGGAGGAGGAGGAGGAGGAGGAGGAGGAGACGGGAGCCAGCGACCCCACTGCTCTGTTCAACACGAGAGCCCAACCAAGAAGGGAGGGCTGGGAAAAAAAACAGTCACGACGGGCGGCTTTTCGTTGTTGTCGGTCCCCGGGGGCCCTCACTGGCCCTCAGGACCATCAAGCAACAACTCAAGATGAGAAGCCGGTCCCCGAGAATGGGTCGAGACCGCTGGGGGTCGCGTCATGCAAAAATCATGACCTCGTGAGCAGTCTTTTTATACGGCATTGCGACATTGGGAAGAGGGGGGGGGGGGGGGGGCGGACCTCTGTGCTTAGTGCGGCTGTTTGGAACCGTGCGGCGGCCGAATGGGGGAGACTCCCCCGCTCGAAACAGGCGCCAAAAAAACAGCCAAGATCCACTCCAAGAGGGGGGGGGGGGGGGGGCGTGCGAGGGCCCGCGCCGATCGACAAGACAACGAACAAAAAAAACACTTGGGCGAGTCTGTTTGGAAGCTCGAGCCAACGTTTGTGGCGGCCTTTGGGGGGGGGGGGGTGCGTGGGCCCGCCCCGATCGGCAAAACAACGAATGAAAAAACGTCGGGGGTCTTGTGGCCCGGGTCAATCCAGACCCGGGCCAGTCAAGCCTTGCAGGACCATGTAGGATTCTGCAGGATCCTGCACCCAAGCCCGGGTCAATGCGAAAGGGCCCGCAGGACCCTGCAGGATCCTGCACCCAAGCCCGGGTCAGTGCGCCCCCGCTTTGCAGGATCCTGCAAGGCCGGGCGCTCTGTTTGACCCCCCGTTTGCATTGACCCCCGTCTCAAGGCTCCCGAAAACGATCACCTCTGGGGTCTCCGGGAAACCCGCTTGCTCCGTGGCGGCTCTGCGTTTTTCTCCGAGGCCGGCCTTCGACTCCCTCCCCCCTTCCAGACTTAAGCCGGGCCTGTCCCCCACAGAAGAAATCGTCAAAGTATTGAAAAATAATGCGGGGACGATTATATACATATTTTTATACATGTTTGGAGTATCTTTAATTTCTCCTCCAAAAGCCGCCTGTAGGGGACACGCCCGACCTGATTCTAGACGAAGCCAAGACGAGGACAGCTTCGGGTGCGGCCTTCACAGTGCGCTCCAGCACGCTCTGAGAGCGTCCCGGAGCGCTCTGGAACGGGCAGGTCCTCGTCCTCGCCGCCGCCCGATCCTCCCTTCTCCTCGACCCCCGATGCCCGGGCGGGAGATCCCAGACCTCCGACGTCTCGAGCTCATCAGTGCGTGGCCCCTGGCAGCGCGCAACACAAGGGCAGGGGGAGGGGGAAAGGCTCCCTAAGAAGGAAGCTGCTTCTATCGGGGAGACGCAAGACTCGGGCTCAAGGGACTCGGTTGGCCTGACAAGGCCATCATGAACATGTTCCGTGTCCCGTGTTCATGCCAGGCCAGGATGTCTTCCTCATCAGTGTCGCTGATTCGATCTGTGTACTGCGAGTGCCGAGAGCACCACCTGGGCTCGAGTGCCACCGTGCAGCACTCAAGAGAAACGGGCTGGACAGGATATTCGAATACCACCCTGAAAACCCAGGATCGGTTTCTCGCCCTAAAAGGCGGCTGAGAGGGAGGGCTGGGAAGACAGAGTGCAAAACATTAAAACGGAGTCTGTGGGTGCTTGAAGCCAGGATGATTACGGAGAGAGAAGCGGCCTTACCATCACAGCTTTCCAGAGAACAATAACATGAAACACACTCCAATGTTCCGTGTCCCGTGTTAATGCCAGGCCAGGATGTCTTCCTCATCAGTGTCGCTGATTCGATCTGTGTGCTGCCAGTGCCGAGAGCACCACCTGGGCTCGAGTGCCACCGTGCAGCACTCAAGAGAAACGGGCTGGACAGGATATTCGAATACCAGCCTGAAAACCCAAATCGCCTATTTCCTCCAAACATAACCCCTGGTATTACCGCAGCCCCTCCACTATTCCCAAGGTTTAGATGAGGTTGACCGGATAACGAAAGAGAAGGCGGTGACGATCTGGCGACAGAGCCGCGGCGGGCACGGTTCAGCCTGAAGCGTCCGATGCCGGCCAGAAGTGGTCATGCCCCTGCAGAAGGATGAGGTCGCCCACTGAATTCACGAAGTTTGCGACCGGAACAAAGACGCTGAAGATGACCGAGCCGAACATTAGCAGAGACAAACCGTGTGCGCTCCCGCCAAGGCATCCCGTAAACGCAATAATCAATCACTTTCGACATCGGAAAGCCTCAGAAGTTGCTGCCAACACGAGAGACTCCAAAGGCGGCTGGTGTGGGGGTTCTCGATGGTCACTGGGATGCCTTGAGACCGAGCGAGCCTAAAAAGTCCTGCAGATACAGATGCCAGGTAATTCCCCTCCGCCACACGAGCACGAACCCGAAGAGAGAGATCAGGAACAACGCCTAGATGATGAGCGGTACGCCATCCTTCTCGATTAGCAGCCGAAAAAGTGGTACATGGGGTTCCCAACCAGAGGGCCGCGACGAGGCCCGAGCG
>CAUYUJ010014865.1:247465-289965 GCA_963575745.1 Prorocentrum cordatum | reverse complement strand
GGTGACGGCAGTGGCTTTAAAATGAGAGTTGAGCGTTGGATACTCTGGCGTGTTGCTATCTCCAATGCCTAAAGATGCGAGCGTAAACGTGGCCCCCCACGGTTTCGCGAAGCCTCTCTCTTTACAGAATTCACATAAATCGTCCCACAATACGCGGCAGGCCAGATCGCGGTCAAGAACCGCCTATTCAAGGCTACCAATGTGAGCAGATGTATTTACTTTTATCCACGTCCTGCTCCCCCATCCTCCTCGTCCCCCGTCATCCTCGTCGTCCCCCCCATCCCCCCATCCCCCCTCCGCCTGCTTCTACCTCCATACCCCGTCTCTGCGTACATTGGTGCCCAGTGTCCTCCGGGATTAAGAGGTCTCGAATCCATATCCAGATATGAGTGGCACAGAAGTCCCGCAAGATCCCCAGCGGGACGAGGTGCATCCAATCCCAGTAAGCCAACTCGTGGGAGTGCCCCCTAATCTGAAAGCACGGCGATAATTCGTAGGGGCCCCAGTACGCCTCGAAAGCCTCGGCATCCAACACTGTGTTTCGCCACAAAGCCGTTGGACTGAAATCCTTGAAGTTTAAAGCGGGCGGGGCCCCTTTTGCTCCATGCTTACAAGCAAAACAATCCATGCACAAAAATGTGCAGTTCCAATACTGCTGCTCACAGTGCAATTCCATTTTGGCTTTTGTGTCGTGCTTGACTCCAGTGTAGCAGGCGGTGTAGCCACCTGCCATTTGATTCCCAATGATGTCATGCCTAATGGAATCCGAACGTGCACACGCCTTGAGGTCCTCGCCTTGAAAGCCAATGCTCGGGCCGATCCCTCTTTCGGCAATTGTGATGCTCCAGTTAAAGAGGGCCAATACTTTCCTGAACACCTGTTTCTTCACCCAGGGCAGGTACATATGTTCGTGCCGAATAGCAATCATAGGGAAAACAACGTCACGCGGCATGCCGATCGCTAGAGGAGATTTGAAAGTGAAGAAATCCACCGGCCCACCAGGCATGGGGTTAGGCATGCGGGATCTTAAATTCACCACCCGTCCACATGTTACTGAACGTGATCGGGCATCGATCCCGCGCCACGGGGACGATTGCAATTTGTTTTGAAAATGCTGGTGGCCCTCGCCCCTCGCTCGGCGGAGATGGCGCAAGCCTTCGATCTAGAACTCTTTATTCCGAAACACCTCAGCCCCGTCGACGAATAACATCAGCGGGGCCCTCGTCTTCAAGTCCGAGGCGCAAAGCCCCTGGAGGGCCGGATGTCGTCTGCTCCATGTTTGTTGCAGAGCCCACTCCCAATAAACAACAAGTTCATCTGGTCCATTGGGCCCGCATGTAGAAATATGAAACTGTTGTTCCCCAGACCTCCATAAGGCGTGCAATACTTCGTGTGGCAGGAGGCACGGGACAACAACTGGTTGCAGTTCTTCTGAGCCAGGTACAATCAAGTCCAACGTCAAAGGGCATGGATCGACGTGCCAGCCCAACATACTTCGAGTCCATACGCGCAGATCTCGCTCGATGTTACTCGGATGCTCTCCAGACGAGCCAAGCGACGCGAAGTCGAGGACTGCGTCATGGTCAAAGCCATCTCTCACCATGCACCTAGCCAGCCGAGCTTCAGACTCAGGGCATGAACGTCCTCGGAGCAGGGGGCAACAATTGTCGTGATTTGCCCTCCTCCCCCACCTCTTCCTCCTCCTCCTCCTCCTCCTTATCCTCCTCCCCCTCCTCCCCCACCCCCCCTCCTCCGTCATCATCCCGGGCCTGTCCAGGGGAGCCGTCGTTTGTCAGCCCGTGCAGTCCAGACCCAATGTTGCTCAACATCTCCTCCACAGCGTGCGATTGCCCTCGGTCCCGAAGTCGACCTCGTCGTCGCATGCTCCTGGGGCTCACCGAGACACCGGGGTCAGGCTTCCCCAGCAGGGCCAATCGGACGCCAGCCGTTTGAAGCTCCCGCGAGCCAGAGCTGCTAGGATGTAGGCCTGCACGGGCGGCCCAGGGACCTCGGGCACCACGGTCCAGAAAGTCTCCCCCCAGCCAGTCGCGCGCCAGCCGTCCGAAACTGCCGTGGGCCAGAGTTGCCGGGATTGGCCCTGGGCGGCCCAGGAGGAGAGCGACGACGACGACGACGACGCGTGCTACGACGACGACGATGAGGAGGAGGAGGAGGACGAGGAGGAGGAGGAGGAGGAGGAGGAGGAGGAGTGTGAGGGAGATAAGGCTGATGGGGAAAAGACGGCAGGAGGGGGGGGATGGGGGAGGAGGGGGAGGAGGAGGAAGGAGGGAGCGAGGATGAGGTCATGACAATATGGAAAGGAAAGGAAATGTGGAGGAGAAGGCGGAGGTGGAAAAAGAGAGAGGAGGTGGAGGAGGCGGGGGAGGGGGAGGAGGAGGACGACACGTCCACGTCGGCAGCGCGCAGCCGCGTCCTCGAGCGCGGGCGCGCATCTGGAGCAAGTGCAGCTTGAACACCTGCGCCCACCGATATCCGTTGCCCGCTCCCCTCCGCATCCTCATCCGTTCCTCGTCCTCTTCCGCTTCCACCTCCCATACCTCCGCCTCCACCTCATCCACCCCTCGCCCATTGCAGCATCTACCTCAACTTCTGCACCCGCCCCATCCTCCACTTTCCTCTGCCGGGGGGAGGAGATCCGAGCAACAAAGCGCAGTGTTTGCACCATTTCTCACACGAAAAAGCGTCTCGGCCGCCCCGCGGTCTGTAGACGCTCGCACGTGCTGATCTGAACTGCTAGCAGGTAGTTGCTAGCACCCCTCCCTCAAAACATGGAGGTGGCCCACGCAGCAGCTGAATGCCGCGCCGTGGGTCTCTGCACCGGCGACGAAGAGCCGTCGCGCCCGCGCGCAGAGGCGGACCTATACCTCGAGAGTTCACGCGCTGGCACCTGCGGCGCGCACCTGGGCTCACGCTCCCCTATAGGCCTCGGAGGGGCCACGATGCACAGCTATACCCTTGCCCACGCTCGCGATCAGGCCTCGGGGGGGCCACGATGCACAGCTACCCTACGCCCCCCCAGACCACACGTTGCTATTGGGTCCTGGCCCCATCTTTCCAGGGAGGCCCCCCGATCCCCGACGAGCCTGAAACGTCGATCGACGGGATGGGGCGTAGTGCAAGGGGGTCTCAGGATCGGCCCACGGGGGGGGGCAACGAGGGGGGATGACAGTTGAACCCCTATTGGTGGCCTACGACTTCTTGGCCTTGGCAGCGGCGGGCTTGGCGGCGGCGGGCTTGGCAGCTGCCTTCCGCTTCTTCTCGATTCTCGTCACCAGCGTCTAAGGGGGTTCAGGTCCAGGGGCGAAAAACATGTTTGTGTTTTGTGTTTCGGTTTCGGGCCCCACGAGGGCCTGCGGCGCCCCTCGGGGGCTTCGCGAAGCCTCCAAGAGGCGTATATCAACAGCCCGGCCCTCCGTGGATTGGTTTCGGGTTAAGGCGCCGCATCTCCTTCCCCGCGTCGTACCTCCCCTCGTACCAAGTGTTCCAAGTCGTGAACCTATCCGCGATCTTGACCCACTTGCTCTGGTCGAACTTCGCGGGGTCGTCTCCCACGACCTTCTCCGCGATGCTCCAGAGCTCCTCTAGGGGCAGCGGGCGCGCGCGCCCGGGGGGCGGGGGCCATTTTGAAATCGGGGCGGAGGCGACTGAAGATTGGAGGGTGGGATGGGGAGAAGGAGAAGGATGAGGAGGAAGTGAGGGGGGAGGAGGAGGAGGACGAGGACGAGGACGAGGACGAGGACGACGACGACGACGACGACGAGGACGAGAGGGAGGCGACGAGAAAGGCGAGGAGGAGGAGGGTGAGGACAGGGCGAAGGAGTAGGTGGAGGAGGAGGAGGACACCCCATCAATATCCTTCACGCGCTTCGCGTGCATCGCCATCTGGTCCTCGATGTCCTTGCTCAGCTTGTACGCGGCGAGCTGCACGGACAGCGTCTCCGCCGCCGAGTACTGGGCCAGCATGGCACCGAGCATCGTGGACGCCTTGCTGAAGTCGCTCTCGGCGACCACCTCCACGGCCGCCGCCGCCCCCGCCGCCGCGGCATCAGGGCCGCTTGCAGCAGCTGCGGCTGCAGCTGCTTCCTTCTTCTGCTGAGCCGCGGTCTTCGGCTTCTGGCCGGGCTTGATCTCGAGCTCCCAGAAGCTGTTCGACGCCTGCTCCCCCGCCATGCCGAACGACTCGTTCTCGGCGAAGAGCCCCCCTGCACCGAGAAGGGCCCCGGCCTCGCTCTCGTCCACGTCCTCAGGGGGAGATGGATCCATGGAGGAGGGGGTCACTCCATTGGCATCTACCTCCTCCTCCTCCTCCTCATCCTCCTCATCATCATCACCATCGTCCCTCCTCCTCCTCATCATCATCCTCCTTCCCCTCCGTTGGGGCCCGCGCGTGTCCTGCTGCCCGCGGAGCGTGCTCTTCTCCTCGCGCTCGGCGACCTTGGAGTTGCCGAGCTTCGTCCTCACGTAGTAGTACCTCTCCTCCTCGACGGTGGGGAATTCAGCGTCGACGAGGAACTCGTTCGTTTTGTTGCGGCGGGCGACGATCTCGCCCACGCGATTCTGCGGCCACCACTGCAGCATCTGGCGAGCCTTGACCCACTCATACTGCGCCTCGCCGCGCTCGCGCTTGGAGATCGACACCTGCACCTCGAACGCCAGCTTCTTCGGGCACTTATCCAGGCGCAGCCACTGGTTGAAGAGCCCGAGCTTGCCCGCCTTGGTCTTCGCCTCGTCGGTCACACCCGCTGGATAGAGGCCCGCGTGCTTGAGCTGCCTGAGGGCGAAGCCATTGATGATCGAAAAAGAAAGGAGAGGCAGTGGAGCAGTAGGAAGGAGGAATATGGTGATGGAGGGGCGAGAAGGGGAGAGGGATCCTAGGGGGCACCCGCTAATATTTTATTCGTTCGACTCATCATCATCTTCGTCTTCCTCCCCTCCCTCATGAATCATCATCCCGTTATGGCCTGCCGAACTGGGCCCGCGCGTCCGGCGCCGACTTCGAGTTCTCCCACCTCTGCTGCGCGGGCGGCGCTCCCTGCTGCGGTGCCTGCTGCGCAGGCTGCTGCGCGGGCGCCGCGGGCGGCGGCGCCGCAGGCTGCGCGGGCGCCGCGGGCGCTGCCTGCTGCGCAGGCTGCGCGGGCGCCGCGGGCGCTACCTGCTGCGCAGGCTGCGCGGGCTGCGCGGGCGCTACCTGCTGCGCAGGCTGCGCGGGCTGCGCGGGCGCCGCGGGCGCTACCTGCTGGGCAGGCTGCGCGGGCTGCGCGGGCGCTAGCTGCGCAGGCTGCGCGGGCTGCGCGGGCGCCGCGCCTGGCGCCACGGGCGCCGCCGGCGCCGCCGCTGCCGCGGGCGGCGCCGCCAGCGCGGCCGGGAAGCTGGCGGCCGCGGGAATGGCCGCGGCGGCGAATGTGACCTACATGGGAACATCACAAGCTTGCAACGATGAGGGGCCATACAAGGTCTCCTCAAGCTACTCGAACCTACTTTGGTCATACCCCCTTGGTGGTATACGGTATACCCAAGTGGGTTCGAGTAGCCTCAAGAAACACTATAGTGGAAGAGCTTATGTAGTGAGTCATTCGCCCGTGGGCCTGCTTGGTGCCGAGGGGGACTCTGCGACGCGGCGGCGGCGGCCCCATCGCCTGGCTCATGCCATCGAGGGTCCCCGCAAAGGCCGCGGCATCCCACGCGGCGCTGGGGTCGCTCTCCGTGGGACCGCTCAACTCTATCGAGAGGGACGCGAGGGAGTCTGCTGGGGCCTCTGGAGCCTGGTAGAGGGACGCGAGGGAGTCATGCTGACTGCCATGGGGCGCGCCGCCGCCCGCGGACACCGCTGGCGCCTCGCCGACTGGTGCCCCATCGCCACCAGCGGGGGGCATATCGGCGTCCTCATCGTCGGAGGCGCCGCTGTCGATGATCCCGACAATGAACTCGTCGATCTTGTCCGTCAGCTGCACACTGCTCCGAGACGTGATGCCCTCCGTGATCTGGGCAACCAGGCCAGCGAGGTTCGTGCCCGAGCGCTTGACGACGCGGTCGAAGTCGAGCTCGGCGTCCTTCACGGTGTCACGGAGCATCCGCTCGCACGCTTGCTCCACGGTCTCCTCGTCCTGCGGGGGGCGGCATCGTTACTCTCGTCATCATCATAATCATCGTATTATCCTTCATTATCCTTCTCCTCCTCATCCTCCTTCCCAGCATCCCACAAAAGGGTGTCAAGGTTTATCCCGCCTCCCCCATCCCCTCCTTACCATCCTCGCTCTCACTATCCTCCACCTCCCCCGAATCGCAATCATTGCAATCATCCTCATCGTCACCCTTCATTGTGTAGGGAACACATATGCCATAAGGTTCCTCGGGATCCTCGATGATGTCACCGTGGGTGTCCCTCCGCAACCAGAAGTAGCGGACCTGGCGGTCGGGGTTGTCCGGGTGCTCGGGGTCCTGCTCGTCCTTGTAGTGGCCGGCGTTGATCTTGCTGCGGGTGAAGATCCTGTAGGCGCCCGGGCTCAGCTTCTGCTTCAGCTTCGAGGCGGGCGCCCAGCCCATGTTCGAAGCCGACGTGAGGTCACTGGCACACGACTCCACGGGCGACTGCACGACTTCAGCAGTCGCCGAGGGCCGCGTGTGCTCCTCCTTCAGCGATGGAGCGGCGCCTTGGCTCTTCGCTGCCATGGGGGGCTCCTTCTTGCCACTGCCGCTCGAACGCAGGATGCCTTTCGGCGGCGGGGTGCCTACAGCAGAAGACATGGCGATCCGATCAGGAATGCGTGAACCTACCCGCGCGCCGAGGCGGCGCGGCACCCTCGATCTCAGCCACGCAGCTGTACGCGTCGCCCCCATGTCCACATCATCACCATCCCACATTTTCCAAATCGTCAGTACATCTTGACCCATACTGCGGCCCCCTTGGGGGCCGCAGGAGTTCGGGGGACCATGGGCTGGAACCGCTATATGGAAGCAAGCATCTGATATCACCTAAATCTTGCTCCTCCTCCCCCTCATCTCCCTGCAGGACCCCTCCCTCTTCTTCGATCGTGGCAGCTCTAATATGCATATCGGGGTTGCCGCTCACGTACGGCTGCTCTACGGCTCAGCTCACCATCCACCCCCTCAGGTTCACCAATCGTATCTGTATTCTAGATTGCCCATCTCCGGCTTTCTACGCCCAGCTACGGCTTATTTACTGTCCAGTTACGGCTCAAGTGGTTAGAAGAAGACGATGCTTTTTCGTTTTCGGGGGCTCCGAGGGAAGTGCAAGCATAGTTCGGGGCCTAGCTCTCATGCGTTCCTAAGCCACTTGAGGACATGCTTGACCCCAGCATCCCGCCACCGGTCGCGGCCAGCGAGAGAGGTGACAGCGCGTAACTCATTCCTGCTCCAAATCATCTCGGACGCATCGCGCTGCAACTGCTGGCCGGCAATCATGAGCTCGTCCTGCGCTCAGCCCCCCCCTGCGCGCAGGTGCTATGGTGCGCCCGCTCTTGCAGGGCGCGAACGTTGCATGCCCCTCCGCCCGACGACGGGAACGAGGGAAGAGGGGGGGGGGAGGAAAGAGGGGCACGAGGGAAGAGGGGGGGAGGAAGGGGGAGGGGGAGGAGGAGGAGGAGGAGGAGGAGGAGCAAGGGGAGGAGGAGGGCAAGGAGGAAGGCGAGGATCAGAAGGAGAGGAGGTACGAGAGAACAAGGAGGTAAGGATACGACATCAGTTTACGTTGCTTACACCCACCCCCATCTCACCGAGAGGGGGTGGAGCTGGGGGGGGGGGGGGGGGTAGATTCTGATCGGGCTGTCCCGATGCGCGATGTACAGCTCGTGCATCGCTTCGCCGAACGCAGGCGGGTATGCCTGGGACCGTTTGAGGTCGTCTTTTGCTCCGCACACACCCCCATGTTCGTCGAGGTACGTGAGTTGTCGACCCCTCGCACGCGAAGCATATTTCTGTTGCATAGCAACGATCTCCCCGATCCACCTGTGGCCCGAATACAACCATGTAGGTTTTTCTGTTTCTGCCCCAAACGCGCCCATGCATACTGTGGCCCGGTACACGGCGTGCACTTTAATGAAGTCTTGAAACCTCTAGAGGGAAGCGAGGGCCCAGGACTCCTTAAGGCGAGGGCCCCAAGGAGGAGGAGGAGGAGGAGGTGGGAGGGGGAGGAGGAAATATCCTAACTTTGAAGGAGGCGGCGGAGGAGCAAGAAGAGGATGAGGGAAAGGAGGAGGGGGATAAGGAGGTTCACCTCGGGTGGTGTATTAGGAGGGAGTTCGTCGGCTGCTCCAGCACCCAGAAGGTCCCGCGAGCGGCGTGGATCCACAGCGTGGCGACGACGCGCGCCACCATCGCGTTGGCATCCTATCGGGGGCAGGGAAATGCCTACAGATAACTTGCAAGAGGGTTCCAAGACCGCATTTAAGAGAGTGGGAGTTTATTAGGTGCACTGGGTCCTGGACGGCCTTGCTGTGCTTGTTCCCCAATGGGCACCAGAGTCTACGGCCAGTCGAGGCACGGGAAAGCCAAACCCACGTGCTACATACTGGAGCCGTATTCGCGCCGCCACCTATCTTGATTTTGAGGGCGAGCACCGTGGCGTGCAACCACCCCGCCGCCGTCAGGAGGTCCTGATACAATCGGTCATCGAGAATATCGAACGTGGCGGCATGGAGTCCGCCGTCTCGCATGGCGTCTGTGACGGCGTGCTTGCCGCCTTGGGGCGGCGCCCCCCCCTGCCTATAACCACCACGCCTACAACTAGCCTTCCCCCTATGGTGTCGCCTTACAGCTTACAGTTTATAGCCCCGATCCACTAAAGTACTCAACCCAATCGGTGTCCTGCTGGAAACACTCGCGCTCGCAACGCATCATCACCACGAAGACAAAGGCCTTCTGAGGCCAGCACAGGGGGCCGCATAGCGCCCCCCCCCCCCCCCCCGCCCCCACATCCAGGCGGCGGAAGATGGCGGGGGAGTGAGGGAGGGAGGAGGTGAGTCGAGGGGGGGGGAGGTGAAAGAGGGGGAAGGCCTTTCGGCGACGGATGGGGGGAGGGTAAGGGAGGAAGGCGAGGAAGGGAGAACTGATCTATATACGTCGCTGCCCTCATTGCATTTGCCCCCCCGGGCGGTCCGCGAGCATCAAAGGCACGCCCTTCGCTTTGAGCATCTTCATCATGCTCACGACATGGTCTGGCGCAGCTCGCTGTAGCGACCTGGGCTAGACGCCACCGGGGAGGGGGGTCGCCAGGCGCGCCGATGGCACGGGATTCGACGTTACCCTCGAGCCGTTTTCACAATCCCGAATCCCCCGTATGCAGTGGCCTCAGCCTCTCGCCCAGCCCCCTGCCATCGACGCGCCAGCATCGCTTTCGGCGAGCCGTTGGATACAAGGGGAAGGAAGGGGAGTAGGAGTAGGAGGAGGAGGGGGAGGAGGAGGATAGGGAGAGGTTGGAAGACGAAGAGCAAGGGGATGAGAGGGGGAGGAGGAGGTGCCATGGTGCCATGGAGGAGGAGGACGAGAGAAGCAGCGGAGAATGCGGTGGAGCCTCGTCGCCGGCCGATGGTGCATGGTCTTTCAGGGGCCGACGGTTTCTTTTTGAGGCGTGCTGGATCGATCACAATAACCTCGAGCCGCAATCATGAAACGGCTGCATGCTCGAGTGCGGCACCTGCTATCGGCGCGTGCCATGTTCCCAGACACCCCCCCGCCCTCGGACACATCATGGACCCTGCGGGGTCCGAGCGCACAAGTTTTTCGAGCTGCGTCCAGCCGTGGCTACGAGGAGGGCAGCAGGAAATGGACGACACCTACGGACTTGTCGGACATCTCCTGGACTCCTTACGGGGTCCAATCGCGCGAGTTGTTCGAGCCGCGCCCAGCCGTGGCGACGAGGGCATCAGTCAAGACATCGTCGGAATCATGGGCCCCTCATGGGGCCCAAACGCGCGCGTGTTCGACCTACGTCCAGCCGTGGCAACGAGGAGGGCAACGGGGAATTGGACCAACGACGAACCCACGAACAAGTCATGCGCCACTAGGCGCGTGGGCACACGCATGTATTTAGCAGAGCTCGGCACGGGATCGCGGATGCAAAAGGCGCGACGACGCGAAGCCTCCCCTCGCGGGGGCCCGACGTGGCGACGAGGAGGCAGCAGGAGACCGAAGGCATCTACGAACTTGTCGGACCTCCTCCATGGACCCCTCCCGGGGTCCAAACGCACCAGTCTTTCGAATTGCGTCCAGCCGTGGCGACGTGGAGGCCAGCAGAACCCTGAAGACATCTACCCGTGGGCCTCTCCTGAGGTCTCGAGGCACCAGTTGTTCGAGTTGCGCCCAGCCGTGGCGACGACGGCAGCAGAAGTTGGAGAATTTGGAAACATTCGGACGGCATCCGAGGATGAAGGCGAGGGAGGGGGCAGCCAGCAACCGCCTCCCTCTCCTGCAGCACGCGCGGGCGCCGGGCGGAGGCACGTGCAGCGGCGCCGCCAAGAGTATGGCGGACCATCGCACCTGGCAGCGCGCGCCGCCCTCGATCCCTCGCAGGCCTCGGACCCTTCCAGGGGAACTGTCGGACCCCCCCCTGAGGGCATCTACGAACATCGGACCTCCATGGGCCCCTCCAGGGGCCCAAACGCACCAGTTGTTGGAATCACGTCCAGACGTGGCGACGAGGAGGACAGCAGGAAATCAACGACATCTACTAACGTGTCGGGCATGTCCTGGACCCCTCACGGGGTCCACGCGCACCAGTTTCGAATTGCGTCCAGCCGTGGCGACGAGGAGGACAGCAGGAAATCAACGACTTCCACTAACGTGTCGGGCATCTCCTGGACCCCTCACGGGGTCCACGCGCACCAGTTTCGAATTGCGCCCAGCCGTGGCGACGAGGAAGGCACCAGGAAATGGACGACATCGACCGTGTCGGACCTCTCCTGGCACCTACGCATTTGTCGGACATCCTCCATGGACCCCTCCAGTGCAGTCCAAACGCACCAGTTGTTTGAATTGCGCCCAGCCGTAGCGGCGAGGAGGACAGCAATAAGTGGACGACATCTAGGCCCCTCCCAGGGTCCAAGCGCGCCAGTTGTTCGACTTGCGCCCAGCCGTGGCGGCGAAGGCAGGGGAGTTGATATCAAACAGAGGTGTAGCTGCAGGAGGGGCCGAGGAGCAGGTGGAGGGGGACGAGGAAGTTGGAGGAGGAGGAGGAGGAGGAGGAAGGAGAGGAGGAGGAGGAGGAGGAGGAAGAGGAAAAGGGGGAGAGGGGCGGAAGTTACGAAGCAAGAGGTAGCATGGGGGAGAGCAGGGGGAGGGGGGCGGATGGGGGAAGGAGGAGGGGGAGGAGGAGGAGCAGGAGGAACTATTTACTACCCCACGCCCCCCACTATCTGAACCCCTGGCGGTCGCACACAGCCCATGTCCTGTGCGCGCGGCAGGCTGCGCGAAATTTGCAACCCTCCCTGCACGGAGGCTGCTTACTCACCTCAGGAGGCGTGCCAATCCCGCGTGAAGTCCCAATCGAACTTGAGCCGCTCGAACGCCGCCCGGGCGCCGCCGTTGGACTTCCACGCGAAGTTCCGCCCTGCTCCGTTGACCGTGTTCCCCAGCTCGCCGCCGTTCTTCACCCAGAACGTCTTGCGGCTCACAATGACATCTACCTCACTGGGCTCGTCCTCATCATCGTCGTCATCCCTCCTCCCTCCTCATCCTCCTCATGATCCTCCCTCATCCCTCCTCCTTCTCCTCCGCATCCTCCTCCGCCCCCTCCTCACCTCCTCATCTCCCCCCTCATTACTCCTCCTCCTCGTTTAAGGAACCCCAGGTCACCCTCTGGTGGCGGGTGCCCACGATCGTGTACACGGTAGTGCCCTTGCCCGCCACCAGGGGGAGCGCCTCCAGCGGCAGGCAGCAGTCCAGGTTACCGTCCGTGGGGAGGTCGAGGATCCCGCAGTGCTTGAGCGCATCGATGTCGAAGCCGTCCTGCCCCCAAGGCCAGCCGATCTCCGTGCGATCAGCTTCTTTCAAGATCTTGCCAGTGCCGAAGTCGATGTCGACGACGCCCAGCACCGCGGGCGGGCCCGACTCCGAGCCTGTCGCTGCGGAGGAAGCTGATGCAGCCTGCGCGTCGTTCGGGACGCCGTCCTTGCCCTTCCTGGTGGCGTGGGCGCCCTTGACCACGATGCCGCCCTTCTTGCCCTTGCCCTTGCCTTTGCCTTCGCCCTTGCCGCCCATGGCCAAGCCCGGGCACGGAGGCGGCGTCGTCCCCTTGCCTTTCTGCGCGCCCTTGCCGTTGCCCTTCTGCTTTTTGCCGCCCTTGCTCTTGCATTTGCCCTTGTCCTTCTTCTTGCCCTTGCCCTTCGTCGATCCCTTCGGCTTCTGCTTCTTCGCCGTGCCCCTCGCGAACGTCGCTTTCTTTTTCAAGATGTTTTTTTGCGCGAGCTTACGAACGCGCGCAAAGTTCTGGGCCTTCGGCTTCTTCAGAGTGACCACGGCGGACACGCCCTGCCGGGCGCGCAAACACTTATGCAAGCGGGCCCAAAATGGGCAGGAAGAGGGGGGGGCGGAGGAGCCAGGCGGGGGGAAAGGGGGGGGGGATGACGAGGAGGAGCAGGAGGGTCATATGGCTGGGAACTGAGGAAGAAGAAGAAGGGGGAGGACGAGGACGAGGAGGAGGAAGAAGAGGAGGAGGGGGGCGAGGACGAGGAGGAGGAGGAGTATGGGCAGGGGGAGAAGAAGAGTGGAGGATTTGGAGGGGGAGACGAAGGAAGAGTTACGTTGAGTGCAGCCTGCCTTTGTCATGCGCTCCACCTCCTTGAGAAATGTCGGTCGCGTAGGGCGCGATGTGCCAGTGGGGGCCTGGGCGATCTCCAGGTCGGGGTCGTCTGGGGAGTTCATTTTGCGTTCACTGCATAGCATGCCCCCCCACTTACCCTCTCTGGTGGCCTCGTCTTCCTCCTCGCCTCTCTCATCTCTCCCCATTTATCCTCCTGCCTCCTGTTTTCCTCCAACCTCTCCGTTTCTCCCTCCTCTCGTTATGGTGCGATTTCCCCCCCAAAACGCTGTCCTGTCCGCGGGGCCCCCTTGGCGTCGACATCGTCTGGCAACGCGAGCAGGTCGTCGTCGCCGTCGCTGTCGCTACTGATGGCCTCGAGGCACTCCCTGAGGATGTCCTCGACGGGCTTGTCGTTATCGCACTCTGGAAGCTGTGCCAACATCGCGTCGATGTCGACATCCTCGCTCTCGGCGTCGCTGGCGGAAGCTGCGCCATCAGCGACGGGGACCGAGATGCGGATTGGAGGAAGAGGAGGAGGAGGAGGAGGAGGAGGAGGAGGAGGAGGAGGAGGAGGAGGAGGAGGAGGAGGGGGGATAAAGGGAGAGAGGAGAGAGGAGGGGGGAGGATTGGGATGAGGGGAGGGGGTGGATGAGGATGGGATGAGGAGGAGAAGGAGGAAGAGGAGGAGGAGTGACAAGGAGGATGGGAGGGGGGAGGAGGAGAAAGGTGCTGGAGACGACGAGGACAAAGAAGAGGAGGGGGGTGAGGAGGAGCAGGAGGATGATGACGAGGTGGAGGAGGGGGAAGGGGCCCCCAACCTCGCACTTCAGGGTGGGGCCGAAGATGTCTGGGTCCAAGAGATAGTTCCGCCGCTCGCGAGGAGGAGGAGGAGGAGGAGGAGGAGGAGGAGGAGGAGGAGCAGCAGCAGCAGCAGCAGCAGCAGCAGCAGCAGCAGCAGGGGAGGAGGACGAGGAGGAGCAGCAGCAGGAGGAGGAAGGGGAGGAGGCACCTCCGGGGGCCTAGGCTGCGGGGGCGCCGAGTCCTGCACGAGGCACGGGGGCGCGAGGGTCCACAGATCGTCGACGGCCCCCGCGGGCATCTGGGAAGACGGGGCCAGCACCTCGGGCGTCGACGGGGCCTCGAGCGCAACCTCGGGCGACGGGGCCGCGAGCTGCGTCGACGGGGCCTCGAGCGCAACCTCGGGCGACGGGGCCGCGAGCTGCACCCCGGGCGTCGACGGGGCCGCGAGCGGCGTCGACGGGGCCACGATCGCCACCTCAGGCGCGTGGGGCGCGAGCGCCACCTCGGGCGACGGGGCCGCGCGCTGCAACCCGGGCGCGCCGTGGGCGAGCTGCGCCTCGGGCGCCCCGTGCGCGAGCTGCATCTCGGGCGAGCCCTCGTGCGCGGGCGGCCCGGGCTGCTGGTTCGCGCCCTCGGCGCGCGCGGGCGGCGGCTCCTCCTATAGAAGGGCGGGGGGAGGGAGGAGAGTGAGACGAGGGTCGGAGCAGGAGGAGGAGGAGAAAGAGGAGGAGAGGAGGAGGGAGGAGGGAAGAGGGAGGGGAGGGAGGAGGGGGGAGGGAGGAGGGAGGAGGGGGACGAGGAGGAGGAGGAGAAGGAAGAGGAATATTGGGAGGAGGAATGTACTGGGGTCCAGAACTACGGGACCGAACGACCCGAGGGCGTTGTGTTTGGGGGTTTTGCCCGTCTCATGCTCCTCGTCCTCCTACTTCTATTCCTCCTCGGCTTCCTCTCTCACCCTCCTCCTCCTCCTCCTCCTCCTCCTCCTCCTCCTCCTCCTCCTCCTCCTCCCTCCTTCCCTCCCTTCTTCCCTCCTTCCTCCTCTCTCCTCCCTCCTCCCTCCTACCTCCTACCTCCTCCCTCTCATCCTCCTCCTTCTCCTCCTCCTCCTCATCGGGTTTAGCACTGGCCTCGTCGCTCACGTCGACGACCGGCACCGACGCTGGCCTGGAAGGACGGCAGGCAGGAGGGGTCGACTATAAGGGGGAAAGGGCAGCAGGGAGAAGGAGGAATAGGAGGAGGACGGAGCTGAGCAGGAAAAGAAGGATGACGAGGCGGAGGTGGAGGGGCAACTTGAGGAGGAGGAGGAGGAGGAGGAGGAGGAGGAGGAAGAGAAAGTGAAGGAGGAGGAGGAGGAGAAATAAATACGACGATGACGACAACCAACTCGACGACGACAACGACGACGACGACGACGAGGGTCACCTTGCGGCGAGGTCCGCGGCTTCCTCGGCGGTGCCAGGCACCGTGGCGGTGCCGTCGTCCGACTGCTCGTCGGGCTGCTCGTCGGGCTGCGGGTCGGGGAACAGCTTGGTGATGGGGATGGGCTTCGGGATCCCGGAGAGCGAAGATGGCGGGCAATAGACGGCCGTGAGATCGCGCTTCCACGGGGGCGCGGGTTCCTGCAGAGATCGGGGGAACCCTAAACATTGCTATAGCCTATCACCCTCAACTCCTCCTCACGCCGCCTCTCCTTCCTCACATAATCCTCCCTCCTCCGACCCACTTCCTATCACCTCTTCGCCTCTCTTGCGCCCCTGCCACCTCTCACGTGCTCCTGCTGCTCCCCCTTCCTCTCCCATGTGCACCCCCTCCTCCTCCGCCTCCTCCTCCTCCTCCTCCTCCTCCTCCTTTTCCTCGTCCTGCTACCCGATCCCCTCAAATTATCCCAAGAGCGGTCCTGGCTGTCCGCCACGGTCGGCGTCGTCGGGCCGCGGGAGGGGGGCGTGATTCCGACATCAATCGCCAACTCCCTGAGGTCCTCGTCGAAGAGCTGATGGTCATCCGCCCGATTGCGAAAGCTCGGCTGGGGCTCGTTCAGCCAGTCCTCGGCGCCAGCCTCGCTGTCGACCAAGGTATCGGCGACGTCGCCCGCGGCACCGCTGCTGTCCGGGGCCGCCGCGGCACCGCCGCCGTGGTCGTCGACCTCGGGCTCCTCGCCACCGTCGTCGTCCCCAGGCTTCTCCTCGGCGCCGTCGTCGACGTCCCCGAGCTTATCTTTTTTCGCGAACTTGACGACCGCCTTCATGTTCTGCATCAGCTCGGAGTACGAACCGCGACCGTCCCTGGCCAAGTACCTGACGTGAGCGCAAATCCGCTTGAGATCCTTCGCCTCCGCCATGGCCAGGTCCGCTTTCTCCTTAGCGAGAGTCTCTGCCGCACCTGGGATCACCAAGAGCTTGAAAGAAAGCAGCTCGTCCAAGGCAAGCAGGGTGTCCGCGATGCAGAACGGCGACGGGATCTTCAAGGGATGCTGCTTGAGGATCGGGAACGCGAACACGTAGTGCTGCTCGCACAGCGCCATCGTCGGCGTCTCATGCGTGACGCCCTTGATGATCCTGCCGCCCTTGTAGCGCCCAGAGACGACCAGATCTCTGGTCTTCTGTGGCAATGTGTTCAAGATTTCCACCGCGTCGTCGTGGCACTGCTTGCTCGTCCAATCTACCTTCCGACGCTTCGTGGACTGCCATTTTCTGTCCGTCAAGCTAGATCCACCACCGACTGAAGACGCAGAACAACTGAGCACAGACGCATCGCCGTCGTCGGCAGCGGCGGCACTCATCAAGGGTAACCGATCGAATGCCACCGGGCTACCTCGGAGCCCGCGGCGCCCAGCACCTTCGAGCCAAAATGGCTGTTGGCATCTTCCATTTCCCTCCTCACCTCTTGCCCCTCCTCCCTCCTCCCCCCACGCCCTCTGCATCCCTTTTCCTCAGCTCCCCCTGCCCCCGTCTCACTGCCCTTCCCACTCCCTCTCCCTTTTTCTCTTCCCGCCATCCTCAGCTCCCGACCCTTCCCCCCAGAATAATGGTCAAGACGATTCGGGCCCCCCCAGAACGTTCACAACGATTCGGGCACCCTCGCGGAACGTTCTAGGCGCAACTGCTGGAAAATATCCCTCGGCCCGAACACCTCCAGGGACACCCAACCCCCCCAAGACAATTTCCAGAAACCTCGAGCCTCGAACCTGGGCTCGAGACGGTGGGGCATCGAACCTCGAGAAGGTCTAGGACCCCGAACTTTGGACCTCACGGAGGAGGAGGAGGAGGAGGAGGAGGAGGAGGAGGAGGAGGAGGAGGAGGAGGAGGGGGAGCGGCAGGAAGATCGGGAGGACGACGAGGTCCTGCAGGAGGAGGGGGGAAGGAGAAGGATAAGGATGATGAGGAGGCGCAGGAACAGGAAGAGGAAGACTCGGAGGAAGAGAAGGACGGGGATAAGCTGCACCAGCAAGGGGGCGACGGCGTCGAGGAGGAGGGGGAGGAATAGGAGGAACGCGGCACGCGCGGCCCCCGGGGCGTGGCGCGCCTGCATGCTCCCGCGGGCGCGTCGCCCGGCCACCCCCCTATCCTTGGCGAGCGCCAAGGTTGGCCAAAATGGCTGAGCTCGGCGATTCGTCGTCGTCGTCGTCGTTGTCGTCGTCGTCGTCGTCGTCGTCGTCGTCGTCGTCGTCGTCGTCGTCGTCGTCGTCGTCGTCCCTTCCTCCTCCTCCTCCCGCCGCTGCGACGGCGACGGCGAGGGCGACGCCAACGCCGACGGCGACGGCGAGGACGACGACGACGAGGGCGACGAGGACGTCCTCGCCGTCGCCGTCGGCGTTGGCGTCGCCCTCGCCGTCGCCGTCGCAGCGGCGGGAGGAGGAGGAGGAAGGGGCGACGACGACGACGACGACGACGACGACGACGACGACGACGACGACGACGACGACGACGACGACGACTCTCGGGCCTCGCGAACAAGAGTTGTCTACGTTTGGCACCCGAAGGCTGACGACGCGAACGACGGCTGTACAGGCCCCCGAAGGCCAGGACGCTTTTCGTGTGCCTGCGCTGCGCAGCGTTTCCGCAATCCGCGCCGCCCGCCGCTCGCGGTGGCAGAGGCCCCGCCGCGGCGGCGAGGGCAAGGGCAAGGGCGAGGAGGACGACGGCGACGGCGACGGCGACGGCGACGGCGACGACGACGCCTGCGATGGCGACGAAGCACCAAGAAGTCTTGCAATTGACCATGACCCACGTGCAAGCATCCCGAACCCGAATCACGATTCATGCCAGGAGTGCGCGGCTCCGCCATCCGAGTGCAGGAGTTGTCGGCGTGTGCGCTCGTCCCTGCTGCCCCCGATCCCCTCCTGTTCCCTTTGTCTGTTTTGTTTCATCCCTCTCTCAATATCTCTCCCTCTTTGTCTCCCGCCACATATTTTGCATAAGTATATGCATACACATGCGCACATATGTCAAACGCTCTAGAGATTGTGAGGACTTCTCGCGCGGGGGCCATCATGATGTTGCGAACCCGAAAAAGTTGATGGTGATTGATGGAAAATGTACGTCGGACATAAGTTGTTTATCATTCACCCGAAAATGTTGATGACGCTGGATGAAAACCTGCATCGGACATATGTTGTTTGTCGATAGCCCGAAAAAGGTGGATGACGTGCGATGAAAACGCAAGTCGGGCATCAGTTGCGTCCGACAATATCCAGAAACAGTTGATGACGTTCGATGAGCAACATAAGTTGTGTTTGCCAATAACCAGACAAGGTTGCTGATGTTCGAGACATCTGCACGGATACAGCTCCGGCAGCTTAGATCAAGCTCAGGCGTGCTAAACCAAAGCTCGAGCTTCATTTGAGTTGAAAGGCTGCGCTGGGCACAGCTCAAGAGTCTCCAGGCGACCCAGGGGGCCCCGGGCCCTCCTGGCTGGGCCATGGGCCGCCGCCGGCCGCGCCCGCGGGCCGGCCATCACCTCTCGAGGTGCGGCCGCCGGGCGAGGCAGCGTCGGCGACGCCAGAGGCGCTGGCGAGGACGCGGCCAGCGGCTCTGACTCGCCGCTCGCGGGCGCCGAGGCCCTGCCAAGCAGCCGGGGCATCTGCCGCGGCCTCGAAGGCCGTGGCAACCGAGGCGCGCAGCTCTTCAAACCCCGGCTGGGGAGAGATAGTTGCATGAAGCGCAGGCTACCGGAGTCCTCGAAGAAGTGGTTCGAGCCGAGGCGGCCGCCAGAGCGCATCGACGCCCCCGGGCCCCCGGGCCCCCTGCATTGTGTTTTGAAGGGACCCATCTCCAGGTATGATAAGAAAACGACGCCAATGATAAAGCTCCATGCTGCCGACGCGCTCGAAACATTAGTCTCGTGGAGGACCGACCTTTCGTGTCCGCGAGGATGGGGGCCATGGGGCCCCCGAGGTGGAGGTGCCCTCGGCCGAAGCTCCGGAGTGCCTGGGCCTTCCGCTTCACGTCCCAGACCATCGCTCTTCCCCCAAGACACACCTGGGTCTCGGACCGCCGCCAGGCTCTGGATTCTGCGAGGACCCAAGGGGCGCCCCACAGACCCCCAGGAACCGGGGGCGCAGAACCGACGGGGATGTGAGGAGGGGAGTCCTGATGGTGGCCTCCGAGGCGCTGTGCGAGGAGCACGGAGTCTCGCGGGTTGAAGGCCTTCTCCCCGGAACGCGCGAATCGCCACCGCTCATTGAAAGACCCCAAGGGCGCAAGATCTATGTCCGAGACCACGCGCGAGCAACCACCAAGGCCCCAGGAAGACGCATCCACCACCGTGACCTCAGGGCCCCACTCGGCCCCCAAGTCGCGGAAGGCCAACGCAATAAGATGACTGGCCCAACCCAGCTCACGAAGCACCGACGGCCAGATCTCGATGGCCCTGTCCCCGACCTGCTCGGCAAAGGCATATGCAGCGTTAAAGACACGGAGGAGCTCGCGCCGGATGAGGCACCTAGTAGTATGATGGGAGAGTCGAATTTCCACGGCACGACCAGATGCGAATAGGCGCCGGCACTATTCGATGAAAGCGAATGGTATTTTCCAACACATGAGCGGATTCAGCCCAATGTCGGCTGCGTCTGCTGAGAACTGTCAGCCCAGCGCGGTCCCGCCCACTGAACTCTCGCACGGGTGAACAGGAAGGGGCGCGGAGGACAGCTGGGTGGACGCGTTGGCCGGCGCTGCCTGCGCGTCAGACAGAGATTGACTGAGAGAAACGAAGTTGTCCACGTATTCCGCATGGACAAGGGGTCGAAGGGGTGGAGCCGGTCTCCCGTCGAAGAGAGCATTATCTAAACCGATGCCAGGGACGCTTCTAGAATGAAATTCGAGGATTTCTTGCGTAATCCAGAGAGACAGTTTCCACCCCATGGGAATCGCAACAAATGTAGGTTTGATGAACGTTGACGGACCCACCGATTGACCACCAACGCTGGAGACCCCCACGATCCCCGCCCGTATCTTAGGAAGGCCGAAGTACTCCCAGAGAGACGGTGGGAGAGCCAGATCATAGAAAGCGTTAGCAACATCAACTCCTCCAGCGCAAATAGGCTCCTTCGTGTCAACCTGGATGCTCGCACAAGAGGCGCCGATGGCAAGGTGCACGGGGTCTGGATCTGAAAACCAACAACTCGCCCGTCTCCCATCTATAAGGGCTCTCAATGTTCCCGACTTATTAAAAACGGCGAAAATGGCCACAGACTCTTTGCACCCTAGCCTCCACTCAATCAGACCGGCCTCGCTCAGACGATTTAAAACGAATGCACGCAGGCGGGGGGGGCGTCGGAGTGCTGGATCTGCACGCGCCCGGACGGGGGGCCCCTGTTGAAGCCTCTCGGCAGCCAGGGGCTCAGGAAGAAGTTTCGATCAAACTTTATCAACCCCTGAGGTTCACACCGGCTTATTTTAAGCTTTACGAAGCTGAAGCTTATAATAAGATCCAAAACTTATTTATAAGCTTTTCTTTGTTTTGCTTACAAAGTTGGTGAACAACTCTTTGAGTTACATTTTTTTTTGTTTCGATCTTCTTGTTTCTGACATCTTGTGCGCCACAATAAAAAAAAGGCACGAACTAGAAACAGGGGGAAATGAACAAACAAACAGAAGGATAAAAACAGAGAGGGGGAGGGAGAAACAGGACAAGGATGAGGAAACATAGAGAAACATCGACATCTTGGGTTCACATACCCGCCAACCCCCTTTCGGGGGTCGTGGAATTATTTGGCACTAGTGTCAAATAATTCCACGCGCCATGGTCGACGGAAGCTGCCGCGACGACGACGACGGAAACGCCATCGTCGCCATCGTTTAAACGATGGCGACGATGGCGACGGCGGTCGACGACGACGACAGATACGACGAGGGCGACGGGGGAGACGAAACCGAGGGACGACGGCGAGCATTGTGCAGCGCGTTGTCGTTCGCCGCCAGTCAGCGGCTGAGTTCGCGGGGGGCGCCCGAGAAGATTATCCTACCTTCTCTTCTCCAGACAGATACGCGCGCGGCCATGGCGCTGGAAGGTCGCGTCGCGGAACGGGAGGACTGCAGCGGCTCTTCTTTTTATGTTCTCTTTTTTTGCAAGGTGTCTTGTCTACTCTCGCTCACCTCTCCCCTTTCGGTGCCGACATCTCCCCGTGCCTGTCTCGCGGTGATTCCTGAATTGCCCCGTGATCGACCCATTGGAGTCCCGCTCGGAACCAAATCGGGGGCATGCAGCTAGCAATGTTAGTTACGCCCCCAACTCCAGCCCCCTCCCCAACCCCCGCCCAAGAGAGAGAAGAATTCGGGAGATGGAAGGGCGCGTGGTGTAGCGCGTGGTGCCACCCTCGTCGCCATAGCTGGATTCGCAGCCGATCGCTGGCCAGGGCGATACCACAGGCGTGGTAGTTTCGGAATCCTAGCGTGCAGGGCGGTACCCTTGAGGGCGCGCTCAATGACTCATTGATTTGACACATTGATTTTTCGGCAGGCATGCCGAATCTCATCGATTCGAATTGTTGTTCAGCGTGACTTCTGTTGCCGTTTTGGCTCAAAACATTCAGGTTTGCGCACGCGCCGAGTGCATCTGCGCGCAGAACGGCCTAGATGGCTCCCAAGAGGAGAGCCAGCATATCCGATGATGATCTTGATGCGCTCACCGAGGATCTCAGTAAGGTAATCACCTCGACCGCCAGGCCCGACTACAGGGATGATGTGACAGGAGGCCCGCGCAACAACGTCGAGTTGCTCAAGTGGGCAGACACGATAGCGTTGCTGCCAGCGGGCTTGCCACAACTCCAGCTACAGAAGGCGCTCGACACAGTGGCGGCGGAGAAGGAAGACACGTTCCACCTGAGCGACTCGAGAAGCAAGTGGGCAGAGGGCTTGGCCAAGAGATTGAGGGCAATGAGGCGCGACATGGAGCAGTACGTCAGCAAGTTCAAGGATCGTGCCGACGACGAGGACATCCCAGAATGCCTGGCGGCGTTTCGGAAGCACTCGAGACCATCCGGCCCTGCCGATGAGGAAGTCGACGGTGCCGACAGCGGCGCAGAGGAGGACGGCGCAGGGAGCGCGGCCGAGGTCGTTCCTGCCGAGCCAGCTGGCGATGCAGGAGGAGACGCAGGCCGCGCTGCTGAGGAGGAGGGGGGCGACGGCGAGGAGTTCGAAGAGGGTGAAGAGGAGGAGCAGTCCGAGAAGGATGAGGCTGAGGACGAAGCTGGCGCCACCGAGGAGGGAGTTGAGGACGAGGAGTCAGCTGGCGAGGAGGTGGCGGCTGGCAAGGCTGCTGAACAGCCAGCGGAGACTGCAGCTTCGGGATCGAGCGCTTCGGGATTGACCAGTGCTGCAGACAAGCTGCCTGCTGGGGCGCCCTGCTCGAAGCGGCGGAGGACAACAACTCCTGAGGATTACGTGTGCAAGTACGCGTGGGATGCTGAGATGCAGGCCGCCTTCCGCACCAAGGGCGCGGAGCGAGAGAAGGCGATTCGTTTGGTGATCCCGAGCGTTGAGAATGGCTTGCTGAAAGGGCACTGCAAAGATTTCCCCGTTGCGGTCTGGCCAGATGGAGACACGTGGTCGGTACCGCATGTAAGCGCTGAGAAGTTGGAGGAGCTCTTGAAGTCTTCCTCCAAGGGTTCCCAGGTAGCCAGGAACTGGGTCGAGCACGTGACCGACGGCCAAGTCAGGCTCGTCGACTTCAAGCGGAGCGGCTTCTCATTTTTGGCAATTCGCCATGAGAAGTCGGATGGCAATGAACAGTTCGCCCAGCAATCCTTGCGAGACTTCAGCGAGGATCAGATCAGCCAGATCCGCAAGCACATGGAGGAGTTGGTGCACATGTACGCGAAGAACAAGATCGACAAGGACGACCTCATCAAGAAGAAGATCAGCTGCGTGGCCAAGGTGGCGTCATTAACGACAGCGCGCAAGCGCCCTGCAGCAAAACCTGGTGGCCAAGGCGAGGCAGCTGCAGGAGGTAAAGGCTGCGGGGGCGACACGACGCCTGTGGCGGCTGCCAAGCGCCCGAAGCCGAAGGGCAAAGCCAAGGGCAAGGCCAAGGTTGTGGGGAAGAAGGCGTCGCCGTCGAAGGGGCCTGGCGCTTCGGGCGAGACGCAGGAGGCTGCTTCGGTGGCCAGCAGTGACGAGGAGGCGGCGGCGCGGACAGCTTTGGGGCATGGCTTCGACGACGTGCCGCCGCCAGGCTTTGGGAGCATCTTCGACTAGAGGCACTGAAAGAGCTGCGAGTGAGAGAGCGACTTTTCACGCTGCACGCTGCTAAGTTTTCCAGGCGGCATTCCAGAGCAGGAACCAGTGGGATGGTTGAACGATGTGCGCAGACACAACAAACCACAACATAGCTACTTGCAGTCGTGTCCGATTGTTCCAGAGGTGCTGCGAGAACATCCAGTTGTGCATAGTTTCGGCATGCGCGTCACGCCATCGCAGAAATCAAATAGTGCGCCCGCCTGAGCAAGGAGGGAGGATAGAGGGAAGGGAAGGAGGGACGACAGACGAAACGAGCGCAAAGGGATCAGGGGAACTCCGAAACGTCAGATGGACTTCCTCCTCCTACTCCTCCTCCTCCTCGATCTCCTCCTCGGGGTTATTCTCCTCATCCTCCTCGTGCTCCCCCCTCGTCCTCCTGACATTCCTCACCCCTCCCCCCCCAGCCCTCCTATCCTGCCCCCGTCTCTCCGCCTTGCGCCAATCGCCCGATCCATCCTGGGTGGCCAACCCACTTGTGCTATTCGACATGCGGTCGTGAGATCTACTGCTCATCCCCCTCTCGTACTTCCATTCGCGCTGATCCCCCTTCCGTTGCCGCTGCCAGGAGCTTCCGTCGGGCATCCCGTGGACCGACCGACGGCCGACCCTTGGCGAGGAGGCCGAGATGCGGGAGGAGGCAGGCCTCTCCCCGTCGACCTTGCCCTACTTCGGCGTCAACGCCCCCCCCGCGGCGACCCCCTCAGGAACGCCAACGTCATCGCCAGCGGGTTCTGCAGTTCTGGATTCTAACAAGGACCACTTTTTTTCGATCGGTCGAGCGACAAACTGAACGAGGGGTCTTTGGGGGCATGGAGTCTGATAGTGGAGGCCAGCCGCCCCCCTCTATGAATTTAAAGTCGGCCCCCCTCCCCCGCATCAAAACCAATGGAGCTCAACGCTCTCCAGTCCGGATCTTCTGGTTGGCCTGTCGTCTGGAAGCCCCCCTCTTAAATGGCGAGATGGCGATTGGGTCCTTAGGCTGCGACATTCGTTTTCCATGGTTGCACGTCTTATGCGCGCAAGATGTTTGTGTCATGGCCGATCGACGTTGTGGGGCGCGGGCCACGTGAAAGATCGAGCGTTTCAAATCTGTTAGCCCTCGCACTCCACGCTGCAGAGTCTGGGGCGCTCCTCCTCCTCCTCATCCCCCTCCTCACCCTTCTTTTCCGTCGCCTCGAGCTCCTTCCTCGTACTCCTCCTTCTCATCATCCTCCTCCGCCTCTCTTCCTCCCCCCCCCCCTCCTCCTCCTCAGCCTCATCCTTTCCATCATCCTGTTTTTTTTTGGGGGGGGTAGTGCCAGTCGCAGCGCAAACCACAGAGAAAGGTCCACAGAGCGCTGAGATGTCGGAATGCCTACTAAAATACGGATGCGTGTCTGCAGCATCTCGCCAACATGCTGGTGGAGGGCCTGACCAACTCCAACCTCGAAGTTGCCAGCGTGGAAAGGATGTTGTTCGACCACACTGGGGGGCAGCAGGACACAGTGGATGAGGTGATCGTCAGCATGGCAGCGATCAAACGCAAACAAGAGACAGAAACAGAAGAAAAAAGCTTGACTCCAGAACAGAAGTTCTGGACAAACATCAAAGATAACGGTTTCGACTTCGACGCCCGTGGATATAAGGGCAATCCAGTTGCAGGGAGATTTCAGCGTTATTTGAAGGCCAACCCAGCTAAGCATGACGAGTACCAGAGCGCCCAGGGCCCCGATGCAAAGAGAGCATTTCGCCCGACTTGGGCGAAACAGCAGCACGACAAGGTTGTAATCAGCAAAAGCTACACTGAGTCTGAGATCCTGGGGGAATTTCGGGGCAGCGTCTACCGCCCCTTGGGGCGCATCGCGGTCGAAGAGGGAGGTGGGGCCCAGGGAATGAAGAATGCAGTCAATTGGGCCTTGACCTGCTTGGATATGGGATACCCGCACTTCAAATATTGCAGCCGCACGCAGAGCGCACGCTTCTTGTGCGTGGAGGAGGGCTTCAGGGAGTCCATGGTGAGGAACTGGTCTCTCAGGCGTGAAGGTTCGACCACCCGCTCAGAGGCCCAAGGGCTTCTCTTCTGAAAGGCTGGGCGTAATCGTGTAGGGCTCGGGGCCCCATTCCCATGGCGCCCAAGGAATGTTCGGAAGTCAATCGTTTAATACTCCAGGAGACGAAACACGTGAATTCCCCCCGTTCAAAGGCCTCGAGCGGCCCCGAGAAACGAATCGCTTGAATTACCAAGGCGCATCCGATGAGAGAGCACCGAATGCAAAATGAGACGGGCTGAAAGGAGGAAGAGGAGGAGGAGGAGGAGGGGGAGGAGGGGGAGGAGGAGGAGGAGGAGGAGGAGGAGGAGGAGGAGGAGGAGGATGGGGGGGGGGGATGAGGCTGGGGGAGGGGGGAAAGGGGAAAGAAGAAGAATAAGCAGACGAACAAGACACAGAAGAAGAGGAACGCACAAGAGATGGGGACCTGGAACGCGAAGGAGAAAGACACACAGGGGGACAGAGGCGGGCGGAGAATGAGGAGGATGAGGGGGAGTGGAAGAGGAGAAGGTGGGAGGCGGAGGAGGAGGCGGAGGAAGAGGAGAAGGCAACTGAGGAGCAGGATGAGGGAACATAAGGAGGCGAGGGGGGAACAACTTGAGGAGGACGAGGAGGAGGAGGAGGAAGAGGAAGAGGGGGAGGAGGAGGAGGAGGAGGAGGAGGAGGAGGAAAATACCCCTTTCTAGCAGGCTGCGGCCCCGCGCGGCAGCGGCTCGGCGTCTTCTGGGGCGGCAGCTGCTGCGCCCGCGGCTGCACGTGCTGCGCCCCAGGCTGGTGGAGCTCATGGTGCAGAGGCAGCGCCTCCTCGTGGAACTACTGATGCAGCAACTGGCGCAGGCGCTGGTGGTACCCCTCCTGGTTCAGCTGCGTCGTCTGCTCGCACTCCTGGTGGAACTACTGGTCCCGTTGGAACTCCTGGTGGAACTACTGGTGCCGCTGGTGGAACTCCTGATGGAACTACTGGCGGTGATGGTGGTGGCGGTGGCAATCTGCCTCGTGAGAAGAAGGTCAAGAAGGACGCGGCCCTGATGGCGGCCTTCCGAGCAGCATGCGCACTGAAGGAGGACTACGGCAGTACCGTGACCCAAGCGACGAACCTCCAGAAGCAGATCGGCAAGGACTCTTCTTGGTCGCGCTTCAACACGCCGCAGGCCATGAAGCCTTTGACGGATGCGCTCAAGAAGCTCGATAGTACGATCGAGCAGTCGGGCACGTTCAGCCTCATTGTGGCCGAAGAGATGGGCTCGCTCAAGTCGAGCATGGTCGAGCAGACGGGCTTGTCGGGCGCCGAGGTGACATTCAAGAACTTCAGCGCCATCGTCAAACCGATGGTCGAGGATGTTCAGGCCGAGATGAGCATCCTCCTCGGTGCCAAGCGCGGCCAGGTCGAGGCGCAGAGGAGCCTTGCCCCGAGCGCCAAGCCGAAGGCCCAGGTCGGCAAGAAGCGCAAGAGGGGCGGCGAGGGCGCCGCACCTGGCGCCGCTTCCTGATCGCAGGCCGCCCCTGCTCATGCTACCAACCTCGGGCAAGCATACCTCAGTTGGCATTGCTTCAGTTTTGTTTCCCATTTGCCGCCCCTCGGAATGTCTCGAGAGTGGCTATCGCGAAGAGTGTCTCGCGAAGTGGGAAGGATATGTTTGCCCGATAGGGGCCTGGCATGCTGTCTTCACTCCTCCCTCTCCTCTTCCTCCTCTTCCTCCTCTTCTCCTCCTCCTCCTCTTCTCCTCCTCCTCCTCATCCTCCTCCCTCTCCTCCTCCATCCTCTCCTCCTCCCCTCCTCCTTCTCCTCCTCCTCCTCGTCCTCCTCTTGTGCCCTCGGGCCCCGCGAAACACGTCCGCGGCGCCGCCGCCCGCATTTGTGGGCACCAGGCGCGTGATCTTCTGCCGCGCGACCCTCAGGGGGGGTGATTGCTTTCCTCAGGGCGGGAAATATTGTCGTTACCCCCTTCCCCGACGCTCTCGCGACATTGAAAAACGGTAGCTGGACAGTTTGGGCCCCGCGGGACCGCGTTGAGTCCGGCGTTGAGTTGCGTTGAGTGCATCTTGTTTTTGTGAGGATGTCTCGAGGGAGCTTATTTCTCAACGTTGAGTTCACCGTTGAGTCGCGTTGAGTCCGGTTCGGGGCTGTTCAGGTCGGCTTGGGACCAGAGGGGGGCTCTGAAATTCAGCACTTAGACTTCGAGATTCATTCAATGATGCTCGAGGGTCGCTGCGTGAATCCTCAATTGTTCTGTAGGGGTAGCCCTGCAGATACCCGCTGGTCGCTGCTGCGTGTTTGATCGTGTCGCAGCGGGGATGCGCACGAGACAGCTCGAGCGACTCTGTAGAGTGCTTGCGGGATAGCTGCCTGCATCGGCTGCATCACATGGGATACCGCAGGGGGAGGGGGAGGCAACAGCCAATCAGTGATATCTAGCATAAGCAAAAGCAGAAGAGCAGCATGCAGGTAGCAGTACTAGTACGCACAACGACCAGTTAGTATCCTTTTGAACGAGCGCCAGGACATGATGCAGCATCTCCCCTTTTTTGGAGATGGAATCGCGTCATCATCACCTCAGGCGTCATCGTCATCGTTTGTGGACTGGTCTCATGCGACTCGCAGCTCAATAGGATTGCACCCCGTGGTTTCTGTCCCTTTTGTTCGATCGGGCCCTCAGTCGTCTCTGGGTCAGGTCCTGGTACCGAGTTTGCTTCGATGTCGACCTTCTTCGAGACACAGTGTCGGCCCCAGGGCTTTGTACTCGCCCTCAGACCCTTGAACGTTCGAAAGACAGAGCATGACAGAAAGAGAACGGCAGGACCTCTGGACGAATTGACTCGCGAGCTCAGGGGGGGGGGGGGTGCGCCACTGTGATCTTAAGTTCACGCTGTGTTTCCGAAGGCTTGTAGCACTTGCGCGGGTTATATTCATCCTTCTGCTCGCACGCCTCTACACGCACAACCCCTTATCATTCCTCGTTTTCATCGTGATCGGTGCTCATGTCTTCCAGTTTCCCTACCTGTAACCTTCCCTTCGTATCATCCCGCCCATCGTCGTCGTATCGCTCGTTTCCGATGCGTCCCCATCGAGCTGCCCCTCTCAATCCAGTTTGTTTGTTTGCCACCCCTGCCACATCATGGTTCCATGGAGGCACGTCCCAAACGGCGTCGGACCCAACCAACGATACTCCAGCCGCCAGCTAGTACTCAGGAGGAGATCGACGCGAGGTTGCAACGACAGAGGGATGCTGGACACAACCTACTTCAAAAGATCAAAGAACTTTACGCGATCGGGAAACTTTCTGCTGCAGATACATGCATCCTGTGTCACTGGTGCGACCGTGCTGAGGTCTTGGGGGGGGGGGGACTTTCACAAATATGCGCGCCCGCCTGGCTTGCAAACGGGGAGGTATAGCAGGGACCTAGACGAAGTGATGCCATGCCCAGAAATGGTTGATGTGATTAACTACCCCACCACGGACAAACACACTGGATCCAGGAGTGAATTACAAACAGAGGCAACCCTACTTCACGAGGCCCTTGCTGAAGCGATCTCCAAAGACAAGGACACGTGCACCGTCGGCCCCGACACAAAACTTCCAGACGTTTACTGGGAACACACGCTTGTAAAACGGGCCCAAAGGAGTGGCGCCGATCTCCCAGTGCCGCTTGCGATTTACACGGATGCAGTTCGCTTCAGTTCAATGACATCATCCAACCCAGATACAGTGTTGGGTTTTTGGTGCACGAACGTGCTCACTCGGAAGCGAACTCTCATCACAACCTTGCGGTCGCGAGGTGCGTGTTCTTGTGGGTGCAGGGGGTGGTGCAGTGTGTACCCCATCCTTACTTACCTGAGGTGGTGCATAGGAGTGTTGGCCGATGGTGTCCGACCGACACATCGTTACAATGGTGACCTAATCCCTGACGGCCACTCATTGGATCGTGCGTCAAAATCGAAAGGGGGGGCATTGGGCTTCACAGGGTGCGTGATATGGCTAAAGCTAGACTGGGCCGACGCGTTGCACACTCACGGGCTCCCCAGTGTGAACTCATCGTGCTCGCCGTGCTCGTTGTGCAAATGTACATCGGAAGACATGCATGCATTCACCGACCTACTTCAATTGGCACGTCTACCTTGGGCACCCAGGGACCATCGCGAATACGAATCGTTTTGCCAGCAATGCGAAACACACGTGACCCTGAATTCGGAGGCTGATCGATCACTCATCTTGGGCAAATTGCAGTACAAGAAGGGGCCAAAAGAATGGGGGCGGACACTGATATCAGATTGCTGGAACCTCAAAGCAAAAGATGTCCTCGTCCCAAGCGCGACCCTTTTAAACATTGGGGACTTAGACACAACCCCCTTACCTGTGACGGTGACGTTTTGGAGGCGGGCATTCGGGCATGACGGAACCAAAGTAGCAGGCCCTGCTATTTGGAGAAACCCCATATTCGATTTACGGTTGGGCCTCGCTCCATCAACTATTGTGGCTGTTGACACATTGCATACATTGTATTTGGGCGTATTCGGCAGACTCGCATCAGCAATCTTATTACGGATCCTCATCCACAACCCTGGGAAAATCCATGGAAACAAGCAAACAGTTATGAACATCGGTTGCAGGCATCTGAAAGCATCTATGTTTGAGTTTTTTTCGAACGTGCTGGTATCCCTCACGGAGACAGGCTAAGCGACCTCACACCAAAAATGTTGGGAGAGCTCGGGGATTACGAGGACAACGAAACCAATCCACACCCAGGGCAGCCCCCGAAGACGAAAGCGTATGAGACATGGATATTGCTTCAATTTGCTGTGGACTTACTCAAAAAACACAACGCGGACATCCCATTCGGTACAGACCTCAGAGTTGCTGGCGAATGTATGATCGAATACATGAACATACTGAAAGACGAGGGCCTGGTTGTGGCGGAGAGCAAATTACAAGCGCTGTTTGATCTCATGGTCGCAACGCTGGCCCGATGCGAAACGGCGCAGGTTCACTTTACCCCGAAGTTCCATTTCGCCGTCCACGCGGCGCAGCGGACAACCCCGCGGGATGTTGAAATGAATGCAGTCAGGTTGGTCCATTCCAGAATCCCCTGGTGCCTGGAGGATGGGTGGTGAGGGAGGAGGAGCGAAGGTAGGAGTGGGGAGGCGGAGGAGGAGGAGGAGGAGGAGGAGAAGGAGGAGGAGGAGGAGGGAGGCAGGAGGGAGTGGGGAGAGGGCCACGCATAGAATCAGAGAGTGATCTAGATAGCGAAAATGTAAGAATCATGAAGAGCTTCTGTTCCCAAAATCCTTTCTGATGACCCTCTCTCGTCTGCCCGTGCGACGGCGTCGCGCGGTTCGGGGCAAAGGGGGCTTCACAAATACCATAGGGGGGTGGCTGGAAAAGGGGGCGCCTTAGATGGGGAGGACCTGGGGGGGGGGTCCGGAACGAGAGCTTCTGGAAACTTAGACGGGTAACCCGCAGGGGTCCAGAGAATCGCATGATTTCAGGAGCCCCCACCCCCTGGGCCCTTGTGTCTAGAGAGGGATCGGTGCCACCCCGCCCCCGCCCCCGTCGCAGAATCATTGGCACCCCCTGCGCATAGATCTCTTCACCATGCCTTGTCTTCCTCTTCCCCCTCCTCCTTCCCCCTCCTCCTTCTTCTTCCTCCTTCCTCCTTCCCCCTCCTCCAAGCCCCCTTCTCACGCTTTCCTGTTTAGCCTTTCCCTCTGTCAGTCCCCCTCTGTCTCATCTCCTTAATTGTGTTGCTCAGTCAAACTCCTGAGGATCAGGTTCCACGGGAACCCAAGATGGTATTCAACTTTCGTTGACGAGGGTCTGAATAAAGTCTTGAGGGATGTAGCTGAGCACGCCCACGCTATGACATTTCCTCATCGGTGCATTCGGTCTTTCAATTTGATCGCAACATTTGGCCTCAACAATTTCCTGAGCCCTTTACCGTGAGATGAGACTTGCTGCACTTTGGCAAGATGGAATTTCAAGAGCATCCTCCATGGTTGCGTGATGCTGCTGTCCAAGTGGCATCTACCCTTGGCTTCAAGGACCCAGGGCCTTCAGAAGGAGGGAAGCACGGATGGATTGAAGGAGGGAATGAGGAGAGGAGGGAAGGAGGAAGAGAAGGATTCGAAAGGGTGGAAAGGGAAACAAACAGAAGCAGGGAAGGGTGGATGGACCATCGGGGCAAGGACAATTCAGAGTGATTGATTGCGCGCGTTTGCTTGTGCCCACCGTGGCACGGAAGGCACAAGCAAACGCGCGCACACACACGCACGCACTCATTTTTCACGCCGACGTTTGTACCCCTTCAGGAGCTATTCATATTTACTCCAATGCTCGTGCCTGTGGCTGCTCTCTGGTCAGTTGTGTCTGAATACTTTGACAGTCTCCCAGGGGGGCGCGTGCCACGAGTCCTTCATTTGGCGCTGGTCTTCGGCGGCAAGGGCGGAGCAGCACGCGCGCACCAGGAAAAGGGATATCGAGCAAAATCGTTTGACAAAGTCAACTCGCATAAAGAGAACGTGCTGTCGATTTACGGACTCATGTACGCAGTGTACCTCATCCGCTCTCTGAAGCAGGGCGGCGCGGCATGGTTCAGCCCCGATTGTTCGTCTTGGCTCGTGTTTTTGACTCGGAATACTTACCAGAGGACGCCTGAAAATATGAAAGGTGATACTTCGATGGAAAAAACCAGAGCTGACAATGCTTGCGCCCAGCTCACATCAAACTTGATTTTGATGGCTGATGTACGCGGTTGCTATTTTACCTTGGAGCAACCCCTCGCGTCTTTGATGTTCAAGTTCAGTCCTATCGCCACAGTTTTGGACACGGTCAAGGCCGAGAGAATTGTTACGTATGGAGGTGCGTTCGGAGCTCCCTCAGAGAAGCCGTTCGAACTTCGCCTCACTAACCCCACGGGGTGCTACTGGCTCGAGAAGACTAAGCGCTGTGTGAAGCGCAAGAGGGAAGAGGAGGGGACATCGTCTGTACCGCTGACTGTGAAAAAGGGCAAATGGACGGATGGAGTCAAATCGTTGACGAAAGTATCAGCAGCCTATCCAGAGGCCATGTGCAAAGCTATCAGCGACATGGCCGAAACAGACTACAAGAATTGCCCCTTGCATCGGTGACCCGTGAATGTGATTCACCACTGTGTTGCGTCAATATTCAGTTCCGTGTTTAGGCCAGCGCCGTTGTGCAACAGTCTTGGGTCAGTGCAGCGCTAGAGAGTTCGCAGTCGAAGGATGGTGCAGAGGCACGCGTGCAAAACAAAAAGATGCGCGCAAACACGCACACACACATGCGCACGCACGCACGCAAAAGCACAATCACATCACAGACCCTTCAGGCAAATAAACAAGCGCGCACACTCGCACTAACAGCCAAACGGCGCGCACACAACGCAGACACCACACACACCCACACACACACACACACGCACACACAAAAGCACGCACACGCGCAATTATGCACGCATAAAAGAAAACAGCAACGGTCGAATGACGACGGACGAACAGGCCTTCTAAAGGGATTTCGCGAACGCCGAGGCCCCTAGAGATCTCCCCGAAGCAGGCGCGGAAGCTCGCACCCATGGCAAGCGATCGAACGCCCCAGGCGGGCGCCAGGGCACCCAGTCTCGCCATC
This sequence comes from Prorocentrum cordatum, assembly GCA_963575745.1. NCBI lineage: Eukaryota > Dinophyceae > Prorocentrales > Prorocentraceae > Prorocentrum > Prorocentrum cordatum. The sequence continues at coordinate 256,991 of CAUYUJ010014865.1, read as the reverse complement.
CCCTCCCTCCCTCCCCCCTCCTCCCTCCTCCCTCCCTCCCTCCTCATTCCGAATTTTCTGTTCCTCCTGCTCCTCCTCCTCCTCTTCCTCCTCCTCCGCCGTCTCCTCCTCCTCCTCCTCAACCTCCTCCTCCTGGTCCTCCTCCTCCTCCTCCTCCTCCTCCTCCTCCTCCTCCTCCTCCTTCTTTTCTTCCTCCTCATCCTCATTCTGCTCCTCCTACCTCCTCCCACCTCGTCCTACCTCCTCCCACCACCTCCTGCTTTTCCTCATTATCCTCCACTTCTTCCTTCTCCTCACCTCTTCCCTCTTCTCCTCCTCTTCCTCCTTCTCCTCCTACATCCTTGCAGTTCCCTCCTGCTCCTGCTTGTGCTCCTGCTCCTCCTGCTCGTGTTCGTCCTCCTCGTCCTCCTCGTTGTCGTCTTCCTCGTCCCATTCCTTCTCCTCCTCCTCCTCCTCCTGATCTTCCTCCTCCTCCTCCTGATCCTCCCCCCCCTCATGTTGCAGGGGTGCACGCGTGCTATATCGCGAACCCCTGAGTTTCCAAGAAGTTTCATTCTTGTTTTATGTATCCCCAAATGGTGGGTAACAGTTTTGGATTTCAGTCCGAATCTTAAGAGTGAGAAAAGAAGAGCGAGATTAACACTTGCAATCGAGAGTACACGTTCGCACGATTCGAGAAAACTGTCGGCGAGGATGAGAAGTAGAGGAACAGCAAACTAAGCAGGAGGGGGAGGAGGAGGAGGAGGGGGAGGAGGAGGAGGAGAAGGAGGAGGAGGAGGAGAAGGAGGAGGAGGAGAGAGGAGGAAAACAACGATGAAGAAGCTGAGGATCAAAGGCCAAGAAACGATTGGGAGGACAAGGAGCAGCTGGGGATGATAACGAGGAGGAGGAGGAGAAGGAGGAGGGAGAGGGCAAGGATGGGAATGACAAAAAAACAAGGGAGGATGAAAGGGAAAGGAAGGAGGAGGAGGAGCAGGAGGAGGAGGAGGAGGAACTGGAACAGAAGGAGGAGCAGGAGGAGGAGCAGGAGGAGGAGCAGGAGGAGGGGCAGGAGGAGGAGGAAATTTGGCTGGCTCAATTCTGCGCGACCCTTGATGCCGCTGGTAGCTCGGTTGCTTTCTACATGCGGCCCAAGTAGGCGCAGACAGATCCCAAATTGCCCAAATCGGCACACGCCTCACGCAAACTCATGTTTCATCGCGCCTGTCGGCGCCGACGCAAATAAACAGCTGCATGTATTGAAGAACATATTTTCTGCAGCTTATAAATAAGATGCTGAATCTTATTATAATATCCATATCTTCGTAATCTTAAAACAAGCTCCTGTGAACCTCAGGGAAGTAGACAACTGGCTGGCAGCCGCCTCTGCGGGAAGCGCCAGGATGGATGGGGGGCGCGAGAGCGGGGGGGCTGAGCAGGAGCAAAAATGAACTGATCAGCGCGAACCGCGCGATGGCGCCAACGCGATCGCCCTTCGCGCGTCGGCCCCATCCGCAGCGCGCCCGCCCAATTTCCGCCCCCTCTGCCCGACCGTTTTCGTCGCCCCTTGCGGCGGGGCGCCGGCCGCGTCCGCGGGCGCGCTGCGACCCCTGCGTCCTCTGACTTGCTGCGTCCTCTGCGCCCTCGGACTTGCCGCGCCCGCCTCGCCCCCCGGCCTGCCCGGCGGCGCCGAGCGCTCCGCGGCGCGCGGCGCGGAGGAAAAATGCAAAATTAGCATTGGGCTCATCTGCGGGCGCCCGGGCAACTGGCGCGGGGCGCAGCCGCGGCCGCCGGGGGGGCGGCGCGCGCTTTGCCCAGACAGAGCGGCGCGCAAGCGTGCGCGTCGCCCCCGTTGCACGGCGCCGCGACACGGCGCGCGGTCGCACATTGCGCGCCGGCCCGCTGGCCCAGAGCGCAGCAGCGGGGTCGCGCATTCGCGGCCGTGGACGGCGAGCGTGGACATCGAAGACCAAGCAGGGCAGGACGCGCTGGACGTTGACGCAGGGGAAGCAGTAAACCACATACAAACGCATAAATGCACACGGGCACGATGAAATTGATCGAGGCCGGGGCCGCCGGAGTAGCCGACAGACGCGCGCCGCGTCAGCGCGCGCATGGCCCCGGTGAGTAACTGCGCGCGACGCGCTATTAGACTGAACGCGCGCGTCGCGCGAAGTCTCCGCGGATCTCACGAACATATTCTTCGGTTGCAAAGCCAGCGCGCGCGCGTTAGTAGGGCGAACGGCCCTCCTCGGCTCTGCGTGGACCTGGCGGCCCGTCAGTTGGTGGCCGAGGGCTCTGCGAAGCTCGACCCCCTGGACTGTTGGGCGCCGACTCAGCTGCGGGCGCTTGCCGCAATCTAGCCCCAGATGAGCGGCGCGGACCGACGAGGCGCGCCCCGTTGCGAAAGGGCGCCAAGTCGTTGAGCCGGCTGGCATGACTTAAATTGAAGCACTCCTTCTGCTGGACGGCCGTCCATCAAGCGACGACCGGCTGGGCGAGTCAGGCGTTGGACTCGCGGCGGGCTGCGTGCTGGAGGCAGGTCGGGCCCGATGGTGGAAGCGCAGCTGAAAGGAGATCGGGGGCGTCGCGTGGCGGCGGCGTGGCTGAATACGTGGATGCATGTAGAGATGCACAGGAAGGCGTAAAACATTACAAACGAGCACGCGGGCTGAAACCATGGCAGCAGGCCTGGCCAGTGGACGGTCTCTCTGCGAGCCTGATCGTAGCTTGCACCCCGTGCAACATCGCCGATTCTAGCCTCATTTTTGTTGGGAAAACCAACATCGGTGCCAGCGAGCACTAGGAAAGGCGGTTGGAGATGAACCTGGCCAGGCGTTGGTGCGTTTGATAGCACCCCGCCTGCTGCGTTTGAAGGCGCACGACAGATCGCGAACGTGCCCCGGCGCGTGCAGCGCAACACGTGTTTGCGCGCGGGCGCAGCATGCCTATGCTCCCAGCGCATAAAAGAGCATGCTGCTACCCTGCGCGCGCTGAAAGACGCGCGGGTGCTGCAGGCGGGCACCGCGCTGCGCGTGTGCTGGCAGCGCTGGGGGCAAACAGTACCCCAACGTGCGTCGCGAGAGCGCTGCAGCATAGCACGCCGTGTACGCGCAGCCGCATCACTGGGTACAACTGACGCTCAGGGTGCGCTGGGCGAAATGTAATGGGTAACGTGCGCCGCGAGGCTGGCGCCACCGTGCGCCGACACTGCGCAGGCTTGCGTCCCACGAGCGGATGCTGACTGATAGGGCATCTGCCACAGACGAGACAAATGCGCACACATCTCCGTCCGAAGCTGACGAAGAGAGGGCGGGCAGGTTGCCGCGCGGACGCGCGCCTGACCGAGAAGCACAAAAAAAAACACGCAGTCTTGCGGCCACGGGCACGACAAACGTGTCAGCATGCCAGGAACGATTCACTGCGCGCATCGTGCGCCCGAGCGCCACGGCGCACAACGTGTTCCACATCGTGGGTTTTCTTGTCCAAACGCGGCTCTTTGGGTACGACCCTTTTCGGCCGGGCGTTCGGGCAGTACGACGCACGACGTCAGCAAGTGCCGGCCGAATGCCCGAACGCCGCATCCTGGAATATAAGAAGCATGGGGGATGGGTCGGGATTCGCCCGGAGGGAAAACAACGCGGAAAAACACGGCAGCTCGCAATTGCGAAGTGCGTGTTGCCGAAAATGGACGGACAAATCAATGATCAATGGGCGTGGCGTAACCGTCGTGTTGGCTACAGCTGGACGTGGTCTCTGCAACACTCGCCGAATGCGTGTCTGGCCAGCTGTTGTCCAAACTCGGGACACCAACATGCATCGGCGACATCCGCTTCGTGACGATGTTCTCCCCATGTCGCCACTCTGGCGCGCCTCCTTTTTCAGACAAATTTCGATGTCGATGCAAGCCGGGCGGCCACGATGGGTTGCCTCCTCCTCCTCGGGCCTTCGCAAAGACGAACGCCACTTTGACACTTGGGGCAGCCGCGGTAAAGCTGAAACTCTTGGCTGGGGACAAATGCTGCGGAAAGGATGCGGATGCATGAGCCAAGCCGCTCGGCGCGCGCAGCGTGCTCGCAAAAAGGAAAGCCCGCACTACTGCGCACACGACGAAGCCAAACACTGGCCAACTCGCGCGATGTAAAGAGGACGTCCCGCTGCAAATGCCGGAACAATTTCGTTGTGGTGAGGGGCCGAAGCATCACTGCCTCCCTGGGCTGACTGATCCCTGCACCGGGCTATCTGTCCCTCAAGAGACGATGTACTCACATGGTCGCATGCGTGCGTCGGCGTTAGCCCCGTCGCGCCTGAGGCTGGAGGGTTCAGGTTCAGAACAGCCACGCGCACAAACTCTTCAGGAAATCGAGGGTGCCCGCGTTGAATAGTTGGGCGGTGCACTGCGAATACGCGTCCCCATCGCACTCTGCGCAGTCCGCGGATCGGTGCTGGAGCTGGCTTATACAAGCATCGCTACCAGCTGTAGTTGCGGGTGTCAGGGGTGAGCAGTAGGAACCACAGCGAGAATGGTAACCTGAGGGATAACAGAGCGCAAACTTCTCTCACTTCAATATCAAACGCGCCGTGTGCACTCTGCGAGCCAAAACGGCAGCGGACGCGCACGCGTGCTGCGCTTCGCGTGCGGGATGGGGCAGAGAGAAGAGGGATAGAGAGAGAGAAGAGGGGGAACTAGAGAAGCAAGGTATTGACTGAATGCTGGGGGCACAAAAAAAGGCCGGCGCAAGCCAGCACAGTTTTACGAACGTGTGCTGGGGTGTTTCGCGCAAGTCCACATACAAGCAAAAACAACAACGGGCCCACAAAGAGCTGGCTCCAGAGAGCCAAGATACACAAAACTCTCTCACGTTGCAGCAAAATGGTTTTCAACGAAGCGCGCGGCATTGAACTGATCTACCTGGTTGGCGTGATCTGCATTTTGCTCACGTTTGAACTGCTGTGTTTGCTTTACCCTGCTGTGTTGCTCCTGACTTCTCTCCTGCGTTGGGGTCTCGTTTTGAATTGACCACGGCGGTCGCGTCCTCCCTTCCTCCCGCCTCCCTCCTCCTCTCTTCCCCTACCCCGGTCTCCCGCTAGTCTGCGCCTGCCTCGCCACCTCTGGGGAGGGGGGGGCGCTGCGAACTGCGACGTGGCCGCTGCTTTCGGGGGCTTCTTGGGGGAGGTGCGGAGTGGGTACGGAGCGGGGACTCCGATTAGACCTCGCCATCACTGGGGGGCGGCGAATCGTGAAACTGTCGCCACTTTCGAGGGCTGCTGGGGGCGACAGCGCAATGGGCACCGAGCGGGGACTCATATTAGACCTCGCCATCCCTTTGGGGCTGCGAACTCCCAGACTGTCGCCACTTTCAGGGGCTGCTGGGGGTGACAGCGTACTGGATACAGAGCGGGGACTCATATCAGACCTCCCCGTCTTTTGGGGGCTGCGATCTGTGAAACTGTCGCCACTGCCGAAGACTCCTGGGGTCACAGCGAAGCGGGTCCTGAGCGGGGGCTCCGACTAGACCTCTCCGTCCCCGAGAGGCGAGGGGGGGCAGCGTAGTGGGCATTGTGACGCCCTACTGGAATTCAGACTAGACCTCGCCATCCCAATGGGGGGCCTGCGAACTGCGAAGCCGTCGCCACTTTCGGGTGCTGTATGGGGGGGGGGGGGGGGGCAACGCAGTGACGCCCTATGGGCATTCAGGTCATACGTCGCTATCCCTGGGGGCTGCCGCACGGACAAGTCCAGGAAGGAAGCGATGAGGCTGGTGGGCGAATCAGGCCTCGTTCGATTCCTGCACTCATGCTGAACAGGTGGTCGCTCGGGGCACCAAGGCGACATGGCGTCGGCGTCGCTGCCCACCAACGAGCCATTTGAACAATCGTTGTCGTCCTCTTCCTCCTCCTCCCTCCTCCTCCTCCTCCTCCTCCTCCTCCTCCTCCTCCTCCTCCTCTTTGTCATTCCCCCTCCCTCCTGCTGCTCATGCGTTGACTTGCTCCCTCCCCTCTTCGTGCGTCTCCCCCTCGTTCCCGTCCTCCTCGTTCAGCCTAGGGCCAGGGCCTCGTTCCTCGTCCATATATTGGTGTCATCAGAACCGGGCAACGCGCGAGCAACCCATGTTGCGCAACATACGCCGGTTCTTGCGTCGTCCACACACATACCGATGGGGGTGAACTAATCAGGTCACGTGATGCGAACTTGTTGGATACGTCGCAAGGCAATTCTGTGCATAGTACCGATTTGCTCTGCCCTGCATCGTTGCGAACTGCTTCGTGTTACAATGGATTGATCTTATACGCTGTGCATTGCTGCTTTGCACTGTATTGCAATGTGCCGCTCTCTGCTGCTTCGCACTCCTTTCAGTTCAGCTGTTTTGAAGCGATGTGCTCTGCACTGCTCTGCATTTGAATTGTCGCGCGCTGGTCTTCATCGCGGGGAATTTCTCTAGGAAAGGGCGGGTACACTCATGGACCCCAAGAGAAGGGCCCTCAAATAACAAAATTGGGAGGCGCGATTACCGCCGGGCATCTGACTCCAAAGAGGTTCAGAATTTCAACATGCCCCGACCGGGAATAACTTCACCAAACAGCATCATAATCCACACGTCCCAGAAAGCGGAGGGATGGCGAGAAGCAACATCGGTGTGCAACGACAACTTCGCGGCTTTCTCTGAGTGGAGCCAGTCAACAAAACACATCGGCCCCCCAGTCAGGTCGAACCTGGACAAGTTCACGTACGTATCGCCGTCCGAGCGGAGGTACCACTCGCAATTGGGCTCCGTCGGATTGGCGGCCAAATAATGCCACAGGATGAGGTCCCGCACCGTCTGATGCTCGTAGCGCACGTCTATGTCGCCCGAGAGCCTGCCCACTTGTTCACGAGCAAGGGAAGCCCTACCCAGCCAGACCCAATTCAAAACTGATGACGATGACGATGACGATAAAGATGACGATGATGATGATTATGATGATGAAACTGACGATGACGATGACGATGACGATGATGATGCTGATGACGATGACGATGATGATGATGATGATGATGATGATGATGATGATGATGCTGATGCTGATGCTGATGCTGATCGCACCATTTCAGGGACGCGGCAGTCATAACGATGATTGACGATGACGCCCACGCTGTTCACGCGCAAGAAACGTACTGCCAACCAGGCTACGTTCGAGACCAACCGCTGGCCGCCAGACCTCTCCCGAGCTCCATCCTACAAGTTTCCCGAGACGCGTCTAGCCTTGTCGACAAGGGGGCTCCGCCAAGTGCACCAATGAAAGTCGAAGCGAACTTCTCAAGCGGCCGCGCAGCCCTACGTAGTGCCACTGCGCCCGAGGCCCCTGGGAGGCCTCTAGGAAGCTTCCTCTGCTGGGATCTTGTTGGCCCGGGGCTGGGACGCCCGGGGAAGCACCCGTGAAGCTATGGACGGCACTGATAGAGGCCCCCAGATCGGGCCCTCCCATGGCCTCTGGACCTCCGTGGGACCGCGCAGCCAAAACAAAAAAAAAAAAAAAAAAATAAGAAAATCCAAAAAAAACAATAAGTGCGCCTCGTACGACAAACAAAAAGCGGGGCCAAAAAAAGACAAACCTAACAAAAAAAAACAGACACAAAAAAAAAAAAACAAAAAGAAAAATACGCCAGAAAAACAACAAAAAAAACAGAAAAGCAAAAAAAATAAAAAAGTGTGACCCCTGCTGGGTCTGGCTCCCTCGAGGGCGACGAGGTGCAGTCGGCCGGGATGACGACGCGACGAGGAAACAAAAAGAAAAAAAAAACAAGAAAGAAAACATAATAAACAGACGACAGAGAGGGGCGAACCACAAAGGTCCGGGTGTCTGAACTTTCTAAACTTTCTGTTACGTGGGGCCCCCCAGAAAAACTGAAACTGAAACGGCTTCCTGGGGACTTGTTTTTTTCATCCTGAGTCTACTTTTGTCAACCCGTCGTAATTTTTTGTCAACACCGTTGGAGGTCTTGGAATGGCGAGGACGAGGACGGGGACGACGCAGAAGGGCGGCGCAAACACTGTGGGGTAGGGGGAGGGGATGACGATCGACAAAGAAGGGGATCTTCTCAAGGAGCTGGGCCCTAACATCTACAGATAAGGCCGGCCCCAGCGCCTTCTAAGAAGACGGGTGCTTCCTTAGAGCCTTCCCTCCTCCCCCTACCCCCTTCTGCGCGTGGCTGACGCTCCCACCTAGCGAGCGCAGACTTGCTTGGCACTTGCTTGCGCGCAATCCTGCTTCCGACGACTTGGCGAGGGGGACAGAACCACTGTCCGCGCACGGGCGGGAACGGAAATCCCCTAAAATCTGCTGAGAAGACGGGCAGACGCAAGAGCCTCAGGGCCCTCCGCGCCACAGGCGCCGGCACGCCGCCCACGTCCTCCGGCAGGAGGAAGAACACCGCCGCCCCTCGCGGGACCCTGGCCTCGCTGGCCCAAGTCCGGGCGGCGACCTGCGCCGCGTGGCGAGGCGAAAGGTGGGAGGCGGCCGTCGGGAAGAGGAGGAGGAGGCGGAAGGACGGGGGGGGGGGAACGCAGAACGGGGGGAGGGAAAATGGGGGTGGGGAGGGAAGGATGTGCCCGAGTCCTCCTCGTCCTCCTCCTCCTCCTCACTCTCCACCTCTCCCCTGCCTCCTCCTCCTCCTCCCTCCTCGCTCCTCCTCCTCCTCCTCCTCCTCCTCCTCCTCCGCCGCTCCTTCCTCCCCCCCTCCTGAAAAAAACCCTCCCAACCCTCTCCCTCCTCCCACCTACTCCCGCTCTCCCCCTAAATTCCCTCTCCTCTCCTCCTCCTCCTCCTCCTCCTCCGCCTCCTCCTCGTCCTCCTCCTCCTCCTCATCCCCCTCCGCCTCCGCCTCCTCCTCCTCCTCCGCCTCCTCCTCCTCCGACTCCGCCTCCGCCTCCTCCCTCTCCGCCTCCTCCTCCTCCTCCTCCGCCCTCCTCCTCCACCTCCCCTGCTCAACCTCCTTTTACTCATCCTCCTCCTCTTCGTCCTCCTCCTCTCTTCCTCCCTCCTCCTCCGCCTTCCTCTTCCACACTCCTCCTCCTCCTCCTGCTCCTCCTCCTCCTCCTCCTCCCCTCCTCCGTCCTCCTCTCCTCCTCCCTCCGCCTCCTCCTCCTCCTCCTCCTCCTCCTCCTCTGCCTCCTCTGCCTGCCCCTCCACCTCCTCCGCCTCCATCTACTCCTCCTCCTTCTCCTCCTCCTCCTCCTCCTTATCCTCCTCCCTGTCCCACACTCCTGTTGCTAGTAGTCGCAATATCAATACTGTGATGCGTCTTCTTCTTCCTAATATCAGTCGTATCCTTATTTTCGTCCTCCTCCTCTTCCTCCTCAGTCCGACGCATCAGGACGCGTGGCCAATCAGCGCGGGGAGCATGGCTGTCAGAATTGGGGGCAACATATATTACGTACTGGTGGTTCATACTCGTCGTGGGTTCGCACCGTCGAAAGTAACTCTCGCCAGCATCACGATGAGTGGGAACCTCAATGTTCTGTGTGTCCCGTTCATAAGGATGAGCATCTACACGACGAGCTGCTGG
>CAUYUJ010014865.1:99245-247365 GCA_963575745.1 Prorocentrum cordatum | reverse complement strand
CTCCTCCTACTCCTCCTCCTCCTACTCCTCCTCCTCCTCCTCGATCCTAGGATCGATCTCAGTCAATCGATATCGCGATTGGGACAGCCAGACATCTCACACGCTCTTTCGCCCCTGGCAAGCGGGGGGTCGGCGGACACCTTCCCCCTAAGTCATCGTTCCTGCCCCTTTCCCTCTCCCGTCCCTCGTCTCCGACAAAGGGGGGGCGGAGGATCCAACTGTGCTGTACGTTTCCCTGGCTTGCTTGCGAGAAGTGCGCGCGCATGGTTCTAGCACACACATACATCTAGCGGCGCCCCGGGGCCGCGACCTCTGCCACAAATGTGGGTGTGCAGACCAATTGGGGAGCCCAAGAGGCCCACAAAGCGCCACCAGAAAGCGCCAAGAGCGCCCGAAGACGCGCCAATAGGGACCCGCGACGCCAAAAGGCCGCTCCAAGACGCACAGGCCGCTCCGAGACGCACAAGATGGCCCCCAAGACACCCCAAGAGAACTCCCAGAGGCCCCCCAGGAGGGCCCCAAGAGGCAGAAGTCTTTCCATTCCCTTAGGGAAACGTATGTTTCTCAAATATATATATATATATATATATATACACACACACACTTCTTTGGCTTTCACAGCGTCCAAGACGGCCCAAGAGGCCCCCAAGACTGCCCCACAGGCTCCAGAGAGGGCTTCAAGACGACCCCAAGAAGGTCCCAAGACGGCCCGAGAGGGCCCCAAGACAGCCCAAGAGAGCCCCAGGACGAGCTCCAGAGGGGTCCCAGAGGTGCAAGACCATAGTCAAATTCCGAGCTTTCGGCCCAAGAGGCTCCCAGGAGGCCCCAAGAGGTCCCCAGGAGACCCCAAGAGGCCCCCAAGAGGCCCCAAGAGGCCCCCAAGAGAACCCCAGGAGGCTCCCAAGAGGCCTCCAGGAGGCCCCGGATAGGATCCCAAGAGGCTCCCAAACTGCCTCGAAGACGCCCTTGAGAGGCCTCTAAGTACATATACATATATAAATATGTATATGTATATATATATATATATATGTGTATCGGTATATCGGTATATCGATATATCGATATATCGATATATCGATATATCGATGTCGGAGTAGGCCGGGTTTGGGGCGGGCCGTTGCCTGTACCCCCCATGGGCGCCCCCAGGGGGTTCTGGGGAGGTCCCAGAGCTCCCAAGACGGCCCAGGCCCGCCCCGAAACAGGCCACGACAGGCCAAGGGGGGCCCAAGAGGGCCCAAGACGGTCCCAAGAGGCCCCGAAGACGCCCAAGCAAGATGCCATCAAGACGGCCGACGAGGACTCCAACGCGATCCAGGGCGGACTCAAGAGGCTCCCCAAGAAGGCCCTGGGAGGCAAAATGTATTTATTTCTTTATGGTTTTTGAAGGATTTGAGCGTTCTCGTTTTTCCCGCTTCCCAGCGCTCCCTCACGGCCTCGGAGGCCCTTCAGATCGCTCCAAGACGGCCCACGAGGCCCCGAAGAGGGCCCCAAGACAGCCCAGGAGGCTCCCCAGACAACCCAAGTGTGCCCCAAGAGGGGGCCCAGAAGGGGACTGCGAACCGATATTTCGAAGTCTCTGGCACTAGAGGCCCCCAATAGGCCCCCGGAGGCCACCAAGAGGCTCCCACGAAGCCCCGTGAGGTCCCCAAGAGGCCCCCAGAAAGCCCCAAGGGGGCCCCAGGGAACGCCCAAGACGCCCCCCAACACACCCCAACAAATCATGTCCCCAGAAAGCCTTCTGGGGACATGGTTCATCATGGGCCCGAGAGTCTCCGGAGGCTCCGAAGTAGTTACCGTCGCGCTACGGGAGAGTTGTCTGGGAAGTTGACTGGGAAAATGATCGCCGGAAGACAGGAAGGAGAAGCAGAAGGACGACGACGACGAGAACCAGGACCAAGAAGAGGAGGCTGGAGGACGTGGACGACGCAGAGTCAGAGGAGGAGGGGGACCGATGAGGACAGATGGGGATGGCGAAAGCCGGTCAACGAGGAGCAGCAGCAGCAGCAGCAGCAGCGGCAGGATGTCTGAGGCGGTAGCGAGCAGGAGGAGCTCGGGAGCGGGAGGGCAAGCGGGGCATGAGGCAGACGAGGGCCAGGAGCGAGGAGGGGGAGCGTGGGGATCAGGAGGAGGAGGAGGAGGAGTATCCAGTGGAGCAGGCGGCAGACGAGGAATCGGCGGAGGAGGGAGGAGGAGGGGGAGGGCGAGGCGGAGAGGGAGGACGGCGGCGGCGGCGGGCCGTGCGCGCCTGGGAGGGGCGGCGCAGCCCCAGGAGAAGCGGCGCCGGCAGCAGGAGCGGTGTCAGGACGAGGGCTCGGCAGCCCCGCCCTGCTCGGCTGCTCGCGAGCTTGCCCATCGGTTGTTGAGAGTAGGTGCTTCTGGGTTCCCAGATTTCAGTTATGCTTTCAGAGCCTCTTCCTACTTCAGCGATCGAGTGGCTTCACCCTTTTTTCGTCCTCCCTGGGGGGGCGGACAGAACCCAATCTGCCTTCAACGCCTTGCTACTTCATGGTTCTGCCTAATTACTTCCGAGGGAGGGGAGCGAGGGGGGAGGGAGGGAGCGGCCCAGGCAGGGAGCGAGGGAGAAGGAGGAGGAGGAGGAGGACGACGAGGAGGAGGAACAGGAGGAGGAGGAGGAGGAGAGGGAGCGAAAGAGCAGGAGGAGGAGGAGGAGGAGGAGGAGAGGAATGGTGGGCAGGCGCTTGCCTCCTCCACCTCCTCTCGGTGGGCCGCGCGCGTCGCGGCAGCGGACGCTGCAGCGAGCGCAGCACCAGGCGGGAGGGGGGATGTGGAGGTGGCGGAGGCGGAAGCGGAGACGGGCTGGGGCCGGGGGCGACGAGGCAGGAGAGGAGAAGCCGCGTGTTGCTAGAAGGTGCCCCTGGCCCAAGGTGCCCCCCAGGATTTCCACGGAGGCCCCCACGGCTTCCAGAGCACCCCTGACGAGGCCCAGGGGGAACCCAGGGGCTCCAGCAGTGAGCGCAAAGTTGGGGCACCTCGGGCCCGGGGCATCCTCGGCAGCCCCCGAAGAAGGAGGCGAGGAGAGGGCGCCATGCTGGCCCCCCTGGCCGCCGGGCTTCCAGCTTGGCCATCTCACCGTCTCGGGCGTGCCTGCACAGACTGAGCCGCCCCCGAGAGCAGGGAGAGGGACGAGTCGGGGGCGGCCACAAGGGGGTTGATGACTAGGGGGGGGTGGACATCATGGCGGTGGCCATGATGTCTCCCCAGATTTCACGGCGCCTCTTCTTATTTCGTTACGTCCACGGCCCCCCCCCTTGGGCCGCGCACATGCCGCTGGCCATGATTTGCGCCCCCCCCTCTTGGACGCCCCCCTTGGACGCCCCCTCTTGGACGCCCCCGAACGAGGACGGCGGGTGACGTGTGGGGGGGGGCAGGAGGAGAACGGGGGAGGAGGAGGAGGGGGGAGAAGTATGATCGGAAACCGGAGCATATACATTACCAGTGGCGGGCTGTTTTTCAGTCCTAGGACTTTTCGAGGGTCGGGAACGACGTCGGGGTGGTGTGGTGTATACCTGGTTCCCTTGTTTTCCAGGGGAAACAACGAACTATATATATATATATATATATATACACACAAATCTATATATGTATATATGTATATACACCCGGATCCCGTGTACACCAGGATCCGTTCTCCTGTGCAAGTGTCAGTGCAGGGCCGGAAAATGCGTCGGTGCATAGAGTTTGTTTCCTGCTATGAGGTGGAAGGGCACGACGACGCCGAAGGAGGACGAGCGGAAACAGGACAAAGAAGTGGAGGGCGATTTGGGTCTTGGTTGGGGTCGGACAAGTTTTACCCCTCTTCTTATATGTTTCTTATGTGTCCTACGTATTCCTTCTCCCAATCTTTCCCCTCTCGCAGAAGTGCAGAATCATTCATGTTTACCAGCGCCTGTCCCAAACCGTTAATTATGATTTTGCGCGTGAAAGATATGAGGTCAGACCTGCTCGGTTGCATATACGTCGCGCAGTTGACGTAGTGCAGTAAATTGTGAGACTTCGCGAGTGCCCACATGCCGAGCTCAAACCAGACATCCCATCCCATCCACCCACGCGCAATGCGTCGGCAAAAAATAATAAGCCGTGAGTGCAGTTACCCACCACAATTTGCTGGCAAATCTCAACCGAAGCAGTGACTCGGGGCCCTACTCGTTCAGACCCATGCTTCGGGCGAGCAAGTGATGACGGTGACGACGACACAGGTGAAAACGATGACGATGGTGATGGCGGTGGCGATGATGTTGAGGGCGCTGACAACGACGATGACGATGCTGATGGTGGTGAAAGTGAGACCGACGTTGGCGATGATGATGACGACGATAGTGGGAATAATGACGATGGCAATGGTACACTGACGATGGTTGTGAAGAGGATTCGGAGGAGGTGCGCGCACACGACAACAGAATTCTCGGAAGGCTGACGCCATTCTGTCGACCCCCATTCGAAGTGGCAATCCCTTGGAAGCTGCTGGGGCGAAGTAGGGGCCTGAATGTCTGTCGTGGCATGGGTTTCAGTCGTGATGGCCGACTGGTACTTGGGCCTCGTATGGCGTGTGTAGGTGATTCTCTCCTCCGCCAGCGCAGTCACTCTGCCTCGCCGCCGACGCGAAAAAGTGTGTAGGTGGTTCTGCAGGTTCTGGTCAGGAGGAGGAGGGGGGCACAGAGGGAGGAGTGAGGAATCAGATGACCACGACTGAGGACGCCATAGGGACATGAGAGCGCGTTGTTCCCCACATCCAAAGTGGGGTTCTTGATTTTCTCTAGGCACCCCGCGCAGGAACAAGAGAACACACACACACAAAAAAAAACATACACGCGCGCACACACGCTCACACACTCAATCACCCACTCTCTCTCTCACACACACACACTCACCCACTCACTCACCCACTCACACTCATCATCATCATCATCAGCATCATCATCATCATCATCAGCAGCAGCAGCAGCATCAGCGTCAGCGTCAGCGTCAGCATCATCAGCATCAGCATCAGCATCAGCATCAGCCTCATCATCAGCAGCAGTATCATCAGCAGCAGCATCATCATCGTCATCAACATCAGCAGCAGCATCATCAGCTCATCATCGTCCTCATCATCACTCACTCACGCACTCACTCACCCACCTACCCGCCCACTCACTCACTCACACTCATCATCATCATGATCATCATCATCATCATCATCAGCAGCAGCAGCAGCATCATCATCATCATCATCAGCAGCAGCATCGTCATCATCATCATCATCAGCATCAACATCAGTAACACCATCACATTCATTCACTCACTCATTCACTCACTCACTCACTCACTCGTCTCAGGCGGGGGCTTCGTCTGTGAGCGAATTGCGAGGAAGTCTCAGGCGGGGGGGGGGGGGGGGGCTCCCTATGGGACCCGCAGCTCATGTTACTAATCCGAGCGGGCCATCTGAATCCTGTAACAGTCGTCACGTTTGGCCGCTTGAGTATTGTAGAGGTCTAAGGCGGGAGCCTCGTTTGTGAGCGAATTGCGAGGAAGTCGGGGCCCCTTTGGGGCCCACAGCTCATGTTATTAATCCGAGCGGGTCATCTGAATCCTGTAGTTGTCGTCTTGTGGTTTGCCCCTTCAAGCTTGAGTACGGCGGAAGTCTCAGGCGGGAGCCTCGTTTGTGAGTGAATTGCATGGACGTCTCAGGCGGGAACCCCATCCTTTTGGGGCCCGCAGCGCATGTTATTAATCCGAGCGGGTCATCGGAACATTGTAATTCTAGACGGCCCAGGGGAATTGCCTCGATCAGGGAAGTGGGCAGCACACAGAGGAAGGGTCCCCCAGTGGAGGCCTCTTGGAGCGTCTTGGGTGCCTCGGAGGGCTTCTTGGGGCCTCTTGGGGGTCTCTTGGGAGCATCTTTGAGGCCTCTTGGGCGCCTGTTGGGGCCTCCTGGGCGCCTCGTGGGGCCCTCTTGACGCGCTCTTTGGGGCCGTGGGAGCGCTCTTGGGGCCATCTTGGGGGACATCGATCAAACAAGAAGCGAGCATTAGTTAGCGTTGCCCTTCGGGAGCCCAAACAATCGCCTCGTGGGGCGCTCTTGGGCTGCTCTTGGAGCGCTCTTAGGCGCTCTTGGGGCCGCCTTGGGGCTCTCTGGAGCCTCTCTTGGGGCCCTCTTGGGCCATCTTGCAGCCATCTTGAGGCTTCGGATGGCCATCGGAAGCGAAAAGGCGAGAAAGCCAAACACATAGAATTGTGTAAGGTGTTGGCCCCGTCGGGGCCTCCTGAGGGAGCTCGTTGGCCACTGGGAGCCGTCTTGGAGCGGTCTGGGGGCATATTGGAGCATCGTGGGAGCCAGGATGAGACATCTTGAGATATCGTGAGCCATCTTGGAGGTCATCGTGGGCTCTCCCAGGCGCTCTTGGAGTCATCTTAACCAGTGCCCCCCAAGAGGCTAACATGTGGCTAAAACCTGAGTAAAATCAATGATTTGGCATTATCGCCGAGGCCTCTTAGAGCATCTTGGGTGCCTCTGGGGGGTCTTTGGGGGCCTCTTGGGGGTCTCGTGGAAGCATCTTGGGGGCATCCTGGAGGCCTCTTGGGGCTTTCTGGCCACATCTTGGGGCCCTCTTGGGGCACCCTTGGGAGCCTTGGGGGGCATATTTGGGCCATCTTGGGTGAGATCGATCACAGGAGGAGGGGGTGGAGGCCAAAATGGTGCCAAAACCCTGGTAAAACCAATGATGGTTGCTTCCTCGCCGAGGCCGTGTTGGACGCTCCGACACCTCGCGAAACCTTTTGTCCAGGTCCAGGGGAGGGGGTAGGGGGAGGGGTAAACCCCTCCCCGAAGGGGAAGAAGGAGGGGTGGAAGAGGAAACTCCTTAAACCACCGACGCCCAGGGAGCTGGTGGGAGTGTCGTCACTTTTGGCCTCTTCAAGCTTGAGTATAGCGGAAGTCTGATGCGGGAGCTTCGTCTGTGAGTGAATTGCGAGGAGTCTCAGGCGGGAGCCCCCTCCTATTGGGGCCGCAGCTCATGTTACTAATCTATGTCTGGGCCCTTCAGCTTGAGTACGGCGGAAGTCTCAGGCGGAAGCCTCGTCTGTGAGTGCATTGCGAGGACGTCTCAGGCGGGGCCCCCTCCCCATGGGGCCCGCAGCTTACGTTACGAATCCGAGCGGGCCATCGGAATCTTGTGACAGTCGTCACTTTTGGCCGCTTCAAGCTGAGTATGGCGGAAGTCTCAGGCGGGAGCCTCGTTCGTGAGTGAATTGCGAGGGCCGCAGCTCATGTTACGAATCCGAGCAGGTCATCGGAACCCTGTAACTGTCGTCACTTACGGGCTCCTGAGGCCTGGATATGGGGAGTCTCAGGCGGGGTTGTCCCAACGGCTGCGCGATGCGGCCATTAGAGAATGCGCCCGCCCTTGGCACGCGCCCCGCGCGCCAGGAGGGGAGGCCAGTGCCGACCCCAGGAACAAATCCGCGCGGAGCCCCGACGGTTCACAAATTGTCCGTTCTCTCCCTTCCCTCTACTGGTCTCGTTTTTCGAAGAAGACAAAACGCCAGAAACATCAACTTTCGGCGCTCCGCGCGGATTTCTTGGATCCGCGCTGGGGCCCAACCGGCGGCGCCTCCAGCGCCGCCCCTGGCGCGCTCCGCGCGCCAGAGAGGGGAGTCTGGCGCAGATCCAAGAAAGTCGCGCGGAGCGCCAAAAGTTTATGTTTATGGCGCTTGTTCTTCTTCTACAGGCGGCCCGGATTGGTAGGTCGACCCTGCCAGATCAAGGGTACCCTCGTGCCCTGTGTCTCGCGACCCATGCCTCCTGCATTCCCGTGGCAGTGTGGCCCTCGGAAGGGTCTCGTGTCCTCTCGCGTGCCCTCTCCAACCAAGTCCGACTGGATTCCCTCTGTTGATCTCGCTTTGTGCCACTGTTTCAGCGGCCTCGAGGAGGAGGGAGGAGGGAGGATGAAGGAGGGAGGGAGGAGGGAGGGAGGAGGAGGAGGAGGAAGAGCAGCAGCAGCAGGAGGAGCAGGAGGAGGAGGGGGGAGGAGGAGGGGGGGGGGAGAGCGCCTCGCCCTGCAGGGGCAAAGACACGGGGGGGCTTCGGGGGGGCGCGTCGGCCCCACCCCGCCGGGGAGCGCGCGGAGTCGCCGCCGGGGGCCCGTCGCCGAGCCGATCGATCGGCGACGCATCGCCGGCGCCGGGTCGAAGTCGGGCCTGTCCCCCGAGAGGGTCTGGGGGTGGGCAGAACCCCCGACAGTTTTTTAATTCGCGGGTCGAGAGCGCGCCCCTTCCGGTCGAAGCTGAGCGGGCCGCGCGGAGCTTGACTGAACAGAGGGGGGGGGGCAGAAGGAGCGCGGCCTCGCGGCAAGGCCGGGAGGAGGCAAAGCCTCGGGATCAGGCGGTGCCAAAAACGACGTGCTTGCAAAGGAACGCCTTGCACAGGAGCCCGGTGGCGAAGTACGGGCAGAAGCAAAATGCTGTGGTTGGTGTTGCCGACAGAACCCCCAACAGTGACACGTCGATTAGTGAATTGTCCGTTTTCGGTCCTCGAGAGGGCGCCGTGACCGTTATTTTCCAGGCTTGCGCCCGCCAGATTTGGGCCTCAGGTCGTTTTCACTAAACCACGTTTTACTAAAGGGGGGTCTGTCCATCCCCGACAGGGGGATTTTGGACGAAAACTAAAAACTGCTCCAAAAAATATCCCCCAGAGGCGCAAAAATAGTCAAAAAATGGTCCCGGACTATTTTTGGACTATTTTCGAACTTTCCTCCTGTAGAGGGACAGGCCCGACTTAAGTCAAGGTCGATGTCCCCCCCCCCTCCCCCGCGTGCCACGCCCCCCCCCCCCCATCTCGTTGCCCCTCGTTTGTGCCGCCACTCCTTCGCCGACGGCGGGCCCGCAGCGCCCGCAGCGCCGAGGCCAAGAAGAGCCGGATTCGCCAGCGCTGCGTGACCGCGGCAGCGCCTGCGACTTGCAGCGCGTAGCGCCGCCCCACGCGCCCTTCCTCCGCCTCCTCGGAGGGTCACAAAAGCTCGAGGGAGGAAGCACGGCGACCACGACCAGATGTGGCGCGGGCCTTAAGTCGGGCATGTCCCTCAACAGGAGGAATGTTCAAAAATAGTCCAAAAAAATAGCCTGGGGACGACTTCTTGCATTTCTAAGGCTTTGTTGAATATGCTTCTATGTTGTTGACATGTTTCGCATATGTTTAAACTATTTTTGAGCATTTGCATGATATATATTATTTGTCGTCCAAAATCCGCCTGTAGGAGGACATGCCCGACCTAACCCTGACCCCAAGGTTCCTGGCGGCGCGCCAGCCTCGGCGGTTTCCCAAACTCGGGGTGCATTCCAGCGGTGGCGCCACGCCGAGAGCCTTCCGCTGCTACCCAGATCGTCCCGAGTGGCCTGCCGGGGACCCGAGTTGTGGCCCGAAGCTAGGTGGCCCAAAGTCAGGGGAAGAAACACACTGACGGCGGCTAAGATACGGGTCCTTGTCGACGCCGAACGTCGTCGTGGTCCATGCTGGCTGTCGCCAATTCCGCGAGGATGATCTACGAGTCGACGGTGACCAAGATGGACGATGACCAAGATCGACACTGGCGTTTCCGAGTTCAGGTTTGGTTCTGGTCATCGTTCTGGGGAAGCTGGGGGAAGGGAAGGAGGAGGAAAAGAGAAAGAGGAGGAGGAGGAAGAACGACAGAACTGCCGCCTGCTTTGAGGCTTCCTTTGGGGGGTGACAGTAACCTTGTCAGTCATTCGTTGATCGATTGGTTGGTTGATCTTTACCCTAATCTGCCAAGGGGTGGGAGAGGGAGACAGGGGAAGATGCACGCGAACCGGGCGCGCGGGTCTGGCACACGGCCATTCTCGGCGGCCACGGGCCCACCTCCTCGGACCAGCAAGCGGGTGCAGCCGACGGGCTCTCGCGGACCATCGTGCCGCACGATGTGCAGGAAGAGGGCTTACGTTTAGGATTTGGTCAGGTTTGGGCGGAGCTGCATGCAGCCCTGGAGCTCATAATTAGGGCGCCCTGCAGGCACCGCCTGCAGGCGGACAGGATCCGCAGAGACCGCGACCTCCTGAGGAGGGGGGTGGGGCGGCGCGGCGACCCGTGCGCAAGACGGCCAGGCCCCTCTCGAGAAAGCGCCCACCTGGATTTAAATCGGAAATGTCCCTCTACAGGAGGAATGTTCCAAAGTAATCCAGAAATAGTGTGGGGACGTTTTTCTACTATGTATGCGTCTTGTTGGACTGTGCTTCAGTTTTCTTCCAACATCCGCCTGTAGGAGGACATGCCCGACCTAAACCTGGATCAAAACAGCGGGCCCCGCTTCCCACCAACGCCAATTGGCAATATCTTCGAAGATACGATGCATGGTAACAGGCGTTATGACATCGCGCCGCCTGCACCCCCTCGCAAACTGAGGGCAACGTCACCTAACAAGCAGCAGCCACCCACAACCGACACCGACCTACGAGGTCACTGGATTGGCATCATTATCTTTGGCATCCCCTGGGTCGCCATCGGATGTGCTGTTGGACACATGCAACGCGACGCGGACGACACGCGCACCACCGGCCCCCACTGGGACCCTGCTGGCAACGTACCTTTCCGCGAATTCGCTCGCGAGCACATGCCTGGATTAACGTGGCCACAGGCACCATGACTCCCTCCCAACAGGCCGCTGCCTTACAGCGTGGCCATGGAGGTCTCGCAAGGACCATCGTTACGAGAGTCCCCCCAGCAGCGATTAGCTTTGGAGTGAACATTGGTGGACGCCGCAACGATGGGGTAACCTATATTATGTTCCTCCTCAGCACTACATTCGAGAATCTTGAAGATGTAAGACGATTGAACTCGGGGACGGCTCCCATCGATTTTCGCGTCCATGCGGGAGAGCGGATCGACCAGACGCTGGCGCGTTTCGAGATCGCACGTTTCGAAGATGACACTGCGGGGCTCAACATCCCATATTTCCAAGTCCTGACAGTCATACTGTTCAGGGCCCTAGGTGTCGGCACCTCGCGTGCACAACAGCTATTACAACCACGTAACCACCAAATGCCAAGGGCACAGCAGCAATGTGATTCTTTACGGGGGCGCACGAGGGCTCACGCCCCCATTGCTGAACGAACCGCTGGCAACATTGGCGGCGTTTTCGATCGCGGCCACCGCGCCGATGCCTTCCACGGTGACACTCATGCGGGGCAACCTGCCATCGCAATTTGGAACAACGATCCACAATCGAACGAGTCCACCAACTTATTAAGCCAACACGGTGGCCGGCCCTCGGGGTCGCACGACCCCTGGGCCCAATACCGGGGACCGTCGGCAACGGCGGCCCCACCCAAGCCACTACCTTAGTGGGCTCGGCGCGGCAACCCGCAGGGTCTGCTTTCAACTCAGGCACAGACGCCGACACTTCGTCAGACGAAGGCACTGGAAACCTAGACTTCTCTGAACTGCCTGCACACCTCACCGAAGAACAACAAGCACAATGGATATTCTTGGGCCATCAGAAACATTAGCGCCGATGGAGACGTTTCAAGAAGAAACCGGCTCGAAGGGCACGACGCGCGGCCCGACGCGCGCTTAGGTCAAAGGGCAAAGGTAGAGGCAAGGGTGCAAGACGACGGCTGCATGGCAGAGGCATTCCAAAATTCCTGGCTTGCTTTGCAGAACCACAGTATGAGAAAATACGTTTGGGTAAGGGTAGAGGCCGTAGACAGGAAAGGGTAAGGGACGTCGGGGTAACCCGAAGGATGCCAACGGGAAAACCATGGAACGCGCTTTTTGCCATTGCGCCCAGCATTTTCGTCGCGAGTGCCCCTGGGGCGACGGGAGAGGCAGGGGGGGTCCGTCGATACATTTGGCTCAGACCGATTCGGACATTCAATATGCTGACTTTGACGCCTTTAGCCGATTCTGGCGACACCCCCACTGCTGCTGCCCACTTCATGTCTGCGAGATACATGAACGCCAGCTCGTCCTTCGATGGGAACGCCGAGGAGATCCACGAGGAAGCGTTCTTCGGCCATGACGAGATGAATCTCGCAGATTAGCTGGGCACCCCGATCGCAGGGGCAGCCTGCTTACATGGAGATCATCGAGGAGGACGAGCACCAGTCATCCGCCGACTCGGATTGCGACATGGCGGGGACACCTGCGAATTCTGATGGATACGAGCCGGGCGACTCCGACGACGAAACGATACGGGTTATACAGAAGAGGAATTACGACAGCCACCCCAACCGTAGGTGATTGGGAATCCTATATGCGGGGTAACCTGCGATGATGACCCTTTGCGGGGTAACCCGCGTGACGCTGGCGATCTCTCTCAGCGGATCCAACGCGAGTTTAGACACCTTTGCACAACACGAACGCCCATCGAGCCGCAAGGCATGGAGGCGCGCGGATCGAACTGAAACAATGAAGAATGGGAAGATGGAAGCAATCCGCCGCACCATCATAGGAGTCATTCCCGTAGGCGTTCGCGCGCCCGCTCACGCGGCACGCAACGCCCACGCGGACGAGCTCCGAGCGGCTCGCCAGCAAGTGCACAATCGCGGGGGAACCTGCATCATGACGACGAGGGCTCCGATGAGCCCACAGGCGAGCCTCTCTTCGAAGAGGTCGGTTACCACAACGACGGCATCGCCCACCAAAGCACACCGCAGGACTACATGGAGAACGGCGGGCGCAGGGCTACACCGACCGCCAGATCCGTCACTTCTGGTCTTTGCAATCCGTGCGCCGGGACCCTGACACTGGAAAGGTCATCCGCTCCAGCAGAGCCAGCAACGCCCGGCAGCCCGACATGCTGGAGAAGAAGGCCCACAAAAGAAGCAGATGTGCGGACCAATGGAGGAGGAGGAGGAGGAGGAGGAGGAATAGGAGGAGGAGGAGGAGGAGGAGGAGGAGCGTGGGAGGGGGATCAAGGAGAGGGGCAGAAGAGGGAGCAGGGGGAGGGAGCGGAGGAAGAAGGGGGAGGGGGAGGGAGGGAAGGGGAGGGAAGTGGGGGCCAGGTGGAGGGGGCGGGGGGTGCAGGAGGCCCCGCCCACCCCAGGGCGTCCCAGGCCTCCGACTCTGGAGAATGCATCATCGCACGGAGGGGGTTCGTGTGCCACGGCATGGTTCGGAGGGGGGCGCTATGGCCGCGGGGAGGGTCACCATCTGAAGAATAAGCGTCGCGTGCACGCCGACACAGCTGGCGCATGTATTGACGCTGCGTTGCACCATCGCCCCACTCAGCATGAAGTCGAATAGGCGAAAATTAGAAGAGCGGCAGCGACCCGCTGACGTTGTTCCGTACCGTGCCGAAAAGCCAGCGGACGGAAGTTGGTGTCCTGATTTTATATTGTAGTTCGTAGTTAGTTTGCTCGTGCTCCCTTCGCGGTTCCAAGTCATGGTCGACAGACGTTCGCATGTTCTTGCATGTCCGTGCAAAGCTTCAGGCAGGGTAGTCGCCTGGGCTGCCCTGCATTTTCAATACGTAGACTAATTCCAGTGCTCCCCGACGCCACCTTGCCATGTTAGTTTAGAGAGGGAGAAAGAGAGAGAGAGAGAGAGAGAGAGACACAGAGAGACAGAGAGACAGAGAGCGAGAGAGAGAGAGAGAGACAAAAAAAATCTTGAACACGTTGGCGTGTCTTTAATTGTCAGGGTGTGCTGTTCAAACCTTGTTTGGGGCTCGGTTCGTGGGCGCAGCTCTAGGCTGGCGCTTCTGATAGCACACCCTGGCGACAGGACCCCGCACAGTAGAAGTTGAGAGCCAAGGAAGCATCATACTCTTATTGTGCATGAGCGAGGCCATGCCAGAGGCCATGCGGAAGGCCTTCTAGGGGAGGCCGTGCGTGGAACCAGTTGGGAGGCCCTTTGGGAGACCATCCGGGACACCATACGGGAGACCATGCCGGAGGCCGTGGGCCACCGACTCCAGATCCAGAGGACTCCACACGCATTGAAGCATGCAGTGTCACCCTTGCCGGCAAGTGTTCTCGAATCCACCTACAGTTTCCTGCATCTGCTCTTGCCCGCAGGCCGTGGGGGTGTACAGTGCTGACGTTAACCGCGCCCTCACACGCCTGACCCTGGTGGCCACCGATCCTACAGAGGGATTGGTGCCGGGGTCGCGGTTGAAGCAGGGAGGAGGAGGAGGGAGGAGGGAGGAGGAGGAGGAGGAGGAGGAGGAGGAGGGAGGAGCAGGAGGAGGAGGAGGAGGGTCATCCCCCCCCTGGGTGGATCCCGAACTGGGTCGGCGCCAGACCCTCCGCGCCACATTGGGCGGCGCCTCCAGCGCCGCCCAGTGAACTCAGTGTGGCGCGCTTTCCTCCGCGCGCGTGCTCCACGGGGTGCGGGGAGTGAAGGCCAGCGCCGCCCCGCGGAGTGCCTTCGCGGACGGGCCCCCATGGGAGTCTTGCTGGACTCGTTCCCTTTCTCCTCCTCCTCCTCCTCCTCCTCCTCCTCCTCCTCCTCCTCCTCCTCCTCCTCCTCCTCGTCGTCTCCCTCCCCCCCTCCCTCCCTCCTCTCCCCTCGCCCTCGATCGAGACCTCCGCTGCGGCCCAGCGGCTCCTCGGCGTGCCGGCGCTCACGGGCCGGCCCTCGGACAGCGCGGCGGGCGGCAGCCGCAGGGCCCCCATGGGAGTCTTGCTGGAGCTCGTGAGTCGAGTGATGAACGAGTTTCTCGGCATCGCTCGGACGTGTGCATTTTTCCTTCGGCGAAGACCATCGAGGAAAATCCTTGATCATTTGGCGAAAAGACCACGCACGAAACCGAACAAAGCACAGGGAATGGACGTCCGAGCGATGGCGAGGTTTGCGATCGCCCAGGAATGGACGTCCGAGCGATGGCGAGGTTTGCGATCGCCCGCCTCGTATATCAAGATATGCCTGGCCCGTCAGGGCCCTCGTTGTGCAGCTGTAGAGTAAAAACATGAGCATCGTCGTCTGATTCCATGGGCTTTGGTTTAGTCTCTCGGCTCTCGCTGGCCCCCGCCCGCCCCTAGAGCTCGTAGGATAAGAAACGCCATAAACATCAACTTTTGGCGCTCCGCGCGGATCTCTTAGATCCTCGCTGGGCCCCCCCCCGGCGCCGCCTCCGGCGCCGCCTCCGCGCGCCAGGGAGCGAGGTCCGGCGCGAGTCCGAGAAGTCCGCCGCGCGGAGCGCCGCAAGCTTCTGTCTGTGCCGTTTTGCTTCCTGTGCCATGAGAGTTTTGCTGGACTCGTCGGACTCACTCTCTCGAGTCCTGGCGAGGCGCTCCTACGCCCGAGTCCTGGCGAGGTCGCTCTGCTCGTTCCAGCCGTGGCCCTGCGGGTCCTCCACGGGCTGCCGCGCTGGCTCCCGAAGCTGCTCCGCTGGTTCCGGTCGCAGCCCTGCTGGCGGGCTGGTTCCGGTCGCAGCTCTGCTCCGCTCGTTCTGCAGGCTGTCCTGGAAGGCCCAGTTGACCGCGGCGGGCGCAGGCAATGGTCCCGGCGCGGCAGGCCCAGAGGGCCTCGGGCTTTTGCTGCAGCTCACCCTGGAGGGCAGCCATCTCAAGAGGGGGAAAAAAACAGACGCAATTAATCTTCGATTCCCCCAAAAATATGGGAAAATATGGGAAGTGGGGGGGAAGACAAAAACCCAGAAAATATATGAAAATATGGGGAATCCTGTTATTTGTGTGTATTTATTTGTGTGTACTGGGGCCCCTTGACCATCTTGGAACCGATGACGAAGGTTGGCCCAGAGGGCCTCGAGCTCTTGCTGCATCTCACCCTTGAGGGCAGCCATCTTGGCACCTCCGAAGTGGCGACGAAGGTTGGCGAGAGTGACGACGCCCTCTTGCGGAGATCGACGGTCTCTGGCCTGTGGGCCAGCGGTGCGTCTTGTGGCCCGCAGGCCGTGGTACTCTTTCTGCTTGTGCCAAGTCCTCCCCCGTCTTCGGGTCGCCTGGCCTCTAGGGTTAAGCCAGGCACGTCCCTCGACGGGAGGAATCTTCAACAAAAATAGTAGTACCAATTTAAAGAAAAAGTTTGGGAACGAATTTTGACTACGTTTGACCATTTGGGGGCATTTGGGAGGTATTTTTATTTTTCGTCCAAAATCCTCCTGTAGGAGGACATGCCCGACCTACAAGACTCTAGGGGCCAGCGCACTGGGGGGCGTCCCAGTAGGTGCGCCGTTTGTCCTTGTTTTGTTGGTTCTTGAAGTTGTACGGTAGGTTCGCGTCATGTCGACCGGCGGCGACCCCGCCGCCAGTGTTTAACGTTGAACGCCGCCGGCGACCCAGAATCGGTCGATGTTGAACGATCTGACGTTTCGGAAACGGCCGATCGTTCAAGGTTGAACGATCCCCAGAGACCAACGCCGAAGTCGGCACGACACGAACCTGCCGTATCCCTGCTGGTCACGATACGGCTCCAGATCGCACATGCAACCTTCCAGGTGGCGGCCCGGTATGATCTCATATCGTGAGGTAGGGCACGCGGTAAGACGTTGTCGCGGTCCTGGTCGGATTCGGTGTGCTCGTAACTCGCCTCGGTCTTGTCGCCGACTTCATATCTGAAACCCTGTTGGCTCTCCAAGGAGCTGTCGGGGAGAACCCAGATAGCAGATCGCCGGAAAGGCGTGAGAAGGTTGGTCGAAGAATTCGTGGGTCCAATTTGTGAGAAGGTTCATCGAAGAATCCGTGGGCCCAAGTTGTGCAGTCCACTCGTGGCGCCCAAGACCCGGATGCCGCGGGTGCCTCGCCGCGTGGCCACTGCGCGAGGCCGGCGGGCGCCGCGCCTGGCCATCCGCCTCCGCTTGGGCCCCCCCGCCCCGCCCCGCCCCCGGCGTCTGGGCGGCGAGGCCCCCCCGCGAGAGGCAGCGGCCTGAGCCAAAATGGCTACGGGCTCCCCTCCTCCGCTCGGCCCGAACGAAAGGGGGGGATGGGGAAAGGGGGGGTCACGAAATCTGCTGCATGCGGCTGGTTTCGGCCCCACCGAGGGGCCCATTCCTCGATTCGTAGCCGCCTCCGGCGCTGGGAGACGCCGAGAAAATCCGCTGCGTGAGCTGATTCTCGGCCCCCCCTTTGCAATCCCCCCCTTTCGCCCGACCCGATCCGCCTCCTCGTCTTCCCCGCACTCTGCCCATCGTCGACACCATCACACTCGTGATCGGGCTGTGGCCCAAGGCAACGAGCTGCACGACCCCGGCGTGCGCGAGAGGCCCCCACGGCTGCTTCGCGGGCCGCGGCGCAGCGCCCGGCGGCGGCGTTGGCGGACGGCCCGGCGGCCTGCTGTCCGAGGCCCCCTGAGGGCGCGGCCCGCCGAGGGCGGGGTGCCCGCGCGGCCAGCTCGGCGGGCAGCAGCGGATCCGCGCGGCTCGGTGCCCGACCATCGGGGGCTCGGCACTCACCGCCCACAGAAACCACCCCAAACCAACCGGAAGGCTCAGATGTCCCCTCGATTTCCAGTGGGGGGGCGGTCGGGAGACATCGAAAAAGCACATGTGGAACCCTTTACCCCCCCAACCCGAAATTCGGGTCTTCGGGTTGGGTTGGGGGTGGTCTGGTAGGTAGTCAGGCACGGTGGCGGGTGGGCCCAAGGCTTGGTGGAGGGGACAGCGCCGCCTAAGATCCTCACACGGGCCAGGAGCGAGATGTGGACGCGGAGCCTCACGTGGAAGGACCGCTTGTCCACGTTGCCTTTTCGCATTGGCAACCCTGGCGAAGATCACCTCAGCCGCGAAGCCCCGGGTAAAGACCACTGAGCTTAAGGATTCGCTGCACGAGCTCGGCCTGGTGTTGCGCTGCTGGCATTGGTCGTGGCAGTTGCTCTCGCGTGCTCGTCGGTTGGGTCCTCGGAAAGCCCTGGGGGCGATCGCGGCCTCTGACGGATGAACATTACATGTTCCATCATGGCAAAGGGCCTAGGCCCGAACGCGTACAAGAGCGCGCCGAGGCTGGCTACAATTTCACGGGTTATTCCTTCAAGGCATTGACCACAGTTCAGGAGCGTCACAAGGTCTTAGCAGAATTTTGATGCCATTTTCGGCAGGCTCGAGGTTCGAGGTGAGGATTCCTCACTGCGTCGGCCTGCTTCGTCACATCCCGCCTTCTTGGCGGGATGGGCCGAGTGGTGCAAAGAAGGGACTCACGCCAGCATGGAGGCATGCAGGCATTTCTGGGATGCCGGTGGTTGGCCTGGCAAGGTCTCTCTCGCTGACGGCGTCAGCTGTCGGCATCTGGCGCTGGATGGCCGCCTACATGGAGAAATCGCTGCCGTGCCGCCACGGCTACAGCAGCAACTGGGTGCATCATCCAGACGTGTGCATTTTCCCTCGGGGAGAACCATCGAGGAGCATCCTGGATCATCAATCGGGGAAACGTAAGACTCGAGTAAGCCGGAACTCGGGTTTGCCGAAGTTATGTGACGAGCGCGCCCTGGATTTCGACGGTCTGGTCTTCGTGGGATGCTTGCAGCGGGAGCTCGCGCCAAATTTTAGAGGGGGCCTCGTCCTCTTCACGATGGCCCCGTCAGGCCAACCCGAGTCCCCCTGTGCCTGACTCCTGCGCCTCCCCGAGACGACACGCACGCAGAACGGACGCCCGAGCGGCGGCGAGACGCTCGCCATCTCCGAGGCGCCGAGACGGCGGCCCGGAAGCTGCAGAGCACGGCCTTGGGCGCCCCGAGGCCGAGGCCTCTGGCGGAGCGCCGGCTCGCCCGCGAGAGAGCGCTCGGCGTCGCTGGGAGGGCCCAGCCCCGGCTTCTGCGGCGGGCGCCCTCGCACGACAAGCTCGGGGGCCCCCAGACGGCGCGGTGACCACACCGGGTGGGTCGGTGGGGGTTCGGGGTCCGCTTCCGCGCAAAGCGCTTCCGCTTCCGCTTCCGCTTCCAGGCAAGCGCTTCCGCTTCCAGCGTGAATTGCCCACCCCGCTTCCGCTTCCAGGCAAAGCCAAGTCACACCATGCGCCTCCTCGTCCAGCGGCCTGACCAGCGCAGGCCGCAGTTTGGCGTCGCTTGGTATCTCTTGGAAGCGAGGGCGGTCAAAAGCGAGGCAGGCTTGTCTGCGCCCCAGGGTAGCCGCACGGTCTGGGGGGCTCGAGGCCCTCCTCCGATGGGTGTCTTGGGCGACCGGAGCCTCCAGGGTCCCAAAGCCGTGTGGCGGCGGACCGTGCGGTGAGGTCCCTCGGGGTTCCGAGGTCCCCGCACGGTCTGTCACCGCGTGGTTTTGGGATCCCCAACAAGCGCTGGTGGTGATGGGCCCATTTTCCACCACCACTACCAGATGTAGGACAGGGGGAGAGGGCGGGATGAGGAGGTCCTCCTCCTCTCCTCATTCTCCGCCTCCTCCTCCTCCGCCTCCGCCTCCGCCGCCTCCTCCTCCTCCTCCTCCTCCTCCTCCTCCTCCTCCTCCTCCTCCTCCTCCTCCTCCTCCTCCTCCTCCTCCTCCTCCTCCTCCTCCTCCTCCTCCTCCTCCTCCTCCTCCTCCTCCTCCCTCTCCTACGCATGGTACTTGTAGTGGTGGTGGAAGATCGGCCCATCATGTGGATCGGCGGCGAGCCTGGAGGGAAGCGAGAAGGGGCGGGCCTTCTCGGAAGAGGAGGGGACTGGCACAGGGAGCGTCTCACATCCCTGCAGAGGCCAAGCGGTGGCTATCTTCGGCGAGGCGCGCGAGGTGCCCAGCGCTGGTTGCACACTCGCCCGGCAGATCCGAGTATAGAGCTGCTGCATCGTTCCATGCCGCACCGCAACGCCCGATCGGCCCAGGGCCGGTCCTGATACATTAAAAGACGTTATATATGTATTTGTTGCTATATAACTATATTTGCGAAATAATATATCTATATGTATATAAGAAACAGACCCAAAAAAAAAAAAAAAACAAAAAAAAAAAAAAACAAAAAAAAACACGCCGATACATGAGCAATAGGCCCCTGATTGGGAATCCGTACGCTCCTGGGCAGGTAGGGACTGTTGGGCCCCTTTTCGGCGGTCACCAGTGGCGTCGCCTCCCACGGAGGCTCGCTTGCGCCTCACTGTCCAAGGGTTTTACATTTGCTTCGCAGGTTCATGTTCATCGGTGTGCTCCTCTTGTACCGAGTGCGCCTCCATGTCGTTGCTCTGCGTCGTGATATCATGATGCGATTGAGCTGCGGGAGCTGTCACTGGAGGCGCATGTTTTGCTGTGTTCGTATGCGCTCTGCGTGCTGATTTCAAGAAGGTCGTCGTCATCATCAGCATCAGTATCAGCATCATCATCATCCTCAGCAGCAGTATTATTGCACCCGTAATCACCATCACCCTCACCATCATAGCCATCAGCAGCATCAGCTTCATCAGCAGCAGCTTCATCATATTCACGATCTTCATCTTATCACCATCGTCATCATCATGATCATCATCACCACCATCATCATCAGCATTCCTCACTCATCAGCATCGTCATTATCAGCGTCGTCATCATTATCGTCATTATCGCCGTCGCCGTCGCCATCATCATTATTAACGTGGTTGTCTTCATCCTCATCATCACCATCATCACCACAATCACCACCATCGTCATCACGCTCGTCGTCGTTTGGTGCGGCGGCGCCCGTCCTCCACCCCACCTCCCCCCTTTGCTGTCCCCAGTTCAGCTCTGACCTCGTCGTGCAGGAGGCTTGTGCATCATCACAGTCACCATCACAACCATCAACATCAACAGCATCACCATCACCATCATCAGGTTCATACAGCTGGACCGAGGTATAAGATCGAGGTCGGTTTGGGGAGGGTACCCTGGCGTTCTTCGTGCTTGTTGGATGCTCTTGTGCATCCTGGGGAGGGTACACTCGGATGTCCTGTGTGTTTTGGCTGGCGGAGGGTCTGATGTCCTTGAAGGATGTTCTTCGATTGTGATCGGACGGGGCCATGACGAGGATAAATCCGTTCCAAAGCGTTCTGGACCGCTCTCGGAGCGTTCCAGAACGCTCTGAGACGGCCGTGGCGCCCGAGACGTGCTCCAGAGTCGCCGGATCTCAGAGATCCACGATCTATCCTCACCCGAATGTATCCTCGCTCCTGCTTCGTCTTATGTAATACAGTGAGCGGCTTGAATCAGAAACACTTACTTTTCAAAAGGGGCTCGGTCGTTCCTTAGGTTTTACATGCGTTATTTACAGTTCCTTATGCGTTATCTATTATTTGTCGTTCCTTATGCGTTATTCCTTGGGATAAAAAGGGGCTTCGTTCCTTATTTATCGTTCCCTAGGTCAGGCCGATGACTGTATCCTCATCGTGCGCCCCTCCGCCGGCCGTGCGCGACGACCGCTGCAGACCCGGGCTGCCGAGCGCACCCCGCGGCGAGCACAGCGGCACCGCGCGCATCCGCGGGCTGCCGCGCCGCACCCCGGCGGGACTCGCCGTCCGAAGGCGGCCTCCCGCGCCGGGGCGCCTGGCAGCCGCGAGGAGGGGGGAGGAGGAGGGGGGAGGAGGAGGAGGGGGGAGGAGGAGGAGGAGGAGGAGGAGGAGGGAGGAGGAGGAGGAGGAGGAGGAGGAGGAGGAGGAGGAGGAGGGGGGGGAGGAGGAGCAATAGGAGGAATAGGATGAACAGGAGGAATAGGAGGAGGAGGAGGAGGAGGCTCTCTCAGAAGGCGCAGAGGGGGAGGATCGGGAGCCTTGAGACGGGGGTCCATGCAAACGGGGGTCATCAGCCACTCGCGGAGGGGGGTGGGGGGAGGGGGGAGGGCTTCTCAGAAACACCCTTGCTTCTTAGAAGGCGCGGGCCTCATCTGTAGATACAGGGCCGCTGCCTTCTAAGAAGTAGCCTACGTCTAAGAAGCCCTCTCCCCTCCCTCCACCCCTTTTTGCGCGGAGCGCCCGATCTTGCAGGATCCTGCTGGGGCTGGGCTGCATTCAGACCCAGGCTTGGGTGCAGGCTCCTGCAGGGCCTTGCAGGATCGTTCGCATCGACCCGAGTTTGGGTGCAGGATCTTGCAGGACTCTGCAAGGCCTGACTGACCCGGTCTGAATTGACCCGGGTCAGAAAATCCCCGAGAGGAGCCGGGCATCGTTTGGATGTGTGCATCTTTATCTCGGCGAGGACCATCGAGGAGCATCCTGGATCATCTCGCGGAAATTGTACTCGCACGGAAGGGAAAAATGTGCACGGGGGATGATGGACGTCCGAGCGATGGCAAGCGGAGGAGGCGGGGGAAGAGGCAGTGCCAGGGGGTGTCGCCAACTGCTCCTGAGGATCAAGGTTCAAGGGTTGAGAATCTAGGAGAGGTTTTTGGACGACGGTGGGCGATTTCGGGGGTTCCAGGAGGGGCGGGGATCGTGGGCCCGAGTGGTGGGACCTGGAGGGGTGGGTCCCAGAGGGACCTCCTCCTCGGGGAGTTGGAGACCACCCTTCTGGTGACCTCCCTTGGGCGCTGCTTGGAAGCGGAGGAGGAGGAGGAGGAGGAGGAGGAGGAGGAGGAGGGAGAGAGAGGATCCAGACCCCCTCGCTCGGCCACACGGAGAGGGGTGTAGGGGGATGGGGTGAGGCTTGTTAGGAGCACCCCTGCTTCTTAACAAGGCGCGGGCCTTCTCTGTAGATGTAAGGCCCGCGCCTTCTAAAAAGCTGCCTCCATCTAAGAAGCCGATCCCCCTCCCCCTACCCCTTGTGCGCGCCGCCAATTCGCGTCGTGAAACAATCGCGACGAAAGGTCTTTGGTGCCAGCTTCATGCTCTGGAGGTTGTGCTGGGCCCCTGGGGCAATGGACGAAAAGGCAAGTCCTTGGGGAGTCGGGCGAGATTTCTGGCGGTCCACGTGGTGAAAGAGTCACGGGGGTATGGGGATGACGACGGGGGGGCCAAGAAGGAGAAGGAGGAGGAGGAGGAGGAGGAGGAGGAGGAGGAGGAATAGGGAGGAATAGGGAGGATCAGCAGGGGAGGGCGAGGGAGGCGGAAGGTCAGCAGCAGCCATCACTGCAGGGTCAGGGAGGAGGAAGCAGGACGCGCAGCAGGAGAATCAGTTGGAGCGGCAAGGGGAAAGGAGGAGGCAGAAGGAACGACGAGGAAGGTTCAGGAGAAGGATCAGCAGGAGCAACAGCGTCGGCAGCAGGTGGAGCGGAGGGGACGGACACGGAGGAGGAAGGAACCCCACGGTGTTGCAGTTCCTGATTGTAGGTCTGTTGCGGCGTCTCTCGTGCCGCCAGCCCGTCGAGAGCCCTGGCGCCTTACCAGCTGAGAGCCCGCCGCCCCCTCTTCTGCTCTTCGCTGCAAGCAGCGGCCCGTGGCAAGCGCGCGCGCGAGCCAAGGAGGGGGATGAGCACCGGCAGGGCCGAGGGAGGCGGAGAGGGTGCGGCGGTGGAGCGGCGAGAGGTGGAGGTGGCGAGGCGGAGGTGGAGGTGGAGGTGGAGGTGGAGGTGGAGGTGGAGGAGGAGGGAGAGGAGGAGGAGGAGGAGGAGGAGGAGGAGGAGAGGAGGAGGAGGAGGAGGAGGAGGAGGAGGGAGGAGGAGGAGGAGGTGGGGGGGAGGTGGAGGGGAGGGGGATAGGCACCAGCAGGACCGAAGGGGTGCAGGTGGCGAGGTGGAGGTGGAGCGGCAGCGGCAGCAGGTGGGCGGGGCCCTGTCGCCACGAAAGTGCGGAGTGGACCTCTTGCCCCCCCCCCCCCCCTCTCCCGCAGCGGGAGGGGGGAAGAAGTGGAAGGAGGAGAAGGGATGTGGAGGAGCAGCAGCAGCAGCAGCAGCGACACACAACAGACAATTCAGGACAGGCTGCATCACTTTCAGGAGCAGTGGCACACGAAAGCGAAGTGCCGAAACAGTCGTACACACTCGAGGCAGTTATATACAGTATGTTCCAGCGAACGGTACAAACAAAGGAACAGTGGCTTACACTGACAAACGGCTGCAACCACCGTACACGTTGAGTGATAGAAGACACTTAATAGTGACGACCCGATATTCGCGTTCGTGTTCCGATGCCGAGCATGGCATACCTTTGCAACCAGAGCTGTGCAGTGGTCAACATCTAAATTGGCGCGTATTGTCGCGTGGAGCAATATGTTGAACGAGGGGGAGAAGTAGACAGTTGCAGAGTCAAAGTAGTAGTCAATGATATGTGGTGGTGCCCGCGTCTGGACAGTGGTCATGCCATGATACAGAATGTTCGCAGTTGTACCACACACCTCCGACTCATTCATCCTCAATACCGTCACCTCTCCTCCCCTCGAACCCTTCATCCACCTCCATCACTCCATCCACCCTCGTCCCTCCTGCTCCTCCTGCTCCTCCGTATCCCCGCACTCTTCCCATCATCATCATCATCATCATCATCATCATCATCATCATCATCATCATCATCATCACCATCATCATCATCATCATCATCATCATCATCATCATCATCATCATCATCCTTCGGCGGTTACGTGACGTGCTTCCTGTTGGCAGCTTGAGTCGCCATGTCCAGCTGGGCGACGAACAACAACGGGTCCGACTGCGCCGACATTGGCGCGTAAGCTCCCCGCATAAGGTCGCGCGCAAGCGCCCTCGTTTCCATTGTGACTTGCCGCGCTGGTGGCCCGCGTAAGCCTTCGCGTAAGGTCGCTATGCCATTTCGCGTAAGACCCTTTCTTGATCGTCGCTCAGCTGTTTTACAAGACCTCCACCTGGAGAAAATTCTAGACGCTTCGTTTCCACCAGCCCATCCAGAAACGATGTCCAGGCGAGTTGAGATGATCAGGGAAGTGCGGCAGCAAAGAGGAGGACGGCCGAACCGTGCAAAGGAGTGAGGAGGAGAAGGAGGACGTGGATGGATGGATAGATGAGGGAGTGGGAAGAAGGAGGATGAATAGGATGAGGAGGAGGCGGAGGAGGAGGAGGAGGAAGAGAAGTAGTAGGAGCAGGAAGGAGGAACAGGAGGAGGAGGAGGGCAAGCACAAGGACCAGAGGTCTCTTGGATGCCTCTCGGAGCCTCTGGGAGTATCTCTTGGGCGATTCTTGGTGGCCTCTTGGGACGTCTTGGGGGTCTCTTGGCGATCCTGGGGGGCTCTTCGGGGTCTTGGGTGCCTCGGGGGAGCCTCTTGGGGCAGCTTAGGGTCTTCTTGGGGGCCTCCTGGGGGCCTCTTGAGGGCCTCGTGGGGCCATCTTGGGGCCATCTTGGGGCCTCTTGGGGCCTCCTGGACGCTTCTTGGGGCCATCTTGGAGGAGATCGGTCAACGAAGGGGGGGTCCTCAATTAATGTCCCCCCCAGGAGGCCAAAATGGTGCCAAAACCCTAGTAGAATCAATGATTATGGCTTCCTCGCCGAGGCCGTTTTGGACGCTCTAACTCTTTGCGGCGCCCCCCGTCCAGGTCCAGGGGAGGGGGGAGGGGGAGGGGTAAACCCCTCCCCGAAGGGGAAGAGGGAGGGGTGGAAGAGGAAACGCCCTAAACCACCGACGCCCAGAGGGCTGGTGGGATTGCACCGGCTGCATCCCATCACCATCACCATCGTCCTCGTCGTCTGGCTGTGACCCAGGACGGCGGCCTTTTCACGACCCCAGCATGCGCGAGAGGCCTCTCTTCGCTCGTGCGACACCTGGTGTGCTCGCATGGTCGCCGACCGTCGCCAGCGGGCCCACGCGAGCGGGCCCGAGCGGGGGCGCCGACGTCACAGCGGCAC
The DNA here is from genome assembly GCA_963575745.1 of Prorocentrum cordatum. NCBI lineage: Eukaryota > Dinophyceae > Prorocentrales > Prorocentraceae > Prorocentrum > Prorocentrum cordatum. Next base: position 221,783 of record CAUYUJ010014865.1, on the reverse strand, counting down.
ACACCGCTTAGCAACCAAAGTACGAATCGACACGACTACTCATCGGTCGTTGAAAATTGGTATTTCTGGAGTCCCAGATTCCAATCTACCGTCCTCCTGAGGGGGCGGACGGAACCCACTCTACTTTCAACGCCTTCCTACTTCATGTTTCTACCTAACCCATCCGACCAGTGGGCACGAATCGGCACGATTGCACGCCCTTAATTCCACAAAGACAGCAGACTCCCAACGACGACCACCCCTCCCAGAGGCAACCGGGCAGATCCACACGCCAAGAGATACGAAGACAGAAACGGGGGAGATGACGAGCTCACATAGGAAGCGTGCTCGAGCAGTTCGGCAAGATAAGAGGTTTCTCGCGCTTCAATTTCTGCAAGAAAACAATATCTTATCACACACACATGGCTGACAGTGCTGGTTCCAACCGCACGGTGCGGTAACAGATAGCAGACGGTTACGCCGATTTCTACGAGCAGTTCTACAAGTCAGCAGCTGAACAGGCCACCCAGGGGCAGCCCGACGGCAATCTGGTACTGTTCGCAACCAGCGAGTGGACCAACGCCAGGGGTCTCCGAGCAAGCATGCTCAAAGAAAGGACCGGAGAGCTCAGACGCGCAGTCCTCCATCTGTCCAGCGCCATCATCAAGCTCGACGCACCGCCGCCGGACAGCTGGAAAAGCATGGTGGTTGGGCGTTGCGTAATGGGGGGGTCATAAATGGGGGGGCGGCGAGGGTGGTCCGAAAAGGTACCCAAACGGTACCTAAACGAGCCCCCTGGGGCTCCGGAGGGGCCCGAAAGGGGCACGAAAGGGGACCTTTTCTGACCCCCCTATTTGTGACCCCCCCACGAAGCCACGCCCAAGGTGGTCAGAGTTGTCCGTTACCCGGAAAGACGGAGATCGAAGGCTCGGAGAAGCGCCCCCGTGCGGTGGCCCCGGGCAGGACCACGGCGGCCCCTCCTAGCTCCTCCTCCCCCTCCTCCCCCTCCTCCCCCTCCTCCTCCCCCTCCTCTTCCCCCCCTCCCCATCCTCCTCCTCCTCCCTCCTCATCCTCCTCCTCTCCCTCCTCCTCCTCCCCCCTCCTCCTCGTCCCCCTCCTCCTCCTCCTCCTCTCTCCTCCTCCTCCTCCTCCTCCTCCTCCTCCTCCTCCTCCTCCTTCCCCTCCTCCTCGTCCTCCTCCTCCTCCTCCTCCTCCTCCTCTTCCTCCTCCTCCCCCTGGCTCAAGCCGTTCTGGCTCAGATTGATTCTGAGCTTGGTCGCGCGAACTTCAGAACGGCGCTGCGCGACCGAGCCGCTCTTGACTTTGTCCCTCAGCCTACCGTTTGCAGGTGGCGCCTGCATTGTTCAGCTTACCGTGCGCAGGTGGCGCCTGCACTGTTCTCCCTCAGATCACGACGAAGTCATGTCGTCGTCCCAGAAGAAGTCTGCGCCAAGCGCGGATGCAAAGGGTGGGCTTGGCTGTCTGCTAACGCTCGCCATTGTACTCAGCGCGGCAGTCGTTTCAAGCAGCGTGGGGACGCAGGTCCGAATGCAGAGCGCCCAGCAGGTGGAAACGGTGGAGCTTCTGACGTTCGGCCTGACGAGCACGCGCCGCCGCCCAAGACAGGCCGCTGGAGGAACGGCCCCCGCGGGCCTGAGTTCCCGCCTGGGCTGGGCCGCGGAGGTGGACGGCCCAAGGGCACCTTCGCGGAGGATGCTGAACCTGATGAAGATCCAGTTGCCCTGGCCGAAGCCCAGATTACTTTCTGGAAGAAGTGGAAGCCTGACAGATAGGAGCACAAAGCCGCGCTCGGCAAACTCAAGCATGCCAACGCGCAAGCGTTCTCCGCCAAGAGCCTTGAGCAGCAGGCGCAGCCGCTGTCCGACCAGCTGCACGTGCAGCGCCAGAACCTTGAGGCCCAGAAGAAGGAAGCGACTGAGCTGGTGCACACCATCGTCGAGGCGAGTGAACACCACAGCAAGCTGGCCGCAGAGATCACGATGGAAACCAGAGAAGTGCAGACCTTGGAGCCCCAACTCAACTTGACCATCCAAGTGGCGGCCTATGGGGCATTGAAGGACGAGGACCTCCTCACCGCGATCCAAGGCATGCTGGCCGCCAGGATGCCTGCAGGTTGGGAGGCACCACCAGCGTTACGTTCTAAGGTTTCGGAGTCGGCGCAGATGTTGGACAACGCGCATCATCAGCACACCACCTACCTCCAGTCCCAGGCCAAGGGCGCAGGCAAGGGTGAGACGCCAGCGCCCGTGCAGGAGGAGACAGCCCCCCCCCCCCCCCCAGGGTCGGTGAGCGCGCGGGCGAGCCCATGCAACCTGAAGCCGCTCCAGGACAACACGATGGCAAGGAGTTGGAGGAGGACAAGGACAAGTCTGACAAGTCAACAACGAAGGCGACGCTGCCCCGATGGACGAGTCGGTGGGCCGCGCGCGGGCTGCAGAGGCCCTGGAGCAGGTCGCGAGCGGCATGGCCAAGATCCAGAGCGAGTCTGGCCCCGAGGCCAAGAAGGCCAGGGCGGCTGCCACGGCCGCCTCGGCAGCGAGTGCCGCCCCGTCTGGCGGGCAACCAGAATTAAGCTCGCTACCATCAACGGATCGCGATGGCCTGCTGCGCGAAAGTGTTCGCAGTCGCCTCAAGCCAGCGCAGTGACCACAGCTTGTGCCCAGGAGTATAAGTTATCCGATGGAGATAGCATCGTGCGTCAGATTCAATTGCGTTCCGCGCAAGGGTGGTTGGCTGACATAACTCCTGCCGCCAGGAAGCCTAGCAACGAGCTGGTTTCGGGGGTTGCGATTTTGATTCTGGGCGGCTTGGACTTGGGGGCCCAGCCGTTGCTGCCCCCCGCGGGTTTTGATCCTGCTCGTTTATCAGGGGTGGCCCATGAGCTTCCAGGGGTCCCAGAATTTGGCCTGTGCAGCGCTTACTTGCAGGCTGCTGCGGGTCTCTCAGGGACCACTTTAAACTTGTCGGCCACGATCGGCCAGCTCCAGGGCGATTTAGCGCACCCAGCGTCGGTTGCGGGAGATGCCAACCTGGCCCCATTCAGGCTCTTCCAGGCCGAATTTCTACCCAGGTCTACCACGACAGCGCTGGCGCCGTCGACCGCCACCCACAGAACTAAGAAGACTAAGTCGGCACTAGATTAGTTTGTTCCCAGTCAAGGCCTCACGCCTCGGCTCCGAGACCCCCGTGCTCTTGCCCCCTACCCCCACCGACCTGCGTTGATGGATATTGTTGCCCAGGGTAATTTTAAGACCCCCAAGCTGCATAGGCCCCAGAAGCTGCCCGCGCACATTCCAGTGGGCCCGCAATTACCAGAAGTGAGTTGACACCAGACTTCCGCATTAGTAGAATACTCCTCGCAATTGATCGATGATGCGCAACGGCCTCTCTCCGATCAGCAGTCGCCGGTGATCCTGGACCACGCGCGCTTCGCCCTGGCCCAGGACCCGGAAGCTACATTCAGTAGAGGGACCAACACGCCCATCAAATTTAGCAAGTACCCCAGGGCCCGCCCCCCCCCACCACCACCACCACCACCACCACCACCACCACCACCACCACCCCATCCCCACCCCCCACCCCACCTCCCACCCCACCCCCCACCCACCCCCCACCCCACCCCCACCCCAGGTTCGCATGGCCCCCGCGGAGGCCAAGGCTGCGAGGAGAAGGGCTGAATGGGTGGCCCACACAGGCCCATTGAGATGGCTGTGTGATCGAGTTCTGGATTTTAGAAGATGCGTTCAGTAATGGAATTTGCGAGAGTTCCAAGACGCCCTTGACAGCTTGGAGGATAGCCCCGAGTTGTCATCCACCGCGGCGCCCCTCAAGGAGGGGCTTCAGGACATTCGAGTTGCAGCAGGTTTGCTTCTCGTTGATTTCCAGGCCGGCGCTTTGGACCAGGAGCTGGCGCTCCCCGCCCTAGATGAGCTGCTGGAGCAAATTGCCAAACTGCAGACAGGAGGGCTTGGAGGGATTGGGTTCAGTCAGATATGAAAGGGGGAATGGGCTGGGCTCACCACAGATGGTCTAAACGGCTGGAGGCCTGGCGCCCGTCGGAGGACATCTTGCAGGTTGAAGCTGATCGATCGGCTAAGATATGGCCGGCCCCCTCGGACACCCCACCCCAATTTGTTCCCGATGTTGATCATCGTGTTGCCCTTGGTCCGATTATCCCCAAAAGTTTACGACAAGTGGCCCGTAGCTTTCCGCGTTCTACAGCTTCTACCTGGGATGGCTTTCATCCGCGACATTTCAGTATGTTGAATGACGAGCAGGCGGCGATCATCTGCCAATTGACCGGTTTACTTGAGAAGGTTGGTCACATGCCGACGCAGTTCCGACAAGTTGAAACAGTACGACGCTCCAGCCAGTCAGCCTTCTTTCAGGTCCATTGGCATGTTACCAGCGTTATATCGCGTTTGGGGTTCGCCTGCGTAGGTCGGCGGAGAGAGAGCGGGAAGCTCACCATCGTCGACCCTATCTAGCGCATCAGGCTGGCCACTATATAGTTGAATTGGTATATAAACCGTATTTTGAATGCGAGTTCAACAGCTCCGCTAAAGATCAGCTATATAGTGCGCAGGCATTGTATGATCTGTCTAACTACTACGAGCAGGTTGATCGTCCGTGCCTAGCTCATCGTGCTGTTGAATCAGGTTTCCCGCGTTGTTTACTTCGGCTTATATTATCCCAATATGCCAGTGAGCGTACTGCATCGTTGCAAGATTGTGCGATCAGCGTGGGCAAACCCTGGAAGGGGCATTGCCGCGGGCTGCAGCTGGGCCGCGTACTTAGTGCAAATGTATGTGCTAGCCCCTCTTGGTATATGGACACAAGCCCAGAGTCACATTAGGTTCGCGATGTTTATCGATGAGCTGCTGCTCCAGTGCCACGGCCGCAGTTTCAGTCTCATCGTCAGCCAGCTTTACATAGCCGCCAGGTCCATGGCGGACTGTATCAGCCACGAGTTTAAGTGCCAGATTGCCAGCAAGAAGAGCCAGGTTCTCGCGCCCCATCAAGCTCTCCAGGACCAGCTCAGGACTGCTTTGGGGCCTCTGACAGGCCCGAACAAGGACCGCTCGGGATCCAACCTTGGGGTCAAAACTGGGGCTGGACGGCCCAAGAGGAGATGGGGAAAGTTCCGGAAGCTCACTGAGCGTCTTGATAAGATGCGCAAAAGACTTAATCGGGTACGCATACTGAAACGTGCCGGGGGTGACACTCACAAACTGCGCAAGACTGGCCTTGAAGCGGTCACCACTTTTGGAGTCGAGGTCACCGGCATCAACGGCGCGCAACTTGAGTCGGCTAGGTCGCAGTTTCTGGCTGCAGCGGGTCCAAAGTGCCCGACGCGCAGCCGCAATTTGGCGCTCCTCATCCCCAAGGACCCTCTGCGGTACCACTTTAGGTCCTGCCGTTATGTGGCACCGTCTTGTTTGGGATGCGCCCACCCGCCTTCGCCTCGCCGTGGCCAGTTTCCAGCAGCTGGGTTTGTGGGCGGATGTCATCCTCCCGAGAGTTTCAAAATCTCGAGGTTCCTCTAGGGGCCCTCTTAGTGCGGCCGTGTTTTCCCTGAAACGAATTGGTTGGAAACCCCAAGGGCCGTTCACGTTTGTGACATCCTCTGGCCTTGAGCATACTATTCCAGGACACTCCCCCGCCGACCTCCAAAATCTCATGGAGCACGATTGGCACGGCCAGCTCGCCGCGAAGGCGGCCGCGAAGCTCGGCCACCCGAACAACGCTCAGTTAGATGTTGTTGCTGCTCGTAGCGCTCTCTCTTCGGACCTCCTTGGTCACCACAAGGGCACGCCCCTCGCCTTCCTCACCCAGAGTACATGGACCAGCTCTTGCCGCCAAGAGTTGCCCTGGTCACTGCAGCAGTTTTCTGATCTCGCGCATGACAATGAAGGCCATACTTTGTTTTTTTGTTTCATGATCATCTCGATCATCCCACGAGTATCTTGGTTTGCCATAAGTGTGGATCCTACTCGGAAGGTTTGGGTCGAGGGCTCACTGGGGTGTGCGGCACTCGAGTGAATCACCAAGGCGCGGCCACTCAGCTTGCCCGCGTCCAGGAGGGTCGCGATCCGAAGGGCTCAAAGTCGTCCCCGATCGTTGCTGCGACCCCAGGAATACATTTGGCCCGATTGGTACTCGAAGAGCAAGCCAAGGCCAGGGGTGAGAAGGCACAAAGTCCTCCATAGTCGGCCGTGCTCTCTCACGGCGGACTTCGAACACCCCATCAGTTGCGTGCGCGTCCTCCTCCTCCCCCTCCCCCCCCCTCTCCCGAGATCATTGGTTGCACGAGATGTGGATCTTTCGGACAGAAAGCCGCTGGGTCGCAAGTGTCGCCTGCGTCCCGCACGCCTTGCCATACCACCCCCAGCGGAGGCGGCGCCGAGGTGATTTCGCCTCGGGCCACCCAGCCTGCACGACGCCGCTTCTTCACAAGCTCTTCAGCCGACTAGGGTAGAATCAACTTCGACCAGCACTCGACTCTCATCAGACGGTTGACCACGTTGGATTCAGACCAGGCCCTTCGACAATCGGCCAATGCTCACATTACATACTTATCTTATCTTACCAGAACGCGCAACAGAATGGAGCCAGAACGTGGGGGTAGCTGCACAAGACGTAAAGAAGGCTTTCGACTCAGGCGATCACAACAGCATTCGTGTAGCACTGACAGCACAATACGTCCGACCAGGATAAGTCGCAGTATTCCAGCAATTCTACGAGGGACAAGCAGCAACAGTGAAGACCTGATGTCATTAGCAGACCCTTCACCTTTCAGCGATGAATGAAACAAGGCGACCGGCTGAATTCTTTGTGCTTCAATGGTGCTATGCTAAACACCCTTGCAGCAACGCTGGTAGCAAATTGTAAAACAGGGACGGGCATCCAACTTGGACATAATTTTCCGGCATGCTCACTTACCTGCGCTTCGCCGACGACGTCTTCCTGACCAGCCGAACCCCTGCGTTTCACAGCGATGCTCAACGACATTGCCTTGGTTGCGCAATCGCACGGACTCGAACTACACCCCCGCAAAACCAAGATCTTGCCAAATCTCACGCAACGAGAGGGCGAGTACGCGCTCCGCACGTGTCCAAAATTTGACAATTCAATCCTCCCATGCGACGGCCGAATCAAAGACCTCGGTCAGATGATCAGCTTCCAGACCTCACCGGACACCAACATCAAGTACTGAAGGAAGGCCGCATGGGCGAGATTGAGCGGGCACAGAGGAGCTTGGCCACGCGCAGAGGTTGGTGGGGGGAGGGGGGAGGGCTTCTTAGAAGCACCCCTGCTTCTTAGAAGGCGCGGGCCTTCTGTATAGATGTAAGGCCGGCGCCTTCTAAGAAGCAGCCTCCTTCTAAGAAGCCCTCCCCCCCCACCCCCTTGTGCGCGCCGCCAAGGAGCTGACCAACAAATATGTATTACCCATGGGACTTCCGAACCCCAGCTCTTCAACTGCATAGTAACACCAGTAGCGTTGTATGACGCAGAGACGCGGACAAACATGGAATGCCGCCGCCAGCATCCCAAGCGGACGCAACGACGCATGTTTGGCATGATCTCCACCATTCAGCCGACCACCTCTTTACAGCAGGGAAAACACGACGACAGCGGACAGCGTGAACAACTAAGCGCCGAATCGCGAATCCAGCTCTAGCACCGCCAGCGACGCCGTCAACAGCAACTCACAGTAAGAGACATTTGCAACGCAAGACTGGCATATCGAGGTTGGCGACGGAAGCGAGAAGGGATACATCATGGAACCATGGGTCGATTACATCAACGATCCTCTGGAACGCGAAGCACCTCATACATGCAGCACCATCATATCAACTGTTGGCTCACAACGCAGACGCGTATGTAATGGCGCATGCCCTCGAAGTTCGCCAAACACGACACCGCCAGGTGGACCTGGAAGGCGACCCAGTGGCAACCCAGCACCGGCTTGCAACAGCGAGGCCAACGACACCACGGAGGCCAACCCAGAACGTGGGACGACGACCTTACCGACGTCATTCGCACAAGGCGTCCCGACCTACAACCGCCACTCGTGGCAGCCCGCGAAAAGGGCCGACCCAACGACTTCAGCTGGGTGCGAACGGTCCAGGACGGACTCGCCTGGTTTCAAGTCGAGAACGACTACACCTACGAATTGGCAAGCACACGAGACCATTGAACGACGCAACAACCCGATGGCAGACACGACGCCCGCCGACATCCACACCATAGCACACGACGATCAACGACGAGCACTCCGACCAGGACAGGACAGAACCCTCCTTTCTCCCTCCACCCACCCATTTCTCACAAACGTTTATATTTAAATCAGGCCTGTCCCTCTACAGAGGGAATATTCATAAGTATTCAATAGTCGGGGGACTATGTTTTGAGTATGTTTGGGCATCTTTGGAGTATTTTGGGGGTACTTTTTACTCGTCGTCCAAAATCCCCCTGTAGGGGGACAGGCCCGACCTAAGTTGATATGTCTCGCGCAGCACAGCACTTCGCGCTTCCCAGAGGCCACGGCCTCCACCTGGCCTTCGCTCGGCACGGAAGCCTGTCCGCATTGATGGTCGTTCGCACATGTTTCTTCGTTCCTGATTGCACCCATCGTAATGTCGTGATTATGTCATGTGGCACTTAGGCCAAGTATCGCCCGCTGCCGCTCCAGCCTCGAATTAGCACACGATGTGGATGCTGCAGAGTGTTAGGCCTACGGGCCATTGAAAGCGGGTACCACAATCGTCACCGTCACGATGAATTTTGTTTCATCATCCTCGTCATCCTTCCCCCCTTCCCCCTCATCTTCCTCCTTGATCTTCACATGTTATGGTTCGTCATCCTCCTCCTCCTCCTCTCCCTCCTCCTCCCCCCCCTCCTCATCCTCCTCGTCTTCCTCCTCCTCCTCCTCCTCCTCCTCCTAATCCGCTGCCTGCGGCAAGCCCCGCCGCCACCGTGCAAAAACAGTACTGTTGGGCTGCGCGGCACCTCGGTGACCCCAGGCTCGAGATAGCTGGAGCATGTAGCACGCTTTTTTCGCGTCGTGCCGGGACATCCTGTTTTCGTCGTCATGTGTTTCCTTTTTTTCTGTTCTTCTTCCCCCCCGCCCTCCCCCTGCTGCAACGGAAAGAGGCGTTTTCGGGGCCGTTGGAGGCCTCGTGGGGACCTCTTGTGGCTTGCCGGGGGGTGTCTCGGGGCCTCTTGGGGTTTCCTTGTGTTCGTGGCGCTCTTGAGCCGTCTGGTGACTTCGGCGTTCGTCGTGAGGGCCTCTCTGGACCGTCTTGGGGGCCCCGTGGTCTTTCAGGGGCTGCCTTGGGGCCCTTTTGGGAACGGGTCTCTTGGGAGTTTTTGGGGCCATGTTGGATGTTTTTTGGACTGTGCTGAGCTGAAAGAAGCCCGAGAGAAGGAGAACGCGTGGAGACGTCTTCGGCCGTCTCGAGGCTATCCCCAGGGCCATGTTGGTCAGTTTGAGAGGCATGTTTGGCCATCTTGGCAGCCTTGCTAGCCTGCCTGGGCAGTCTTGGAAGCCGTCTTGGGCATCTTGGACGATTTGGAGAGCCCACCTCGGAAGCGGGGGACGATGCATGCACGAATGCGCTACGCGGAGTGGGGGGGCACTTAGAAGATTTCAGACAGCACTTGGAATTATACCGCGCCTCAATGTGCCAGGGGGCACGGTGGCGGATTACTTCTCCTCTTCCTTTTCCTGTTTTCCTCTTCTCTGGAATGCCAAACAGCAGCGGATAGGCTCCCAGGTGGTCGACTGTCGAGCCATGCATTCTGAGCGGCCCGCAAAAGCCCGCCGCGCGTTTCCTTCATGTTCTTCCTCGTCTTCTTCCTCTTCCTCCCATCCTGCCTCGATGAGCGTGGCCAACGGATGGTTGAGCGGGGAGGAGGAGGAGGAGGAGGAGGAGGAGTCGAAGGAGAAGGAGGAGGAAGAGGCGCGGGGAGAGAGGAGGACCGCTTGGCGACATGGTGCGAGCGTTCCAGCAGCAGGATGCTGCCAGAAGGGAGGAGCGCTGGTGTCTTTCTTTTATGTTTGTAGCTCATAACTGTGCACGGTATGGCCATGGACTTGTTCATGATGCCCATGTTGCCCATGGGCACACAGTGACCCAGACATGCGATGTCTTGATTCGTTCAAAATGGATGCCTCGAAAGTTCCGACCCTTGCCCCTGGAGCGTTTTCTCATCTTGAGTCGATTGTTGACGGAAGGGCCCGGTAAGGGCTTCAAGAGGCCCAGTTCACTTCAGTCAGTTCAGAAGATTTGCGTCCGAACGAAGCGCGAGCATGGTGAGACCATGAGCAGCCAAGTCGTTCATTAGAGAGGCGAGTTATATTGACAACGGCCGCGCGTGTTAAACACAGTGGAGGAGGAGAAGAAGGTGGAGGAGAGGAGAGAGGAGAGAGGAGAGCCACAGCTACGCACTCAAATCCCATGCGCGAACTTGCTGTTTCCACGCACGCGCTGCGCCATCCTGGCAAAAGAAAGGAGCAACGCGCTCGCGTGAGCCCGCAGTCGACACGCAATTCTTCATGACCATGTGGCCCCAAGTTTGTCGGCCTGCCACGCTGCCGCGGCCCGTCCAGTCGCTTCAATTCGATGCCACCAGGGCGGAAGATCGAGCAGCGCACTGGGTCAGAGTCTGCACGCCTGGCAAGATGTCCCATGAATTCCATTAGTCGCCTGCAGGTGTCTTCGCTCAGCGGCCCCTGTCCAGCCATAGTCTAAACAGTTGTTTTAGACACTTTGCTCAGAAAAAAACAGCGAAATTCGCAAGATGCTCCTGAGGCGCTGGGCTTGGAAGGCGTCCAGCCTCCTCCTTTCCAATGTGTTTAGACACGCGGCGAACAAGCCATTTTGCAGTTTGGACACAATGCCAGCATTGACAACTGCCTCCTCCTCCTCCTCCTCCTCTTCCTCCTCCTCCTCCTCCTCATCCTGATGATCCTCCTCTCCTCCTCCTCCTCCTCATCATCCTCATCCTGATGATCCTCCTCCTCCTCCTCCTCCTCCTCCTCCTCCTCTCCCCTCCTCTTCCTCCTCCTCCTCCTCCTCCTCCTCCCCCTCCTCCTCCTCCTCCTCCTCCTCCTCCTCGTGCGATCAGCGGCAGCTCGACGCCGTTGACCAGACTGTGCGCCATGCTCGTGCCACTTTGAAGCTGGCAGCCAGCCTGCTGCACCTGTGGCCCGGCCTCGATCTCAGTGGCGCTGGCCGGGTACCTCATGTTCCCGCTGCTCCCAGGGATGGACATCGCTGGGAGTGGTGGTCAGGGGTCTGGAGGTGTGCTGTCTGTCTTCGAGGTTCGCGTGGTACTTGCGAGCCACCTCCAGGCCGCTGTCCCAAAGATTCAAAGCTCCACGCGTCCCACCTGGACGCGTTGGGTCATCGCACGATTGCCTTTGACTGTTCAGACAATTCGGTGCTCTTTATTTGTACGAGGTGTAAGTGCCACAGCTCTGGAGCTTCCGTCAGAGGCCTGGCTGGAGAGTGCACTGTTCCTCCAACCCGTGCTGCGCATTATGGATGGGAGTACCTTTGCAAAGGCAAGCACCCTCATTACAGCAAGCGCAAGAGTAATGTCACGGTCATCACTGACAATTTGATTCAGTGTTTCAATACATTTTCGGAGGCTGAAGCCTAAGGCTTCGTCCGCACACCGTCGCCGCTTCTCCCTCCGCAGCGGTGCTCGTGCCCCTCCCTGGACGGAGGGTTTTGGAGGTGCCTCGGGGCGTGGAGCCCCAAAAAAAATCCTCCTCCTCCTCCTCCTCCTCCTCCTCCTCCTCCTCTTCCCTCTCCTCCTCCTCCGCCTCCTCCTCCTCCCCTCCCTCCTCCTCTCCTCCTCCTCCTCCTCCTCCTCCTCCTCTCTCCTCCTCCTCTCCTCCTCCTCCCTCCTCTCCTCCTCCTCCTCCTCCTCCTCCTCCTCCTCTCTCCTCCTCCTCCTCCTCCTCCTCCTCCTCCTCCTCCCTCTCCCCTCGCGCCTCGCCTCTCATTCCTTGCCCCTCTCTCCTCGCCAGCTGGGCACGCGTCGGGCCAGGAGGGCCCATTGGCGTTCGCCAACAGTTGTTGTTCCTTGGTTTGGTGGATCCCCCCGCGCAGCCAACCTCGCCGGGCAGACCGGCCGCAATTGGGGGAGCCGCGTCTTTCAGTCCGAGTGGGGGCGGCCAAGAGGGGGGATCATCAATTCGGTTGCAGATGCTAGGGACCTTGCAAGTCTTACCAATTCCATCTTTGGCGCCAAGTAGCGTCTGGCAATCGGTGAGATAGAGCCGAATTAGCGTGGGTTAACATCGGCCGACAAGATGGCATGGAAATTGCCACCGATGGGTACGGGAATTTCACGGTCAGAACCATGATGTTTCCCCTTTCTTATATCAGTACGTCCTCTGGCCCCCCCATCGGCCACGCACGTGCCTCGGGCCATGATTTGCGAACCACGTTTTTGGACGCCCCCTGGTTGGACGCTCCCGAGCCCCAAAGTGGGGGGGCCTCCTCAGGGGCAACATTCGTTGAGGTGGGGTAGGTTCACGGGCCCTCCTCCTCCTCCTCCCCCTCCTCCTCATCTTCCTCCTCCTCCCCCTCCTCCTCCTCCTTCTCATCCTCCTCCGGGCCAGCAGCGTCTCGCCGCCGCTGCTGGACCCATTTCACTTGGCCAGCCTTTTCCTGGCCAAGAAGCGGCTGGAGCCCTCTGGGGGGAAAAATCATCCTCCTCCGGGGGGGGGACGCACCGTTCCCCAATCGCCCAGCTCATCGCCGATAGGGACCTATCGCCGGCCAATCGGCGATACATCGCCGATTCAAGCTAGATGCATCCCCGTGAGCCAGTCCCCCCTCGGTGTCGCCCCTCGCCTCCTGGCGGGTATCGTCGGCACGATGGGTTCCCCCACGGGGGGGGGGGTCAGCCGAGGAAGGGAAGTCGTATGAGCACAGATGGACAGGCCCAGGGAAAGGGGGCGGGAGAGGAGGGGGCATGGGGGGAGGGGACCCTGCATGATTCCCACGTAGTCGTATTGTTCCCTATGACCACACGTGCTCGCCTGTGCGATAGGCGCTTGTGGCTGCCTGTGCCTGAAAACAAATCGTACGAGCGCCGACTTTCGAAGGTCAGCGCTGGGTCTCCCTGTCGGCGCCACCCCTGGCACGCTCCGCGCGTCAGGGGGGAGGGGGGAGCCTGGCGCCGATCCAAGCAATCCGCGCGCAGCTCCGAACGTTCATGTTCATGGATATCTTTTTTGTTATTCTCTCTCTCTCTCTGGCTAAGGAGCTACCCAGCGGTGGCAGGTCGGCCTCGCGCCCCCCGGCCTGGGCCCACCAGCGATGCCCCCAAAGGGAGCCGCGTCCGCCAACCCAGAGCTGGACGCGATCCTGGCGAGGCCCCTGCCGCGCGCGGCGCCTCGAGGAGGGGTCGACCGCAGAAGGTGTGGCTACGCAGGGGTCTTGGCATCGCTGGGACGTGTGCAATTTTTCTTCGGCGAGGACCATCGAGGAGCATCCTTGATCATTTGGCGAAAAAAACACGCACGAAACCGAAAAAAACACAGGGAATGGACGTCCGAGCGATGGCCAGGGGTGTGGTTTGCGATCGGCACCGTTCGGGCTTGGGGGCACGACACTGTCCTCCTCGGGCCTCCTCGGGGCGCGGCGGAGAGCTCTATCGAGGTCCCCCGCCCGCCTTCCAGGGTGTCCCCCAGGGTGTCGATTGCGAAGCACACCCGTTGCAAACCACACCCTTCGGAGTCGCCGAATGACGGCCCTCCCGAAGGCCAGGTCCAGGAGGAGGGCTCCTCCTACTCCCCTTGGAGGATGCGGCAGGGGGCAGGAGAAGCATCGTCGTCGTCTGCGTCGTCGTCGTCGTCACTTCAGCCGTCGTCGTCGTCGTCGTCGTCGTTGTCGTCGTCGTCCCGGACTGTCGCGCAGCTTGAGGCCCAAGGGCGGTCAGGCGGAGTGTAGGCTCGGGGCAGCAGCCTTCGGGGGGCGGCCGAGAGGGGGGGTGAATGACTAATGAGGGTGGGGTTATCATGGCTGGGGCCACGATATGTCCCCACGTGTCGTGGCCACTTCTTCTCTTCTCCAACGCGTCCCCTGGCCTCCCCATCTGGGCCGCGCACCCTTGCCTCGGGCTACAGTCTGCGACCCCTGTAGGACGCCCCCGAAGCAGGTGGAGGCGGGAGGGGCGGGCGCGGAGGAGGAGGAGGAGGAGGAGGAGGAGGAGTAGGAGGAGGAGGAGGAGGAGGAGGAGGAGGGGGGAGGACAATCACCTTCATCTCTCCCATCACCGCTTCCCCTCCCCCCTCCCGCCTCTCCAGACGAAAGGGGTGAACCCAGAGATCCGAAGCTCCAGAATCTGGGGCGGCGGGTTTTTGCCCGTTCTCGGCCTCGGGGAACCCTCGCCTTGCCTCAGGATCGTCCAGCAATTATTCAGGACGAAAACCGATCCTGGGGAAGTGGTCCAGACCTCCAGAACACACGCATCCGAAAGAATTGAGCAGCCGGGTGTCTGGGAAGGGGGGGAATGTGGGCGACTTGGGTGCGCCTGCGCCACGTCTTGCGTCCTGGCCAATCCCGCATACATATTTATTTTGATTATCTCTATCATCACCTTTCCTGTCCTCTTCCTCGAAACACACGCACACACACACACACACACGCACGCACGCACGCACATGCACGCACATGCACGCACATGCACGCACGCACGCACGCACACGCACACACACACACACACACACTAACACACACACACACACACACACACACACACACACACACACACACACACACACACACACACACACACACACACACACACACACACACGCACACACCACACACACACACACACACACACACACGCACGCACGCACGCACGCACGCACGCACGCACGCACGCACACGCGCACGCGCACGCGCACGCACACGCACACGCACACGCATACGCATACGCACGCACGCACGCACGACCATTATGCTCATTCATCGCCTTCCAAGTAGAAGTGCTGCTCCACCGCCTTTCCATCCTCTCTCCCTGTCTTCCCCTGCCTTCCTGGCTGCCTCCCTGCGTGCTTGGTTCCCTCCTCGATGTCCTCATCAGCATTCCGCTTTCAGCTCCGCCCATAACTTCAGGCATGTGATGGCGCAGTATCGTCCATTCGAGCTACTTGTGGATTCACAAGCGCGAGACACTCATCATTTGCCGATTCTGCCAACACCCTGAGACACGGCGTACGATTACCTCGCATGCCAAGATTACGCCGCACGGAGGGACAGGACGGAGATCGGAGAGATGGGAGGTGGGGCCGTGAGGAGGAGGCGAAGGAGGAGATGGAGGAGGGGGAGTAGGATCGGGGAACAGATGGCATGAACATGCAAGCTCGGAGGTCCGCGCGGATTCCTCGGATCGGCGCCGGACCCCTCTTCCTTGGCGCGCGGCGCGCGCCACGGGGTGGCGCTGGAAGCGCCGCAGGCGGGCCCTCGCGCCGCTGCGAAGAATCCGCGCGGACCTCCGAGTTGTTGTTCTGCTAATGGAGTCGTTTGTCCCCCCAGGGTAGGAAGGGGGGGAGGAAATCGAGGAGGTGCAGGAGGAGGAGGAGGAGGAAGGAATGGAGGCGGGGTAGCGGGAAGAGGGGGAGGAAGTCGATGGGGTCATCTGAGGAGGAGGAGGAGGAGGAGGAGGCGCAGGGGGTCGAGAGGGGGAGGCGGAGGACAACGGGGGGGGAGGAGGAGTAGGCCCGAGGGGGTGTCGCGGGGCGGAGGCGCGGGAGGAAGCGCAGAAGGGGGAGCAGGAGGAGGGGGAGGGACTCGAGGGGGAGGAGCTGGAGGAGGAGGCGAAGGAGGCCAGGAGAGCAGAGCGGGAGGAGGGGCGGGGGCGCGGCAGACCTTCGGGCTCCCTCTCCGTGCGCGCCGCGGCCCCGCGCCGCTGGAGGCCGGAGAACAGGGCCTGCGCCGATTGCGGCGCCCGGGCGCCGCGGTGGGCCTCTGTGAATTTGGGCCAGCTGCCCCCCCTGCTCCCCTCCCTGGGCCGCCCAAGGGAAGGGGAGCAGAGGAGGAGGAGGAGGAGGAAGAGGAGGAGGAGGTGGAGGAGGAGGAGGGAAGGAGGGACGGAGGGAGGGAAGGAGGGAGTGAGGAAGGGACGGAGGGAGAAAGGAGGGACGGACGGAGGGACGGACGGAGGGACGGAGGTACAGAGGGACGGAGGGACGGAGGGACGGAGGGACGGGGGGGCGGAGGGGACGGAGGGGCCGGAAAGACGGAGGGACGGAGGGACGGAGGGCAGGACGCCCAGGCGGTGGAGTCGCTGCTGGACGAACACCTCATCAGCAAGGCGATGCAGCGAGCCCTCCGCCCCAGCGCGCTGGCCGCAAGGCCCGGCGTCCAGGCCGGCCTCCAGAGCCTCTTTCCAAAGGGGCCAGAGCAGCACCTCTCACAAGCACCAGCCGCACCAGACGAGGACACTCGCGCAGCCCTGGCCGCGGCCGCAGCCAAGAGCCTGGCGAGGAGCCCGCGCCGCTCCGGACCGGGGCCCAACGGCAGCAGGTTTGAGCACTGGCGCGCGCTGCTGGCGGACACTCCCGCTCTCGAAGCGGTGGCCGGCGTCACGGTCGCGGTCTTGCTCAACAAGCTCTGCCCAGAGGACACACGCGCCAACTTGGGGGCCCGGCTGTTGGCCCAAAGCGTAACGGGACCCTCCGGCCGATTGCTTGCGGCTCCGTCCTCCGTCGCCTCGCTGCGAGGGCCGCTTGTGACGTCCACAAAGACGACATAAAGGACGCAGTCGGCCCCCACCAGTACGCAGTCGGCCGCGCGGCGGGTTGCGAACTCGTGCACACATGCCTCACACCGCTTTCGAAAGCGTACCCGCTTGGGGTCGCCTTGGCGCTCGACTGCCCCAACGCCTTCAACAGCATCCCCCGAGGCAGGGTGCTGGACAGCGTGCGCCAGCGGGCCCCGCGGCTGTTCCAGAGTACCCGCAGCAGGCTCACGGGCACCACGCGGCACTACTGGTGGGACGACCCTGCAGACGACGCCCACCGCATTCGGGCTAGCAGCGGCGTGGATCAGGGTTGCCCGCTGTTGCGGACGCGTTCGACGAAGTCTACGGCCACCTCCAAGCCCTCTCGACCTCCTGCAGGGTTTTCAGCTACCTCGACGACATCATGGTCTTCGTCCCGCCAAAGCACGCGAACGCAGCCATGCAGGTCGTCATCGACATCCTCACCCGACACGGACTCGCAGTCAACCAGACCAAGACACAGGCATGGTCCGCCGGGGGGCGCTGCCATTTGCCCGCCACTGTCCAGGGGGGCTGGGTCGACCACCTCACGCGCTTGGGAAACACTGCCCCCTGGCTTGAGCAGGGGGGGAGGAGGAGGAAGAAGACAGGGTGACTGTCCATGCCGGCTTATACGGGGCCACGGCCGTGGCCAAGGCAATGGCGTTTGCCGCCCGCCTGCAAGAGCTGCGACAGGCGGGCCTGCGGGCCGAGAGCGCCTTCACTTTCCTGCAGACCTTCGCCAGCGGATGCGTCACGCGCCACCTTCGCGCCAACCTTCAGGGGGGCTGGACGGAGCAGCTGGACCGCGTTCTTTTCGGCTGCCTGGAGGAGATCGCCGGCGGAACCTTGGACCCCCACCAGCGGCTCCTGGCCACGCTGCGCCTTGCCGACGGCGGATGCGCGTTCCCCTCGGCTACCCAGACGGCGCCTGCTGCCTACGCTGCTAGCTGGGCCCTCTTCTTCACGACGTGATGGCCTGCCTCGGAGCCAGCCCGCTGGAGGAATGCCGAGCCCGCTGCCCGCGGACACAGCAGACGTTCGACCAGGCGGAGGCAGCTCTCCGGGCAGCTGACGCCTTCCAGACGCCTTTTGATTGGATAGGCTGCACAGCAGAACCACGGCCCAAGCTGCAGAACCACTGGGGCAAGACGGCCTCCGCGGTCAACAGGGAGAAGCTGCTGCGGACGCTCGACGAGGACCGCCGCCTACGCTTGCGGGAGAACGGAGGCACGGGCGCCAGCAGCTGGCTCCTCCCGCGCCAGCCAGACGACCCCCGTCAGCCCGACCCGAAATTCTGCGTCAACCTGAAGCGTCGCCTCTGCATCCCGGTCTGCCGCCTGGCTCATGCTGTCAGCACCGCCGCCAGGACGGCAGCCTGTGCAACGAGCTCCTGGACCCGCACTGCTGGCACGCAGTCAAGTGCGAGGTGGGTGAGTCCCACAACAAACGCCACAACAGCTGCCGCGACTGGCACTCTGCGAAGCACGCCGAGCTCACCGGCTTCGCCGCGCCCACGGAGCAATCCGCTCCCGCCTGGGATCGCCGACGCCCCCGCACGGGAGTACTCTCCACCAACGACCCAGCCATCGGACGCCACGTCTACGTCGACTGGAGCATCACTTGCGCACATTCAACCTACGCTCCACGCAGGGGGTCCTGGGCCGACAAGGATGGTTTGGCGGCCGCCCAGTCGGTGGACCAGAAGCGGGAGCGGAACCCCCGCACGGGGGCGAGCTGGTCCCCCAAGTCTTCGAGACGGGGGGCCGGCCCAGCGACGAAGCAGCCAGCTTCGACCGCTCCGAGCTGCTGGGCGGCCGTTGGCGGCAGATCAGCAGAACCCTCCAAAGAGGCAATGCTGAGATGCTGCTGAGCGCGCTCGGGCGCTAGGCCAGCGGCCCCTTGGCACGGCCACCGCCAGCTGAACCACCGCTGGCGCGGCAACCACCACGACCGCCACCAGCGCCGCGACCGCAACCGCCACCAGCACGCAACCACCGCCGCCACCGCCACCACCACAACGACGACCCGAATCACGACAACCACCGCGGACACCGCCAGCTGGCACCACGACCATGACCACCACCAGCACGACAACGCCGCGACCACGACCACCACCACCACCGACCCGACCGCCCCCCCCCCTGGCCGCCCCTCTCCCTTTCTTCTCCCCGCCCCTGCCTGGCCGCCCCTGCTGCCGCGCGCGCCTTGCGCCTCCCCCCTCCTCCCTCCTCTTCCTCTAATGTTGAGTCGGCTGTTTAGTCACCGCCCTAGGTGTAATTCATGATGTTTAATTCAAAGCCCCCCCACTCTGTCCCCACGGGTCCCCTTGGCGAAGAAGGGGGCCAACTCTGGCGCCCGTGGGTCTTTCCGCCAGCAGGGAGGGAGGGAGGGAAGGAGGACGGGAGGGAGGGAAGGAGGGAGGGAGGGAGGGGGAGGGGGAGGGGGTGGAGGAGGAGGAGGAGGAGGAGGAGGAGGAGGAGGAGGAGGAAGAAAGGAAAGAAAAGAGAAAGAGAAAAAAGAAAGAGAAAGAGAAAGAGAAAGAGAAAGAGAAAGAGAGGAGTAGGAGGAGGAGGAGGAGGAGGAGGAGGAGAAGGAGGAAGAGAAAGGGGGAGAAAATTGGAGGAGGAGGAGGAGGAGGAGGAAGAAGAGGAGGAGGAGAGGAGGAGAAAGAGAAAGAGCAGGAAGAGGAGAAGAGAAGAAAGAGGAGGAGGAGGAGGAGGAGAAGGAGGAAGAGGGGAAGGAGGAGGAGGAGGAGGAGGTGGAGGTGGAGGTGGTGGAGGGAGGAGGAGGAGGAGGAACCGAGGGACGAGGGACGGAGGGACGGAGGGACGGAGGGACGGAGGAGGAGGGAAGGAGGGAAGGAGGGAAGGAGGGAGAGAGGAGGAGGAGGAGGTGGAGGAGGAGGCGGGAGGAGTGACGAGGAGGTGGAGGAGGAGGAGGAGGAGGCGGGAGGCGGAAAGAGGAGGAGGAGGAGGACTGGGCGCACGCACGGTAGGTTTGTCTCGTGCGGCGAGCTCGCTGCGGGCGTTCAAGGTCGAGAACGCGGCCAATGGCTTGGAGTCGACGAATAAGGAAAGATCTGGGGGGGAGGGGGGGAGGACTACACGCCCAAAACTTCGGAATGGACGGAAAGGTACGGGTCCGTCTTCGGTGCAAAGGAGGAGGATGACGACAACCATTGCAACCATGACGACCACCGCCACGATTATGTCGCCGAGGAGGGAGGACGGCGGCGGCGACGACGAGCCCTCCAGAAAACTTCGCGGGGAAGGCCCCGAGCGGAGGCCGTGCTACAGTCAGAATGCTGAAATGAGGACCACTTTGGGTTCGTGAGGGGGTCCTAGTTATGTTCGGGCCGTTCCTTACAGTGGGGACCCATGCCAAGAAACAGCCTGCTTGCCTCCAGGGTGCCCTGGGTTTCGATGGCTTTGCCCTGGGAAGCGAGGCGCTCCCACACCAAAAGTCGAGGAAGTCCTGGGGTCTCAGGGCTGGTTTTCACGTGG
Organism: Prorocentrum cordatum; assembly: GCA_963575745.1. Lineage (NCBI taxonomy): Eukaryota > Dinophyceae > Prorocentrales > Prorocentraceae > Prorocentrum > Prorocentrum cordatum. Next base: position 201,483 of record CAUYUJ010014865.1, on the reverse strand, counting down.
AAGGTTGCTTGTGGATTGGTCTCCAATGTAAAGTGAAGTCGGGCCTGTCCCTCTACGGGGGGGGGATATTCCAAAAGAGTCCAAAAATAGTCTGGGGACGAGTTGCTGATTATTGTTTGACCATATGGGGGTATGGTTGGCGTTTTTGTCGATGTGTCGCCAAAATCCCCCCTGCAGGGGGACAAGCCCGACCTAAATGTACAGCTCGGGAGCAGGTCGCGGAACCTGCTCGCGGCCGAGAGGCGCCCCGTGGCCAGGGCAGACCCTCTTCGCGCCCTGTTCGGCGCCCCCTTTTGCGGTGGAGACCCATGCCAAGAGCCACCCTGCTTGCCTCTGGGGTCAAGTCGGGCCTGTCCCTCCACGAGGGGAATATCCAAAACTAGTCCAAGGGTACGGTAGGTTTGCGTCGTGTCGACCAGCGGCGACCCCGCCAGCGGCGTTCAACGTTGAACGCCGCGGGCGACCCAGAATCGTTCGATGTGGAACGATGTGGACGCTTCGGAGTCGGCCGATCGTTCACGGTTGAACGATCCCTGCGGTGTCAAAAACCAACGCTGGGGTCGGCACGACACGAACCTGCCGTAGTCTGGGAACTTGTTTTGCGTATTTGTTTGACCATGTTGGAGCATTGTTTCCGTAATGACTATGTTTCGTCGAAAATCCTTTTGTAGGGGGACACACCAGACTTAATTCTAGGCTGCCCTGGGTTTCTTGGTTTTCGACGGTTTTGCAATGGAAGGCATCACGTTTCCACACCAAAAGTCAACGGAAGTCTTGGCGTCTCAGGGTTGGGCCTCTAGTGGAAGGTTTCTTGTTGTTGGGCCCCTACGGTATGGTGGCACGATGACTGCGGGGAGGAAAGGATGGCCGGGGCGATGAAAGCTCCCAGGTGTCTTCGTCTTGATCTTCGTAGCACTAGCATTGTCAAGACTTCGAGTTATATACTGGTGGCTATTGCTCGTATGATAATGTGCAGGCGTTTTCTTTACATATTTAGCTAGCCGTATCCATGTTATAAGAAGCACCATGAGTGAACATGGTTGTGCTTCATGTGTAGCGGTTGTGGCATTGATGTTATGTTTGTTTTATTTCGTGTATTGCCGTTCTTAGTATTAATCATATCATGCGTATTCGCATTATTATTAGTATTAGTAGTATGATTATTAGTATTATTAGTAGTAATTATGATTGGAATTGGTATTATTGTACTGGTATCCGTTGTTGTGGCTATTGATCGCAGTCGCCTTCTTATTATCATCATTAGTTCAACACATATCCTCTGCCCCCCCTCGCCCTCTCACGAGCCTCGGGGCATGGTGCGCGTTCCCCAGGCCCTGTTTTGCCAACCCCATCACCCTGGGCAGCTTAATCAGGGAAGCGCAGAGCGCGCAGCAGGGGCTACAGCAATAGACAGACGAACATTCCTCAGTCAGATGCGCTGGTCATCCTCCTCCTCCACCTCCTCCTCCTCCTCCCTCGTCCTCCTCCATCCTCCTCCCCCTACCCCTACCCCTCCTCCTCCTCCCTCGTCCTCCTCCATCCTCCTACCCCTCCTCCTACCCCTCCTCCCTCCTCCTCCTCCTCCCCCTCCCCCTCTTCCTCCTCCTCATCCTCCTCCTCCTCCTCCTCCCTCCCTCCTCCTCCTCCTCCTGCTCCTCCTCTGTGTCGCGTCGACGCGACGGTCAGCCCGCCGCGGGAGGTCAAGACTGACGCCGCCTGTGGCCCAGAATCGGCCAACGTGGAACGATCTGGCGATCGAAGAGCCGCCGATCGTTCAGGGCTGAGGTCCCTGGTCACAGCATGAGTTTGCCCACTGCAGGTCGGCATGAGCGGCGTTCCCGGTTTGCCGATCGACGTTTTGAATCGCGATGTGGTAGGGTCACCAGTGATGTCCTGCGAGGGAAGTTCGCAAGGGCTCCCACGAGGGCGCGAAGTTATTCTCCCCCTCCTCCCTTCGTCCTCCTCTTCTCCCTCTGGGGGGGCGGCGCGAGAGCGCGAAGTTATTCGCGCTTCGCGCTTCGCGGAGCGCGAAGCGCGAAGTTGGGAGCCCTAGCATTACGCCACGAAGCTGACGTGCCGCCTGCATCCCCCCTCCTGGACGGCCCGCCCAGGGGAGAGGGCAGAGGGGGCCAGCCTTCTCGGACGACGCCGGGGCTTCTCCAAGGGCTCCCACGAGGGCGCGAAGTTATTCGCGCTTCGCGGTCCTCGTTCCTTCTCCCCCTCCTCCTCGTCCTCCTATTCTCCCTTTGGGAGGGCGGCGCGAGAGCGCGAAGTTATTCGCGCTTCGCGCAGCGCGAAGCGCGAAGTTGGGAGCCCTAGCATCTGTAGCTAATGGATAACACAATGAATTCGTGACCACACCCTGGTCCCCGATTTTTGGGGGATACCCCTGAACATATGGGCGGTCTCGTTTGGTAGATCTACGTCGGACACCCTTGACCCCTGATGTGTTTGGCCCTCCTATCTCGGGTCCCCTCCCAAATGATCAGGTGCACTTGTATTGCTTCTCCTCCGTGACCTCGAAGAAGGCTTCTGAGAAGACGGGAGGAATTCTGAGAAGCTCCGCCCCGCCGCTTTTGGAAAAGGCCGCACCCCTCCACCATTCGTTAAGGGTCTAACCATTTCTGCCGTCCCTCGACTCGCGTTGGAGCGGCCACGAGTTGCTTCAAACTTCCCGGGAGATCTCTGGCCCGGATTTTCCTGGATTCACCTCGATTTACTTGCACTTGCCTGGATGCATCTGGCTCGATCCCCAGAAGTCGATTGGCGAATCGTCGTCAAGCCCTTAGGGAACCATCCTCCCAGGCGCGCCGCCGCTTTTCCGTCTCCCTCCCCCGTCCGTTGATAGTTTCTCTCCCTCCTTCCCTCCTCGAGCCTCGAGGCTGTCCTTTCGAGCAGCGCTGATGCACAAGGCCAGGTCAGCGAACTACACCTTGATATTGTTTCTCTTGCACTCCAGTCCTTCTCTATCCTGTCGCCAGGAGGGCGCAGGTTTGCCATTCGATGCACGCCATCGTTATCAGCGGATCAGTGACATGGACGTTGGCTCTATGGACCCTTGCCCTCTGTCCACAGGCCAGGAATAGCCCGAACAGCGCCCAAAGTGAACCTAAGACTGCCTAAAAGGCACTAAAACGGCCGAAAGAGGCCCCGAAAAGGGGGCCCAAAGGGGCCAAGATGGACCCGAGAGGGCCTTTCTAGACGGCCCCAGCGCGAACATCCTTGCGTGGGGCCCGAACCCCCCCGTCCGAACATCATTGAAACCGCGCCGACATCGGGGCCGGTTTCGGCCGCGACGTTGGTGCCCAAATCGGGGCCGGAATCGTCCAATAGAATTTCCCAGGGCGCACCCAAAATGATGCCAACATGACCATGCAGAAAGATGTTCCAGTCGAGCCCGCTGGTCGGCCATCAGCGGCGCCCAGGAGACTCCCAGGGACGTCGTGCTTCAGGCGAAGGTTCACCTTAGTTGCGCTTCGAGTGGTCCGAAGGGCCACTGTGGGATGCTGAGAAGGGGGCCCAGAGGCGCCTAAACTAGCCGGGAATACGCCTCGAAACCGCATTGGGAACTGGATGACAGGGGGGCTTGATTTGCACGCTGCCTGACGGGCGTCTTGAACCCTGAGGGCAGGGGACGCAGCGGGCAGCGGAATGGTGGAGCCCGTATGGGGAGGGAAAAGAAAAGGGTTAAAGCCTTGGAATGATCTCTCACACTTAAGACCACACGCCCCTCAGCCCGGTAGGAGGGCGGATTCAAGAGGCTTACGCCATTCCGCCGACCCCAGAAGAGGGTATGTGCGGTTTCCGATGTCGTATGCGTTGTTTGCCGTTTCCCGTCGTACTGTGTGCGTGTAGTTGTTGTTGATTCGTCCTCCTCTTCCTCCGCGTATGGGGGGCGGCTTCTCAGGGCTCCTGGGGCTTGGGGTTGGAGAGCTCTGGGAGCACTTTTGGGGTATGTTGGGGGTCTTGTGGGACAGCTTGCGAGTTCTCCCTCGTGGGCCTCTCTTGCGAGCCTCTCGGGGCGTCTTGGGATTTTGTGAGGAGCCTCTTCGGCCGGTCTGGGGGAGGCCTCTCGGGCCGTTTTGCATGTTCGGAAATTCGAACAGACGTGAATCATCAGTGCTTGCTGTTTCTTCAGGCCCTCTTGGTGGTCTTCTTGGGCGTCTTGGGGTGCCTCAGGCCATCTTGAGACCATATTGGGTGTTCTTAAGGCCTCTCGGGCGTGTTGGAGCCATTCTGGGGCCAGAAGGAAGGCAGTTTGGGCATCTTGGCAGCCACGGAGAGTGGATGTGAAGGCTGCGAGTGCCACGGAGGTGCGTTGACGAGCTCGGGTCCACATCCCCCACACCCGCAGTTCCCCCCCCTAGCAAGATGTCTGACCCAAGGGGAAGAGGAAAGGATGAGAGGCACGGCCAACTGTCTCACACGCCTTTTCCCCTGGGCAAGCAGGGATCGGCGAACTCCAGCATTGCTACTGCTCAAATGTTGGGTATATTGTGCTGGCCTCCAGCCAGTGCCGCCGATCCGGAGCGCTCCAGATAATGATAATGATGATGATGATGATGATGATGATGATGATGATGATGATGATGATGATGGTGATGGTGATGGTGATGGTGATGGTGATGGTGATGGTGATGGTGATGGTGATGGTGATGGTGATGGTGATGATGGTGATGGTGATGGTGATGGTGATGGTGATGGTGATGGTGATGGTGATGGTGATGGTGATGGTGGTGATGGTGGTGGTGGTGGTGGTGGTGATGGTGGTGATGGTGATGATGATGATGGTGATGATGGTGATGATGGTGATGATGGTGATGATGGTGATGATGGTGATGGTGATGGTAATGGTGATGTTGATAATGAGATTGATGATGATGATGATGATGATGATTCGGATAATGTTTATAATGACAATGGACATGGTGAAGAGCATGAAGATGGTGATGACGACGACTATAATCAGGATTGTGATGCTGGTGATGGTGATGGTGGTTGTTATGATGATAGCGGTGTGCCCAGAGTGATGTTGATAATAATGGTGGTGGTGGTGATGTTGATGATATGAATCCTCAGGGTACTAAGGATGATGCAGTTGGTGAGGACGGCGATGGTGATGGTGATGTTGTTGATGATGATGATGATGATGATGATGATGATGATGATGATGATGATGATGATGATGGTGATGGTGATGGTGGTGATGATCATGATGATGATGATGTTGGTGATGTTGGTGATGTTGGTGATGTTGATGCTGATGAGCAAGATGATGACGTTGACCATGGTGATGGTGGTGGGGATGTTGATGACGACGCTTATGATGAAGATGATGAAGAGGAAGAGGTAGGCCATCATATGCTGCGTCTTCCGTCTCCACATCTTGTGGAGCTCATAAGGGGCCGTCTTGGGGCTGTTTTGGGCTTTTGCGAGGAGGGAGGAAGAGGGTGGAGGAAGGAGTACGAGGGAGGAGGGAGGAAGGAGGCGGCAAGAGGTAGGGGGGAGGAGGGAGGAGGGAGGGAGGAGGAGGGGAGGAGGGGAGGAAGGGAGGGAGGGATGAGGGAGGAGGGAGAGGTGAAGGAGGAGCAGAGAGGAAGGAGCATGAGGAGGGAGGGGGAGGGAGGGGGCGCCATTCCCGACGCCATTCAGTGCTCGAGCCGAGCGTGGAGGGTTCGCTCTGCAAGGGGGTGGGGGACGCCATTCCCGACTCCATTCAGTGCTCGGGGGCGGGAGGGGGGAGGGTTCGCTCTGCAAGGGTGTACGAGTGCTCGGAGCTGGCGGGGGTTTCGCTCTGCACGCCCGGGGGGGACTCCATGTCCCGACGCCCTGTTTCAGTGCTGGAGGGGGGGAGAGAGCCGGGGAGGGTTCAGGGAGCGGGAGGGGGGGGGGGAACTCATTTCCCTACCACATTCATGCTTCGGGAGCCAGGGTGGGGGATGGTTCGCTTATGCAAGGGGGGTGGGGTGGACGAGCGCTCGGGGCCGGGGGGAGGGGGGGCGCCATTCCCGACGCCATTCAAAGCTCGGGAGCCAGGGGTGGGGTTCGCTCTGCAAGGGAGGGGGGGGAGGACGCCATTCAGTGCTCGGGAGCCAAGGGGGGAACTCGCTCTGCACGGGGGTGGGGGGGACGCCATTCCCAACGCCATTCAGTGCTCGGGAGCCGAGGGGGGGGGGGTCGCTCTGCAAGGGGGGGTGGGGCACCCCGTCATTTCCGACGCCGCTCAGTGCTCGGCAGGCCATGGGGGGTTGGCTCTGCAGGGGAGGGGGGGTGGGGAAAACCATCCCCGACGCCATTTCAGAGTGCTCGGGAGCCCGGGGGGTAATGGCAGAGCGAACCCTTCCCCCCTGGCTCCCAAGCAACTGAATGGCGTCGGGAATGGCCCTCCCCCCCTCCCCTTGCAGAGCGAACCCCCCGGGCTCCCGAGCACTGAATGGCGTCGGGAATGGCGTCCCCCCCCCCTTGCAGAGCGAACCCCCCTGGCTCCCGAGCACTGAATGGCGTCGGGAATGGCGCCCCCCCCCTTGCAGAGCGAACCCCCCCGGCTCCCGAGCACCCGTCCACCCCCCTTCCTCGCAGAGCGAACCCTCCCCCCCCTGGCTCCGGCACTCTGAATGGCGTCGGGAATGGCGCCCCCCCTTTGCAGAGCGAACCCCCCCTGGCTCCCGAGCACTGAATGGCGTCGGGAATGGCGCCCCCCCCCCCCTGCAGAGCGACCCCCCCCGGCTCCCGAGCACTCGTCCATCCCCCCCATGCAGGAACGAACCTTCCCCCCCCCGGCTCCCGAGCACTGAATGGCGTCGGGAATGGCGCCCCCCCCCTTGCAGAGCGACCCCCCCCGGCTCCCGAGCACTGAATGGCGTCAGGAATGGCGTCCCCCCCCATTTGCAGAGCGAAGCTTTAGCGAGCTCAAGTCCACGCTCTCAGAAACTCACACGCCGGATCGGCGGATTTGTTGGGTGCAGCGATGCATGTGCGTGAATGTCAGTATTGGTGCATCGGTTGCGGCTTGAGGTTCGTTACCTGGGGTCACGCCGAGAGCTCTGATCAGTTACATGTCTACGCTGCGGATTGGTAAAAGCGTCAGTGAGGTGCACGCCTTCTGAACACCTACAAGTACAGGTAGCTTCAAGGTTGGTGCTCGCAAGCTGGGCCTCGCTATGCAACCTGCACAGTCTGGATATAATGCCTGTGCGTGCCGCCCAGCCAGAGCTCGTCGTGCCTATCCTGGAGCTCGTGGCCCGAAGGCCAAGCCGTGGATCAGCAGGATTGGCTATGTTTGGTCAGAATCTTCACGGGCGACAGATATGCAGAATCGAGACACAGCAACGCTTGGGGGAGCTAGCGGCGAGGCGTCGCAGGCTCGTGTAATTTAAGCGTGCTATAGGCAAGAATGCGGCGTACGATTGGCAGACCAGGTTGCTCACGATTGCTGAGCACTGAAGCGGAGTCTTAGGCATCGACGACGACATCTCGGCTAGAACCCGCATCAATGCAGGCGCACTGGTTGGAGCGTGCAAGAGTTCGTCGAGCCTTCCTTTGCATGTGGTCACCCAGTCCAGCAAGGAGTTCGACCCGAACTACTCGTCTACGTGCGATCTGGTTTCGGCTCGCCGGCTGGATTTGGAAGCAGCGGACATCGTTGAGCAGGCTATATCATGCGTGGATGGTCGCCACCAAAGGTTTAATTGCGGGTCCTTCTCGAAGGGGTGTGATAGGCGTTGTTGTTTTCATGAGTTTGTCTCTGCGGCGCATTAGTTGGTGCATGCACTCGTTGCCTTTGACCAGCTAAGGCGAGCACCTTTCCATTGGGCGGTGCCTCTTGTTTGATTGTCATTCTTTCAGCTGCCTCTCTCCCCCGTCCTCCTCCATATTCCCACCTGATCGTCGCAGTCATTGTCCACACTCCTCCTCCTGCTCCTCCTCATCATCATCATCATCACAATTACTCATCATTTCTTCCTCCTCTTCCCTCCTTCCTCTCTCCCCCTTCCTTTTCACTCCTGCTCCTCGCCCCCGTCCCTCCACTCATCCCTGGCATTCTTCTCTTCTCTTCTCCGTTATCCCCCCTCCGCCTCCCCTGTCCCACAGTCCCTCCACCTCCCTCCCCCCCCCGCTCTCCCCCACCCCTTCCCCGCTCCCTCCCCCCCGTGTGGGTGTCCGGGTCACCCCCTGGCGCCCCGGGGAAGTTGCGCGCCACCCCTTGCTTGCCAGGCATTTTCGTGTGCATGGAATGCAGCGGGACGCACAGGCGGGGGCGGCGGCGGCAGAAGGGAAGAAGGGATGAGGAGAGAAAGAAGACAGGGAAATCATATAATGGGGAGTGAAGAGGAGACAGGGGGAACAAGAAAGGAGGGGCTGGGAAGCAAGAAGGAGGACGAGGAGGAGGAGGAGGAGGAGCAGGAGGAGGAGGGGCGCAGGAGGAGGAGGAGGAGGAGGCGAAGTGCGGAGTTCTTCTTGCTTGTGATTTCCCCACCATCGACGCCCTGCAACCAGTCTGGGAGGCACCAAACTGGCATTGGGATTGGCATTGTGCGTATCAGCATAACGTGTATTGCGCCCGACATGCGTTTGTCCGCTGCGTTGGTGGAGTTTGGTGGTGACCGCAGTGGTGCCCCCTTCCTCTTCACCCTTGGACCTGGAGCTGCAGGGCCCACCTTCGTTGGGAGTTAGGCTTACTGGCCGCCAAAACCTCCGAATGGGTCGTGTGCTGGTTCTCGTTGTGTTTATGTTGTGGTTGGGAAGGTTGGTGGCGGTCGCAGTGAAGTCTTGATTCAGCATCATCATGGGGTTGGCGTTGGTTGCAGGGAGCGTTTGCTTGGGCGTTAGACGATGCAGCATGTTTCACGATGGAGTCATGTAGTTTACAGCTCGATGGGGATAGCGCAAACCAGCATCAGCGAACACACCCGAGCGCACTCCTGTGTCAGTACTGGGCTGGTGCAACACCCTTCTGAGTGCCCGACCAGCGTGCCACAGCGAGTTGATTGGCATCGTGTTCTCTCCTGGGAGTCTCGTGGGGGCCTCTTGGGAGCCTCCTGGGGGCATCTTGCGGGTCCCCGGCGGTCTCGGAGGTCAGATGCGGCGAAAAGGTTCGAAATCTCAGTTCGAGTAGGCATCGACTCTGAACTCATTGACACGCGTTGGGTGCTCCATGGTTTGGGCGGCTAGGGGCGACTCCCAGAGCCTCACATGACGGCCCGAGGGGCGCCCAGGAGGGCTCCAGGGACGCACACCGGGGCCATCTTAAGCCGTGGTGGACGTGGCTGGAATGGAATCCCAACCACGTCCCTGAGGCCTGTATAAAAGTAACTCGGCAATCCCCGAGAGCACACGGAAATCCTTGCAATGCGCCCCATGAAGAGCAGTTGCCGCAGACATATAGAGAGCTCGAAGGAAGTCGAGGACGCTCCATTCATTGCATCGCGTTACGATGGCGGATACGAAGATTGTGTGTCTAAAAAGATGAATGTGATTATGAACTGTGTGCTTCAGACGCCCCTGTTCAAGCAGACGATGTTCAAGCGCACCTCGAAAACCAACCACCGTCTGAGATAACCGCTATTAGGAGAGCCGTGATTGCAAATGTGCTCTCATTCCCGCCGCCCGTTTTGAGCCGAATGCCCAGAGTACGTCATGTCCAAGTCACATTTGGTGCACAATGTGGTGATATCGTCTGAGGTGGCATTGAATGGCCACGTGTGCGGACTGGTGAAACCAGGGCATCCGCCAAAGAACAAAATCCAGCGAAAATGCCAGCGCCCGCCGCGAATTGCACACATTACAGCCAAGACGCTGAAATAAGGAACGCTTTGGGCTCCGAAGGGGCTCGCTGGTCCTTGGGTCCTTCCATGGCTGCTCCTCTAGCCCTCCTCGGTCACGCAGGCGCCTTCTCTGGACCGAAAAGGGTCTTCGTTCCTTATTTAGCCTTCCTTATGTCAGAGCGTGAATTACCTACCCCGCTTTCGCTTCCAGGCAAAGCCAAGTCATACCACGCGCCTCCTCATCAAGCGGCCTGACCAGTACAGGCCGTGGTTTGGCATCGCTTGGTATCCCTTGGAAGCGAGGGTGGTCAAAAGCGAGGCAGGTTTGTTTGCCCCCTATTATGGTGGCACAACGACGGTAAGCGTGAGCCGCACGCGTTTGATCACACAGCCGGGCCGAGGCACAAGATCGAGGTCGGCTCGGGCCAGCGGCCCGCACGGCGCGGGCCCCGCAGTTGGGTCAGGACTCGCTGTCCACGCCGCCGCGGCCTGTGTCGAGTCGAGACGGAAGGCCGCCTGTCCAACAGCGGCCGCTGATGGTTTGGGACAACATTTGTTGTTGGGCATTGTATCCATTTGTTCCGTACCCATTTCGGGCGTCCAAATCGTTGGGGAGGGGCTCAGTGTTGCTGAATTGTTTTTTCGGTTTGTCTTAGGTGTTCCTGAGGTTTACTATGGAAGAACGAAGTGTGACTTATGGAACGAAAGGGGTTTCTTATGACGGCGTTTCGACTGAGTGGACCGGTTTGGGTCCGGAAGGGGTCCATTGTTCTTTGAGCTCTTCCATGGCTCTTCATCTAGCACCCCTCGTGCACCCAGGCGCTTCTGGGACCAAAACTGGGCTTCGTTCCTTATTTAGCGTTCCTTCTGGTGGTACCTCGACTGCATTGGACACGCAATGCTGTGGAGCAGTTACCGTTTGGTCCGCGGCCGCGAGAAGTCCGAGCAGCGTTCGAGAATGCATTGGGATGCAGGCAGGTTAAATCATAGGGCAGTCACATGGATGGAGGCAGTTTTTGGAGCCGTCTGGGAGTGCGAGGTGGCCCACCACTGGTTCTGGCCAGCAGGAAGGGTGGGGAGGCTCGAGGCGCTGGGCTCGGGAAGGTTTTGTTGCCTTCTTCGACCTCATGGGGCCGTATTGCACCAGATGCACCCTAGGATCCCTCTCGCCTCTTCCTCCCTCTTCTCCAAAATAGCGCTTAAAAAAAAAAAAAAAAAAAAAAAAAAAAAAGATGCACCCTAGGAGGGGTCCAGGTACGACGACGACGACGACGACGACGACGAGGAAGAAGAAGCAGACCGGGGGTGGCGGCGGCGCCGGCGACGGCGACGGCGACGGCGAAGAGTTCGAGGAGCAGAATGTGGCTCCGAGGATTCCGGCCCTTTTCGCAGCCGTGCTCTGGCCCAAGCCTGGCGTCGCTCGGACGTGTGCATTTTTTTCTCGGCGAGGACCCTGGAGGAGCATCCTGGACCATCGCGCACAAAAAAGACACGCGCGAAACCGAAAAATGCACGGGAAATGGACGTCCGAGCGACGGCAAGTTTTCGCAGCTGTGCTCTCGCCCAAGCGGCAGGCCGTCATGGGGGGGGGCCGTCTCTCAAGGGGGGGGGCGGCGCCCCCGCCGTGGCAGAAGGGAAACGGCGACGAGGCTGGGGACGGGCAGGAGGAGGAGGAGGAGGAGGAGGACGAGGAGCCTCCTCCCCATACTCGCCTTCCTCCCTCCTCCCCCTTGGCCTCGCCCGCCCCCGTCCCCGTCCCCTCCCCCCCCCTCTCCCCTCGGTGACACGGCCAAGAGTGGTCTGGCGATCACGATCGAGACAAACCCACCAGTCACTCCAGAGGCACTCGCCTTGCATGCCGCCAGCACTTCGGCAGCCCTCACAGATCAGGCGCCCAGGAGCAGCACCGAGGTCAACTCCGCGCTGGCCCTCCCACGCCCTCGTCCCCAGGCGTCGAAGCTTGGGGGTAGTCTCAGGTCTAGACCTAAACGCTAGTTTGCTGGACTTCGGCTGTGTTGTGTGTTTCGTTTTGGCAGGGAGCTACAGGGAAAAAGATAGAGCAAGCGAGTAACAAAACGAAAACAAAACGAATCACAGCGTGTAGGTCCAGCCGTGGGTTGTATCAGTGACCTTTGCGCGACAGGCAGCGCGTGAGGTGAGGCCGACGACCTCGCTGCGGCACTGCGCGAGTCACACGCCAGCGCTCCCACAGAGGCGATCACCGAGCACCCCAGAGGCGACGGTGTGCGGAGCAGGCGAGGCGAGCTGCCTTGGCATTGCCCGCACGGTGGATTTCAAGGGCCGCGAGGATACATTGAGTTGTTTTTGCCCTTCCGCCCCTCCCCACTCCTTCTCTCTTTCCTGAGCCCCGGATGCCTTCGCACCGGCCGCCTCACTCAGTGTCGGCTGTCAATAACAACCAGGGGTTGGAAGAGTGGTTAACATCTCGAGTGCTCCCTCTACGGAAATGGCTTCAGCTTTGAAGGACGACACTGGTCGTTCAATGAAGAGCCCACCCATACATACCGCATAAGAGTGCCAGCCATCGTCGGCAAAAGCATGCGTTTCGATGTATATTTCTGCGGCAGAACAGCTATCGCCGCGGGCCCCCCGTCGAAATGGATGAGATAGTTGGCCCTCTCCCCGTCCTTCATCTCCTTCATCCCCTATTCCACCACCTCGCCATGCCTCCCCGATCACTTCTCCCCTCGGCTTCTTCCTCGGCCCTCCTGCCTCCCCCGCCCTCCCCTGTTCTTCTTTCCAGCGCCATGCTTCGTCTTCCCTCCGTTTCCCCTGCATCCGTCCCCCCTGGCCACACCTCCCTCCGCTTCTCTTCCCTCTCCCTCCCCCTGCTCCTGCTCCCATCAATGCTCCGAAACCCTTAGCCCTCCTCCTTCATCATGATCCCTCCTCTCTCCCCTATTATCCTCACTCGTCTTCCTCGTCTCCAACTCGCTCTTCCTCCTCCATCGACATGTTCTCTCCTTGTGCCAGAAGCCTGGGGACGCACATTTCCACGGTCAAGTCCACCACCCTGGACAGGTGGCCGGAGAAGTGGATTGCTACTTGTTCTGCGGCCCGCCGACATGACGATCGTGCGATATTGTTTGTTGTGCTCAGTGCCAGAAGAGGAGGAGAAGGAGGAGGAGGTACTCATGGTTGTGGTAGAGAAGGGGGAGAGCAAGGCGAGAAGAGAAGGAGGAGGAGGAGGAGGAGGAGGAGGAGGAGGAGTGAGAGAAGCATAGTGCGCTCTTCGCGTGCCTCCGCAGAGGAGGAGGAAGCGGGGACCAGTGACGAAGAGAAAGACTAGGGCGATGACGTGCACGAAGAGTACGAGGAGGAGGAGGAGGAGGAGGAGGAGGGGGAGGAGGAAGAGCCAGAGGGTGAGGGAGAGGAGAGCAAGACGCAGGAGTAACGCAGGAAGACGACGACGCGGGACGAAGCACAAGACAAGAGACGAGAGGAGCAGGAAGAGAGAAGAGAGGAGAGAAGGGATGGCGGTGCGTTGCTTGCGATGTGCATGGGTCAACACGGCTGGCGACCAGCCTACTTTGCTATCCCCAGCGATATGCCGTGAGGAGTTGTACGTCGTTGCGCGGGAGGAGGCGAGGAGGAGGAGGAGAAGTATCACGAAAGTCTGGAGGAGCAGATGAAGAAGTAGGAGAAGGGGAGAGGAAGAGGAGAGGTCGAGCTAAAGGAGGAGAGGGAGGAGGAGGAGGAGGAGGAGGAGGAGGACGACGACGAAAAAGAGGGCGGCGTGTGCACACGTTACGTGCGCCCTCTGCCGCGCAGATCGGCAATCGGAGCTCGAACTGCTACTACGAGGGCAGGTTGCCGAAGGAGCCCCGTGCTTGCACGTGTCTTTATCTGCGTGTACTAAACGCTGTGTTGCTGGATGTCGGCGGTGCCTTCTTTTTCGTTCTGGCAGGGAGACACGGGGAAGCCGGCGGAGCAGAACGAAGAGCCAAACGACACCGAAACGAAGAGCAGCGTTCGGGTCCAGCCCTGGCGTGGTACTGAACGCACCAGCGCACCCGGGGAGGGCGAGGCTCGATGAAGGAGACGAAGGAGGGGGAGGAGGAGGAGGAGGAGGAGGAGGAGGAGGAGGAGGAGGAGGAGGAGGAGGAGCCGCCCCCCCTCGGGTGGCCCTCGCCCTGCCTCCCCCCCCCCAGCCCCGGGGGGGCGCTCGCGCGGGTCCCCTTCGGGAGCCTTGAGACGGGGGTCAATGCCAACGGGGGTCGGCCTAGGGTCGCATTGACCCGGGCTTGTGTGCAGGATCCTGCAGGATCTTGCAGGATTCTTCCAGTCCTGGCTGACCCGGGTCTGGATTGACCCGGGTCTGGATTGATCCCCGACCCTTCCTCCCCGCTCCTGCGTGCTGGCCAACTCGCCACAGCGGTGCCCCCGTACAGTCACAGTGGGGACCCTGCTGACGCTGGTGGCACCCAGAGGAGGAAGAAGGCACGGTGGAGGGAAAAACTACGACGGGAGGCTTTTCGTCATTTTCGGCCCCGGGGGCCCTCACCGGGCCTCGGGACCGTCAAAGAACGACGCAGGATGGAAAATTGGTTCCTGAGGAAGGGGTTCAGACCTCTGGGGGTCGACATTTCGAAAAAGTCACGACGTCGGGGGTCTGGGAGTAGGGGCCCATGCCAAGGAACACCCTGCTTGCCTCCAGGATGCCCTGGGATTCTTGGGTTTCGATGGTTTAGCCATGGACGGCGCGGCGTTCCCACACCAAGATCGATGGACGTCCTGGGGTCTCGGGGTCGTGTTTCTCGTGGAAGGTTTCTTGTGGACTGGCCTCCACTATAGCTCCTTCAGCCAGCGCAGACGACCCCTGCCTAGCCGCCGACGCAGAAAGTGTGCTGAACGCATGGGCGAGGCTCTGTTCGCGTGGTGGGCATGCCAGGGCATGCAGCGTCGAAGCGAGTGCAGGCGTCATGACGAGGGAGGGTGAGAGGGGTCAGGCACGAGCCACGAATCACCCAGACGAGACGGTCGGCCGTGTTCGATTGGAAGGTAGTCGCGTGTGGAAGCATGGATGGTTTCCGATCAGAGGGTTGAAAGTGTGTTCGGTTGTAAGGTGCCTGGTTGGAGCGTGCGCAGTCGCGCCCGGAAGCATTGGACAATAGATGGTGCTCGATCGGAGGATTGGGAGGGCGACGATCGACCCGCCGAACCGTGCTCGAAATTGGTGGACGGCACGATTTGGGTCGACCGACCCGTCGAGCCACGGAAGGCATAGGGCAGTGGCGCATTGGAGAGCATGCCAGGCGCCCTTCCTGCAGGCTCCGGGGGCGGCGGATTTGGTACCAGTCTCCGGCCTGCTGCCGCTGCGCTCTGGGGGCCTCCGTGGGGTCTCCAGAGGGCCTCCGGGGTGGGCGGGGCCCGACAGGGGGAGGCGGCTCGGGAGGCTCCTGGGGTCGCCTTGGGCAGGACAGATCGGGGAGGAGATGGAGGAGGAGGAGGAGGAGGAGGAGGAGGAGGAGGCGGAGGCGGAGGCGGAGGCGGAGGAGGAGGAGAAGGCGGAGGCGGAGGCGGAGGAGGAGGAGGAGGAGGAGGAGGAGGAGGAGGGGAGGAGGGGGAGGGGTAAATCTGCCATTCCTCGACACAGGGGCGCCAGGAGGCGCCAGGAGGCCCAGCTGCGGAGCTGCTGCTCTCTGCCCGCCCTGTGCTGCCTGCCCCTGCCCCCTCTCTCCTCCTCCTCCTCCTCTCCTCCTCCTCCTCCTCCTCCTCCTCCATCCCTCTCCCTCCGTAGCCATTTGGACTCAAGCAATTCCCCCGAGCAGATCCCGGGCCCCCACGCCGAGCAGCACGTGCTCCGAGGCCAGGCTCGCTGGCCTCGGGAGCAGAAAAGAGGGGGGTGATGACTAGAGGGGGGGCCCGGGGGGGGATATCATGGCGGGGGCCACGATAGTTCCCCAGATTTCATGGCGCCTCTTATTTCATTACGTCCCAGGCCTCCCCGCTGGGCCGCGCACATGCCGCCGGCCATGATTCGCACCCCCCCCTCTTGGACACCCCCCTCTTGGCCGCTCCCGATGGCCGAGCTCGGGTGCCTCACTGAGTCTCCCCGGAAGGCTCGCGCGCGCCACGCCCCGGAAGGGCCCGGAATCGGCGGCGCGCCCGTGGGGGGGGGGGAGGGCTCCGACATAGGGCCTGCTCCCTCCTCCTCCCTCTCCCCCTCCTCCCTCCCCCTCTCCCTGTCCCTGCTCCCTTCTCCCTCCCCCCCCCCCCTCCAGTCAGTTGGAAGGAGGCGGGCCTTCTCAGAAGGCTCCGACGGCTCGAGGTTCGAGGGCGTGTTCGTCGGTTCTCGGCGGTGTTCCAGCCTCCAGATGCATTCCAGCGGCTGCGCCTCGCCGAGGGCGTTCTGGGCGTGCCCAGATCGTCCCGAACGGCCACCCGAGGGCCGAGTTGTGACCCAAGAGCAACCAGGCGTCTGAGAGGGGACCAGCTTTCTCAGAAGGCTCCGACGGCGTCTGGCTTTCTGACGGGCTTGCTCGGCCTGACCCGAAGCCCCGCCGCCTTCTGAGAGGGCCTGCCCCCTCTCGCTTCCCCCCTGGGCGCGCCGCCGACAGCAGGGCCCAGGAGCGCCCGAGGATTCTGGCAAACTGGCGGTCCAGGCCCCTGAAAGACTTGTGGCCCCTCTGGCGCGCATGGTTTCTGAGGCACTCCACGACGTGCTCAAGGCACGATAGCGGATTCGGAGTGCATATAAGCAGTCGTTTAGTGATGTTGGCGTGCACTGCCATTGGCACCATGGTTTCGTGGCCTAAGCAGTCCGATGTTGAAGTTCTGGTCAGCGGTTCCTTATTCATTGTTTTGCCGATCGGCGCGGGAGTCCCTCCCCCATAGGACGCATTGTCGCAAGCAGTCGCACCAAGCAGAGGTCTTGAGACAGACCCCCCCCCATTCCGCCGCTCAGTGTCGAAACGCCGAATCGAAAAGCGTTGACCCGGCACTCGCCAGGTCCAGCAAGGGGAAGGGAGGACAGGGCACGGAGGAAGGAGACGGCTCGAGAAGCGCGAGAGCGAGAAGGAGGGGAGGGGAGCATGGAGACATGCGAGGAGAGAGCATGGAGAGATGCGAGGGGAAGGAGGGGAGAGGGAGAAGGAGGGGAGCATGGAGAAGGAGGAGAGAGCGAGAAGGAGGGGAGGGGGGGGCTCACGGCAGGACTATCAGCGACCTCGCGATGGCGACTCCCGCGATAAGATCAAGCTCTGGATCGCGAACAAGTACGAGAGACGAGACTATTGGAGACGCTGCGATGCGCCGCCCGCCCTCTGGACGTGCCCCTGCCCAGGAGCCGCATCTTCTCCTCGATCCTTCTCTCGTCTGCGCCATCCTCATTCTCCCCCTTCCTTACCTGATCCTCCTTCCTGTTCCTCCCCGCCCTTATTCGAAGAAAAGACGGCAGAGATCTAAACTCTCGGAGCTCCGCGCGAATGTCTTGGATCTGCGTTGGGGCCCCCATGGCGGCGCTTGCGGCGCCGCCCCTGGCGCGCTCCGCGCAGATCCAAGACATCCGCGTGGACCGTCAAAGTTTATGTTTACGCCGTGTTTTGTTATTCTAGCTACCCCCCTCCACAGCAAGTCTTGAAGCTTCGCGTGTTTCCGCTAGATCATGGGTTCCTAGCCCGTGCGGTCGGCTGAAATAACCCCACCCACGGTTTTTGGCCGCGTTGCGGCCCGTGGAGGACCGGGTCGACTGGCTGAAGGCGTCGCCCCATCTGTCCCCGCCTGCAGTGGATGGCTCTGGCCACGGACTTGTGCCACCTCCTGGGTTCGAGGGGCACTACACTGTGCATAGACACCCGCGACGTTGACGTGGGTTCATGCTCCTGCGGTCGGCTGAAATAACCCCACCCAGCTTCTTTGCCCGAGTTGAGTGCGGGCCGTGGTGCAGAGGCATTGGCTGAAGGCCCCCCTCGTGCTTCACCGTTTGAAGTCCAGTTGTATGCTAAGTGGCTTCCCCCCATCGTCGGCGACGGAAGTGGTCATCATTATGTTGGGTCCTCGGCCGCCTGTGTCGCTCGTTACGGGCCACGCTCGGATACCCTCGACGTCCGCAGGTCCTCAGGCCCCTGGTTAATTGGCTTCAGCCTCGAACTCAGGAGGGAGTCGCGGTGTGCGTCGAACACGTGTGGTGTTCTGTGTGTGAGACCTGGTTCCTCCCTTCGTTTCTCTCGTCGCCGCCTTTGCTGCCTTTCTCTGACCCTTTCTCTGGCCCGCTTCACTCGGGTCGACTCGTCCGCTCCACCTGCGGGTCCGGACTGTGTTCTGTGGGTGCCCACCTGTGGCTGCCTCTCTCCCGCTGGCACCTGCCCAGTGTTTGCATGGAACTGTTCTGGCTTCTGCCCTGTGCTTCGCTCGGTTATTTTCTGGCAGGGTACCGGTCTGGCTTCCCACCTGCTGGTCCGGCCTGTGTTCCTTGGTTGCCCACCTGTGGCCGCCTCTCTTCCTAATTTGTTTTTGCATGTGCATTCCGCGCGTTCTCGCGCTAATTATCGCGCGCTGCGTCCCAGCCTCGTTCACACCGCCCTCTGGACTTTTCCCTGCGGGCCGCGAATCAAAAAAAATGTTTCCGCTAGATCATGTCCCCCCCCAAAAAAAATAAACGATGCTTGGGCGGGATGCCTTGGTCAGGACAGCGTTTAATTTGAAACACACAGCGGAACAAGTTCGCAATCAGCCTGATCTGACCCTGGACGAGGGCGAGAACGAGGAGGAGGACGAGGACGAGGACGAGGACGAGGAGGAGGAGGGAGGGGAGGAAGAGGAGGAGGGCGACCAGGAAGAGAACGAAGAGGAGAAGGAGGAGGAAGATTCTGGCGGCCATCCCAGGGTCTTCTGGAGGCCCTCTTAGGTCCTCGTGAGGCTCTCTCGCGGCCCTCCTGGGGCTATTGTGGAAAGTATTGCGGTTTTCTTGGGGTTCTTTTGGGGGGTCGCGGGGGCTTCCTTGATAGCCTTGAATGGCCTCTTGGGGCCATCTTGGAGGGCGTTGATCAAAAGAGGTAGGATCCCCGATGTGCCTCCTCCTTGTAGGGGCTATGAACACAAAGCCCCTGGGGGCGGTTGGGGGCAATTTTGGCACCGTCTGGTGGGCGTCTTGCTCTTTTGGGCCATTTCGGGGCCAGGCCTCAAACCGCATCGGAAGCGAAAAGGTAAGAAGGCAAAAACCATTGGTTAGTTGGTTGTTTGGCGGAGTTTGGCTCCTTAAGATGGAAAGTCCTGATACTGGGATTCCCGGAGCGCTCGGAGCCGTCTTGTGGGACCATTGCGGCATCTTGGAGGCATGTCGCAAGGGCGCCATCGAGGGCGCGAAGTCCTTCGCGCTTCGTTGTTCGGCTCCGAGTCCTCATCCTCCTCCTCTCCCCTTGGGGGGGCGGCGCGAGAGCGCGAAGTGTTTCGCGCAGCGCGAAGCGCGAAGTTAGGTACCCTTGTTGAGCCATTTTCGGATATCTTTAAGTCGGGCAAGTCCCTCTACAGGAGGAAAGTTCAAAATAGTCAAGAATAGTATGGGAATGATGTTTCGAGTATTCCCCCAACCAGAGCTTGCCTCTATAGGGGTCCTAGCGGATTAAAGGGTTTGGTAGTCTGTGGGGTGCCCGGGGGTGCCCAGGTGCCCGGGTGCCCGGGTGCCCGGGGGTGCCCCGGGGTGCCCGGGTGCCCAGGTGTGTGGCCGATTTCGGTGGCCGGGGCCGGGTGCCCGGGGGTGCCCGGGTGCCCAGGGGTGCCCGGGTGCCCGGGGTGCCCAGAAGTGCCCGGGGGTGCCTAGCCGAATAGCCCTATATCCCTATAGCCCAATAGCCCAATCGCCCTATATCTCCATAGCTCTGTAATCTTATAGCCCTATAGCCGTACAGCCCTATAGCCCAATAGCCCAATAGCCCAAATAGCCCCATAGCCCCATAGCCCTATAGCCCTATAGCCCTATAGCCCTATGATCCTAACGCCCTATAGCCGTATATAGCCCTGTAGCCTTATAGCCCTATAGCCCGAATAGTCTTATAGCCCTTAGCCCGACAGCCCTATAGCTAGCCCTGTAGCCCTATAGCCCCATAGCCCTAAAGGCTTCTTGCCCTAAATCCCTATGGCCACATCGCCCTATAGCCCCATAGCCCTAAAGCCCCATAGCCCCCCAAAAATTCTGATTGGGTTTTTTCTCTGGTATCATTTTTGGTTATGATTTGATGATTGTTGTTCCTCCACGGTCCGCCTGTAGGAGGAGGAGGACGACGAGGACGAGGACGAGGACGAGGACGAGGACGAGGAAGGAGGGAGTGAGGGAGGGAGTGAGGGGGCAGAGGGAGGGATAAGCCCCTGCCCAAGGGGGAGAGAAGGGGTCTTGGAAGAGGGAAGATAATTACAGTCGGACCGAGGTTTGAGATCGAGGTCGGCTCGGGGAGGGTACCCTAATGTTTTACGTATGTGTTGGATGATATTGAGCATCCTGGGGGAGGGTACCCTTGGATGTTCTCTGTGTGGTTGGCCAGCGGAGGGCCTCATGTTATTCTGTCCTAGGTCTGGCCCCATTGTTAGACCACCTACGCCAAGAGGGCCGGTGGGATTGTGTCTCGAGTTCTCCTCCGCTGGAGCCGCCTAATGACACTCGCCGGCACGTTCCCGCTGGAGCGCCGAGAGGATGGTTGCGTGGTGCTTGCCGCGGCGCAGACAGAGCGGCATTATGCTGGGCGGTATTTCCCGGAAAGGGCTCGGGACCAGGATTCTCTTTCATGATGGTAATATTCGGGTCGGGCGAAAGGGGGGGATAGCAAAGGGGGGGTTTGAGAATCAGCTCACGTAGCTGATTTTCCCGGCGCCTCCCGGCGCCGGAGGCGGTTATGTATCGAGGAATGGGCTCCTCGGCGAGGCCAAAATCAGCTGCATGCAGCAAATTTCGTAACCCCCCCTTTCCCAATCCCCCCCTTTCGCCCGACCCGAAATATGTCCCCAGTGCCATGTCGGGGGTGGGCCGGCGAACTGAGATGCAACAAATGACTAGGTAAAGGCCCATGTTGTTTCTGAAACATTCGCTTCGCGCGTGCCCGCTCGAGAAAAGCGTGCCACCGTCATGTCGGATCAGAGGTAAATAACGAGGTCCGCTGACCTTCGCTTTCCCTCGTTAAAAGTGGTACGGTGCGTGTTCCGCAGAATCCGCGATAAAGAATTTGGTCTGGAGACCAACTTGTTGATGCAAAAAGTATGGAAATGTTGATGCTTGCGTGTCCCCGCTCGAGGATGGCGCGTCCTGCGCGCAGAAATGATGAGGAAAACTCGAGCGAAACGCTCGTTTTGGAGAAGTGGAGAGGCCGTCACTTTTGCCCCAGTCCTTTTCGTTTCATGGCGGAACAAGCGTGAAGACACGTGGGTCCCTTTCGCCTCAGGGCGGAGCAAGCGTGAAAACACCCACTTGTTTTCACGCTTGCTGCGCTCTGGGGGCGCAGGCGCCCACGTGTTTTTTCACGCCTGTTCCGCTCTGGGGGCGAAAGGGACCCACGCGCTTCCACGCTTGTTCTGCTCGGGGGCGAAAGGCACCCACGTGTTTTCACACCTGCTGCGCTCGGGGCGCAAGGTGCCCACGTGGTTTAGCGCCTTGTTCCGCTCTGGGGCGAGCCTGCTCCGCTGCTTTGGGGCGAGAGGAGCCCATGCGGTTTCACGCTTGCTGCGCTCTGTGGCGAAAGGAGCACACGTGCTTTCACCCTCATTCCGCCCTGGGTCGAGCCCACGTGTTGTCGCGCGTCCTCTGGCCATCCAGGGGCGGTCCCCCTCTCCCAAGTGTGAGGGGAAGCGCACAAAAGCACAGCGAACTCAACGAGTTGGCACTAGATGCATGATAACTTGGCACGCTCCGTCTTGGGGCTCTGGGGAGACCCCCTGGGGCTTCCTGGAGGGGACCCACATTTTTTCGCGCTTATTGCGAAGTGGACTCGCGTGTTTTCACGCTTGCTTCGCTCTCGTGCGAAAGGGACCCATGGACTTTCACGTTTGCTGCGCTCTGGGGCGAAAGGCACCCACGTGCTGTCACGATCGTTCCGCTCTGGGGCGAAAGGGACCCACCTGTTTTCACTCTTGTTCCGCTCTGGGGCGAGTATGCTCCGCTCTGGGGCGGAAAGGAGCTCATGCGTTTTCACGATTGCTACGTTCTGGGGCGAAAGGGACCCACGTTGCGCCTACCCAGAACGCGTGTTTTTGTTCACGTATGCGGGCCACCCACGGGAGAATCGAACATGTGGTCGTTTGGGTGCCCCCAACGTGGGGGCCCACAAGAGCCAGACAAAACCAATACAGTTACACCAACTGTGTAATAACCTAGCACAGTTTTTTCGGTTGGTGATTCTCCAGATTCCCAACTGGGGTATCGAACATGGTCCCGAGCTGGAGCCACATGTTTTTCACGTGTCCCGGCCACCACTGTGGATATCCAACATGGTGGTCCCGAGCTGGAACCACGTGCTTTCATGTGTCCAGGCCACCTAGGGCGATATCTAACATGGTTGTCCCGAGCTGGAACCATGCAATTCCACGTGTCCAGGCCGCCCACGGGGGTACCTAACATAGTTGTCCCGAGCTGGAACCATGTCTTCACGCGTCCAGGCTTCACAGGGAGATATCCAACATGTGGCTGTCTGGTTCTATGTCTGGGTGTCTCGGCCGAGGGCTGCGGAACTGAATCGAATCTTGAGCTCGAGCTGGTCGAGCGCCCTGCGAGTTACGATTGCAACTAGCCCGAGCTACGCGTTCAGCCAGCTCGAGCTCAAGATCCAAATCAGTTCGGGCAGGATTCTGACGCCATGGACTGCTTGACCCACAATACAATAATGCACGGCACAGTTCAACCCGGCATGTCGTTTGGCGCGTCCCATGGCACTTCCATTGGCACGCTCCGTGGCGCGTCCCTGGCACGTCACTATGCGTCGCGGCACAGTGTATGTACACCAGCACAATAGAGCCCGTGGCATAATATCAGAAAGAGCGTGTTCTACCGCTGCTGGCGGAAAACCGGGGGGGGGGGTCACTTGGGGTTCCCAACCCGTCCCCCCCCCCTCGAAAACCAAGGGGGCTCACTACTGGTTCGAACCCCTCCCCCCCCCCAAGTCCCCTCCCAGTCCATCATGAAAAGGGGGGGTCACCACCGGTTCGAACCCTCCCCCCCTCCCCCTCGACAACAAACCGGAGGGGGTCACTACCGGTTCGAACCCCCCTCCCTTTCTCGCCGCCGGCAAACGATTCCCGCTCCTCGGGACAGTTGGACAATGGTGGGGATGCTGGGACAGTGGTGGGAACGGTGGTGGTGGGGATGGTGGTGCGGGGGCAGTGGGACAGTGGTGTGGACAGTGGTGGGGACGGTGGTGGTGGGGACAGTGGTGAGGGGACAGCGGGACAGTGGTGGGGACAGTGGGACAGTGGTGGGGACGGTAGTGGTGTTGACAATGGTGAAGGCGGTGGTTAGGACAGTGGTGGGACAGTAGTACAGTGGGGAAAGTGGTGGGGACAGTGGGAAAGCGGTGGGGACAGTCGGGACGGTGGGACAGCACAGTGGGACAGCGGCCGGGACAGTGGAACAGTGGTGGGTACAGTGCGGACATTGGGACAGTGGTGGCGACCGTGGGGAAAGTGGGGAGAGTGGGACCGTGGTGAGACAATGGTGGGGAGAGTGGGGACAGTGAGACACTGGTGGGGGCACTGGTGGGGACAGCGGGGACAATGGCGGGAACAGTGGGGACAGCGGGACAGTGGTGGTGGTGGGGTGTGGAGACAGTGGGAATGTGGTGGAAACAGTGGGACAGTGGAGGGTACAGTGGTGGTGGGGACAGTGGTGAGGGCGGTGGCGAGGACGGCGGTGGAACAATGGGACAGAGGTACAGTGGGGACAGTGGTGGGGATTGGGGACAGTGGTGGGAACAGTGGGACAGCGGCGGGAACAGTGGGACAGTGGGACAGTGGGGACAGTGGGACAGTGGTTGAGGCCGTCGGGAAAGTAGAGAGAGTGGGACCGTGGTGGGAACAGTGGTGGGGGCACTGGTAGAGACAGTGAGGACGGTGGTGGGAACAGCGGGGAGTGGTGGTGAGGACAGAGGTGCTGGGGACAGCAGTGGGGGATGTGGTGCGGACGGTGGTAGGGACCCGGGAGTCGTTTGTTGGCGGTGAGCGTGGGGGGGGGAGGGGTTCGAACTGGTAGTGACCCTCCCTGGTTTTCGAGGGGGGGGTTCGAACTGGTAGTGACTCCCCCCCGGTTTTCTGGAGGGGGGGAGGGGTTCGAACCGGTAGTGACCCCTCTCTGGTCTTCTGGGGGGGGGGGTTGGGGTTCAAACCAGTAGTGACCCTCCCCGGTTTTCCGGTTTTCCGGAGGGGGGAGGGGGTTCGAACCGGTAGTGACCCCCTTCGGTTTTCCGGAGGGGAGGGGGGGTTAGGGGAGGGGGGGGGTTGCCAGGGAGAGGGGGGGGGGGGGGATTTTCGGAGGGGGTGGGAACCCCGGTTTCCGGAGGAAGAGGGGGGGAATTTTCCACAGTAAAGCGGCGGTGGATCACGCTCTCTCTCACATCATCGTCATCATCATCATCATCACCACCATCATCATCACCGTCATCATCACCATCATCATCACCACCGTCATCATCATCACCATCATCACCATCACCATCACCATCATCATCATCAGCAGCATCATCATCATCACCGATATCTTCAGCATTGCTACTGGCCATCGGCCGATTGAGGTGCTTGGAAACGTTCCCGTTCCCATGCCTCGCAGGTCTAAATCCCTTCCTGGCTTCATGGATCGATCATGTTTTGACTGCCTTCGTATGCAGAGCACAGCGGCGCTTCCCCCCACCCCTCGAAGAAGAGAAAACACACAATCAAACATTGTCCGAACTCCGCGAGGAACTCTTGGATCTGCGCTGGGCCCCCCCCCCCCCCCGCGCACGCCGCGCTGCAGGGAGGGGGAATCCAGCGAAATCCAAGAAATCCACACGTAGCTCCGAAAGTTTATGCTTATGTCGTCCTTTGTTCTTTCTGCCCCCGCTTCTCCCTCTGCCCAGACGGCCCTGACTGCAGCCCGCTCCTCCTGCTTCTCCTCCTCCCCCGCCTGCGCCCGAGCAGCCCTGGCCGCCCCGCCCGCGCGCATGGTCGCCCGAGGCGACCGTCGGTGCAGCCCGCCCTGGCGGCAGTTTCTCGGCACCCGGGGGCCGCCGCGATCTGCCCCCTAGGGGCCCACGTGGCCTTGGCATCTCTCGGACGTGTGCATTTTTCCTTCGGCGGGGACCATCGAGGAGCATCCTTGATCATTTGGCGAAAAAAACACGCACGAAACCGAAAAAAAACACAGGGAATGGACGTCCGAGCGATGGCGAGAAAGTGGGGCGTCCCCGAACGGTGCTTTCGACGATGCTCGATCGCACTTCGCACTTCCATCTGCTGCCCGCGCCCGAGGATCCTCTGCGCCGCCGGCTTGCGAGAAGGGGCGTTCCCGAAGTACCGCGTACCTCGCCCTCTCTCTCTCTCTCTCTCTTTCTCTCTCTCTCCCGAAGGGGGGGAGGCGCAGAAGCGAGCGGTCAGTAGAGGCCTCGAGGCAGAAGGCGTGGTGGAGCTGCTGCGACACTGAGACGGTGTCTGGAAGTGCTACGGCACTATGGAGCCTGAGCGTGTCAGTAGAGGCCACGAGGAAGGCAGCTGCAGCTGCTGCGGCGGAGGAGCGGCGCCAGAGGAGGGCGGAGGACAGAGGAGGGGGGGTGGGGGGGGAAACGGAGGAGGGAGAGGGAAGGATGGAGGATAGAGAGAGGCGGAGGGGACCTGGGACAGAAAACCAGGAGGACGAGGAGGAGGGACGAAAAGCGTCGAGGGAGGGGAGGGACGAGAGGGGGATGACGGCGAGGGCGGGGGCGAGGAGGAAGGCAGATGACAACGAGGAGGGACAGAGGCGCGCGAAGGTGGGGAGGGGCGGGGGCGGGGGAAGCGAGGGGGCCAGTGTCGAGGCAGCCTCGGGCACCGCGCGCCTCCTGGTGCCCCGAGCGCCGGCGGCCTGCCCGCGCGGGAAGCCTTCCCCGAGCGAACTGCTGGCGCAGGGGAAGGATCCCGGGGTGTACGGCGGAGCCGAGGCGCGACTTCGCGCGGGGGGGCTCTCCATGGATCCTATTTTGGGTTGGTGTTGATGACTGTTGTTGCTGGGAGTGGCCCTGGAGAGGAGTCCCGATGCCACCGGGAGGGACGCGATGTAGAAATCGTCGCGGACGGGGGGGGGGGGCATGGGAGGGCGGGAGGGCGAGGGGGTGGGTGGGGAGGAAGGAGGTTGGGAAGAGAGGGCAGGGGGCGTGGGGGATGACGGGGGCGGAGGCGAGGGCCATGAGGAGGACGAGGGTGACGAGGACGGGGGAAGACAAAGGGGACGAGGGGGCCGTTCACCCTCCCCACCCCCTCCACTCATGATGGGCCAATCTTCAATGGGTAGGCCGAGCAGAAGGGAGGATGGGGAGGTCCTCCTCGTCCTCCTCCTCCTCCTCCTCCTTCTCCTCCTCCTCCTCCTCCTCCTCCTCCTCCTCCTCCTCCTCCTCATATCCTTATTCCTTATTAGAATATACTCCTACTCCCCCCTCAGGCCGGCAGATAGCGGGCGCATCCGGGTGGTCCCATCCTAACCTGTAAAAAACAATACAAAATCAACATGTTTCTTATTTTTTCCTCTCGGCATGGACGTGCTGTCGTCCACGGCGATAATCCATTGCAAAAAATACCACAAAGAGCACACGCGCGCGTTCATGTCAGAATCCTACCGAACACCGTGTGTTTGCAAGCATTTCAACATAAAAACATCAAAAACCCAATGCTTTTTCACAAAAATTGTACAAATTTCCCGCCCGGGCTCTCTTGCTGAAATCATAGGAAAACCATAGGAATCTTAAGAATTCTGTCAAATCCAGCGATTTCACGTCATCGCGCGGTGCACTCGCGATGCTCTGTCATGCACCCAGGCCGCGAATCCTGTGCAAAAAATACCACAAAGAGCACACTCGCGCGTTCATGTCAGAATCCTACCGAACACCGTGTGTTTGCAAGCATTTCAACATAAAAACATCAAAAACCCAATGCTTTTTCACAAAAATGCTTTGGGGTGTCCTGTCAGACCGTCGGGCTTCCTCCGGCCACCTCTGGCTTCCTGCGGTGTACCGGGCCATTCTCGACTCGTCTGGCAATGCGTGCGCGGCATTCAACACGCGCTCGCCAGTTCCCGTCGGCAACCGCCATCGCGGCCGCATCAGCTGTACCAAACCGGCTGGCCGGTGTGACTTCGGCCCCCAGTTGTGCCAGCTTTGCTTCTTATGTTGTGGGAGGGCGGGTGGGACTGGGCATGCCATGCTTGACTCGCTCGAGCTGGCTAGCTACTCCTACTACTCCTCCTCCTCCTCCACTCCTCCCTCCTCCTCCTCCTTCTCCTCTTCCTTCCTCCTCCTCCTCCTCCTCCTCCTCCTCCTCCTCCTCCTCCTCCTCCTTCTCCTCCTCCTCCTCCTCCTCCTCCTCCTCCTCCCGTTCTCCCTCCCTCTCCCCCCTCCCTCCTCCCTCGACAGTCCACTGCCCACCCGTTGCCCGCCCCCCCGGGGCGAGGCGGCACAATTGCCGGGGCAGACCGCGTCCACCTCGAGGCGCCAGAGCTGCGCGGGAGGGTGCCTGCCCTGCCCCCTCGCCTCGTCGCGCTCGCGCTCGCGCCCGTCCCTCGCGCGCCTCCTCGCCTCCGCGCCGGCCTCGCAAGCCGCCGCCGCCGCCCCGACGGGCGGTAGCCCGCTCTGCTTCGCACGGGGCCTGGACGAGGGCAAGTCCGCTCCAGAGCGTTCCGGAAGGCTCTGAGGCGGCCGCGGCGCCCGAGGCATCTTCCAAAGCCGCGGGATCTCAGAGGTTTTCGATGTCTTCTAACCCGGTGTTATCCTCATCCTGGTATCGTATTGATGCTCTGCTCTCTGCTCTCCGAAGAATCAATAAACGGCATAAGCATAGTCTACAGGCTTGCGCCACATCCGCCAACCCCCCTAACTGCAGTTCGTTCCATACGGTGTTTAGGGGGCGTCTAGGATGATGTGATGATGTTGTGCTGACGGTGATGGTGATGGTGATGATGTCGATGAACGCGAGGGCGAGGTGGTGGAGCTTGGAGGAGTACAAAGGGATGAGAGAGATGTACCAAACGTGGGTCCAGAGATCCGAAACAAGGATAGAAATCAAGTTGACGCGACGGGCAACCAATCGCGAGCAGAAAGCAATTGCGAAAACGAAGCCGCTTACGTGCGCGGTTTGCGAGGAGATTTTCTCGGTCTCGAAAAACTTGAAGAAGGGACAAGTGCAATAAAATCTAAAGACGAAGTAGAAGCGCGTGCTGTGCGCGGATTGCGCGAATCTTGGTTTCACTGCGCGTAGTTGGCAGGCCTATCAGCGCAGTGACACGTGCTTAAAGAAATTGCCGATGTCAGCGTTCTCCGTGAGTGCTGACTGTGTCGCGCGCGCCGTCAATGCATCCTGAAATGCAAGTCATGAAAATGATGCCCGTTCGGGTGACAGGAATTGGAGGAGCAGGAGGAGGAGGAGGAGGAGGAGGAGGAGGAGGACGTGGGAGAGGGAGGAGCCAAAGGATGAGAAGGGAGGGAGGAGGAGGAGGAGGAGGAGGAGGAGGAGGAGAAGGCTCTGTGCGGGCTCCCACGCCGTCGAATGTCGAACGGCCTTCGGCCCATCCCGCCACTGTGTCTGGATTGTGCGTCTAGATTTTTATGGAAGTTTCTTGGGGTCTCTTTGGGGGAGGCGGCAATGGTGGGGCCGTTGGGAGCCACGTGGGAGTTTCTGGAGAGCTTTATGGGGCTCGTGGGGTTTCCTGGAAGAGTTGGGCAACTCTTCGGGCATCTTGGGCACCCCCTGGGGGTTCTTGGGGGGCTTCCTGGAACCCGGTCGAAGCCGAGAGCTCAAGATAAGATGTCCGTTCACGCATTCCCGTCGGGGCCCTCCCCGGAGGAGGAGGAGGAGGAGGAGGAGGAGGAGGAGGAGGAGGAGGAGGAGGGAGGAGGGGGAGGGGAGGAGGAGGAGGAGGAGGAGGAGGAGGAGGAGGAGGAGGAGGAGGAGGAGGAGGAGGAGCTTCTTGGGCCGTCGTGGAGACCTCTCGGGCCATCTCGGGGCTCTCGTCCCGCGACCACTGCCCTGGAACCGTTTCATGGGGCCCCATCGGGGACCTCTTGAGAGCAGGTTTTGAGGCCTTTGGGGGGCTCGCTGTGGGGCCTCTTGGGGGCGTCTTGGGGGTGGGGGGGGCTCTCGGAGCTTTTCGGAGGCGTATTGAGGTCTCCTGGGCGCATCTTCGGGCGGAAAGCTCGAATCGTCGGTTCGGGCTCCCGTTGTTGCGCCTTTGTTGGGGCCGTCTTTGGGCTCTCTTGTGCTCCGTTCCTCCTTCCATCCTGCCTCCGACATACAGTCGGGGCGCTGAACAAGGAACCCTTTTCGTTGGGGAGGGGCTCCGTGTTCCTTAATTGTTTCGCAGTTTGCCTTAGGTTGTCCTTAGGTTGTCGATGGGGAATCGAAGTTTAACTTATGGAAAAACAGGGGCCTCGTTCCTTATTTAGAGTTCCTTAGGTCAACGCCCCGACTGTATCTTGCCTCCTGTTCCTCATATCCTCCTCCGATCTGCCTACCTATCTTGCCTCCTGGTCATCCATCCTCCCGTCTCCTCCGTCTTCCTTGCTGGCTGCCTCAGTCCTCGCTTCGCGGGGTGCACGTCCAAACCACGCGCGGTCCAGTCCATGCGTGGATTCCTTGGGGCCTCTTGGGAGCTTCTTGGGGGTCTCTTGAGACCTCCTGGGTGCCGTTTTGGGACCTCCTGGGGCCGTTTTGGGGCATTGTGAAGTTGTCTGGCTCTTCTGAAGCCGTCTCAGGAGCATCTCGGGACCGCCTTGGGACTCGTGGGGTCTTCCTGGGCCGTCTTGGGGGGGCCTCTTGACGAGGATGAAATGTAGAGAGAAGCGGAGAGGTCAAAGGCAGGGTGAGGCAGGAGAAGCGAAAATACGAGGGCGAGGGAGGGACGAGGGACGAGGATACCATAATGTGGACGAGGGTTGGGGAAGCAACAGAAAACAGAAGAAGGCAGGAGGAAACAGGACGGAGAACGATAGCCACGAAGAGACGAGTGAGGAAAGCAGGGCAGGAGGAGAGTGAGGAGTCAAGCATGTTCCACTTTGCACTTCCCTATGCCTCAAGCTACCTAGAAACAGAGCGCGCGCAGAGCGCGCGCGAATGTTTCTGGCATATATATATATATAAGAGAGAGAGAGAGAGAGAGAGAGAGAGAAAAAAAAAAAAAAGAGAGAAAGAGAGAGAGAGAGAGAGAGTAGGCCGGGGGGGGGCGGGGCTGGTGCCATCATCCCCTATGGGCGTCCCCCGGATCTTTTGGGGGGTCACAGACCCCCCGGGACTGCCCCGGGCCGCTTCCAAATTGCCCACGACAGGCCACGCGGGCCGTACAGATGGTCAAGAAAGCCTCAAGAGGCCCCGAAGATGCCCAAGAGCGCCCCAAGGATGGCCGACGAGGGCCCCAAGAGGGCCTTCAAGAGGCAAACATCGGCCCACTCCCTTCGTAAAACGTACATTTTCAGCATACTCGCTGGCTTCGTCTTCACAATGCCCCAGACGCCCCCGCGGAGCCCCAACACAGGCCAAGAGAGACCCAAGAGGGCCCCAGATGGCCCAAAAGGGTCGGCCTGTGGGGCGCACAGAACCCGGCAAGAACAGAGACTGTTGGTTGGGAGGTGCAGTGGCCAAGAGGAGGGCCAGGAGGGGGGCGCGGGCTGGTTCTGAGCGAGAAATTGTACGGTGGGGGGCCCCAAGAACAGAGACTGGGTCGGGAGGTGCCGTGGCCAGAATGGGGGTCAGGAGGGGGGCGTGGGCTGTTTCTGGGCGAGAAGTTGCAGGGTGGGGGGTTCCAAGAACAGGGTCTGTGGGTCGGGAGGTGCCGTGGCCAGGACGGGGCCTGGAGGGGGGCGTGGGCTGGCGAGAGATTGTAGGGTGGGGGGCCCCAAAGACAGACATTGGGTTGGGGAGGCCGTGGCCAAGATGTGGGCCAGGAGGCGGGCGTGGGCTGGTTCTGGGCGAGCAATTGTAGGGTGGGGGGCCTCTCCCCGCACATCCCAGGACAACGTCCGCCCGGGCTGCCGGAGGCGATCCGGCCCCTGCCTGGCGTCCAACTATGCGGCCCGCACCCTCCCGCAAGGCCCCGCCAGGCGTGCAACCGGAGTTGTCGCGAACAGATCCCGAGCCCTCCGTCCAGGACAGCGGGGCTGGTTCGCCGGAGACTTGCGGCCAGAACACGCGGCAGCGCCAATGGCCAGAGCCGCGCCATTGGCCAGAGCCCTCAGACCCCGACACGGGACAGCAGCTGCACAAAGCAGAGATCGGCACCATCCAGTGGGACCTTCCGGGGGAGACACCCGGCGAGGCGATAAGGCTGCTTCAAGTCACCCTGGGGACAATGTTCACAGGCACCTGGCACGCTTTTGCCACGCAGCAGGCCGCGCCTGGTAATAAAGGCGCGCTCGACCCGCTTCGGCACGACCCGCAAACCTGCCTTCACTTCCTGGATTCCTTCCGCAGCCACAAGTGCGACGTACGGGCCGTTAGCGACGCGCTGGGCCGTGGCCAAGGTTTCAGGCGCTGTCGCTGCTAAGCGATGTGACAGACAAAGTTGGAGCCCAACGTCATCAGCTACAGCGCTGGAGTCAGCGCGTGCGACAGAGGCGGAATGGCGAAAAGCTTTGTCTTCGCTCGGCGAGCTGCGGGACCCGAGGTGCGAGTTGGACGTTATGAGCTACAGCGGGATCAGCGCGTGCGCCAGGGGTGAGCAATGGCAACTCGCACTGTCGCTGCTCAGTGGGATGTCAGAAGTGGAGGTGGAGCGGAACGTTGTCAGCTACAACGCTGGAATCAATGAGTGTCAGGAAAACGGGGAATGGTTGCATGCTCTGGCGCTACTCGCCGGCACGTGGGAAGCTAAGTTGGATCCCGCCGTCATCAGTTGCAGCGCTGGGACAACGCTGCGAGAAGGGTGGACACTGGCAGCAGGCCCTGTCGCTGCCCAGTACAATGTGTCAGGCGGCAGTGGAGCACAACGCGATCAGTTACAGCAGTGGGATCAGAGTGTGCTTGAAAGGCACAATGGCATCAGGCACTGCCCCTGATTGGCGAGTTCGTGCCGCGCAAGTGGAGCCAGACGCCATCGGTTACAACGTTGCGATCAGCGCGCGCGCGACAGGCGGCCAGTGACAGCAGGCACTGTCGCTGCTCAGCGGGATTCGAGAGGCGAAATTAGAGCCAGACGTCATCAGATACAGCGCTGGCAATAGCACGTGCGTGAAAGGTATCAGTGGTCTCAGGCTCCACGTTCGCTCCGCGAGTGTCGAACGCGAAGCTGGAGACCAACCGAATCAGCTACAACGCTGGGGTCGGGCGTGCGAGAAGAGCGGGCAGCGGCAGCGGGCTTTGTCGCTGCTTAGATAGATATTGGACGCGACGTGGGAGCCCGACGTAGTGAGCTACAACGCTGCGAATGCGATGTGGGACAGGCGAGCAGTGGCAGCGGGCTCTGTCGCCGCGCAGCGAGATGTGGAAGGCGACGCTGCAGCCAGACGCTATCTCTACTACATTGCAGGGCCCAGTGCGTGCCTGAAGGGCGCAGGCTCCAATGAGTCAAAACCGCCCTGGGCTAGCCCCGGGCCGCCCCGGGCCGCCCAGGCAGGCTCCAGGACATGTCGAGAGGGCCCCCGGAAGCCCCCAAGACGGCCCCGGAAGGCCCCGGCACAATTAAAGATGGGCCCAAGACGCCCGAGATTCGCCCCAGACGGCCCAAGAGGCGTCCAAGACGCCCGAAGAGGCTTCCCAAGAGGGCCCCGAGCGACAGAGATTGTCGATTTCTATTGTAATTTTCGATGTTTTCGGCCTCCTCGCCTCTTCGGCTTCCCGACGCTCCAAGACGGCCCAAGAAGTCCCTCCGACCGCTCCAAGACGGGCCAGGAGGGCCCCAAGACGGTCCCAAGACGCCCCAGGACAGCCCCAGCACGGCCCAGGAGGCGCCCAAGACGGCCCAAGAGGCACCCCAGACGGCCCCAGGAGCGGCCCAAGACGGCCCAAGACAGCCCAAGAGGCGCCGAGGCGGGCCTCAGACGGCCCCAAGACGGCCCAAGAGGCACCCAAGACGGCCCGAGAGGGCCCTAAGAGCCCCCCCGGGAGGCCCAAAAGAAGGCCGAAGAGGCTCCGAAACGGCCCCCACGAAGCCTTCAGTGGCTTCAGAATTCCCTCCAGGAGCGGGGGAGCGGACGAGCGGCGACAGGCATATCGCAGGCAAAAACGCCCCTGAAAGGCGCGAAGCGGCTGTCAACGGCACGCGCGGCGCAAATTCTGCAGGTCGCAGCCCGTTTCTGATCCTCCCGAGTGCGCCCTGGCGCAAAGCAGCCACCACGGGGAAGCAGCGGCACAGAGCAGCGGAGGAGAGCAGACGAAAGGATGCCTTCTGGGCCAAACTCGGCCCTGCAAGGCCCGAAACGGCCGCCCACGGCACTGCGAGATGTGGAAAGCCAAGCTGGAGCCCGACGCCATCATGATTGCCTTTCGGCCCTGCAGCCGCACCCCCCCGCGCTTGCCCAGAGACCCCTCGCCACGTCGAGCTGATGTCGTGGACGGAGTCCACAGGTCTGCTCTAGTCTGTACTACAATTCTGGGCGAAGCGCGCGAGAAGGTCAGGCAGTGGCAGCGCCCCGGGCCGCCCAGAGAGCTCGCAGGCCGCCCGGAGAGCTTCCGGGCCGCTGCCCGCCGCTGCCCGACGGGCCCGGGAGGCCCCCGGACCGCTGGCGGACTCATCCAGGATTCCCAGATCGCCCCAAGACGGCCTCAGGAGGTCCCGAAGACGGCCCAAGACGGTCTAAGAGTGTATCCGAGACGCTTACGATGGCTTCAAGACGCCTTCAAGACGGCCCGAGACGCCTCCACGAGGCCCCCAGAGCGCTCGAAGTGCACCTCCAAGAGGGGCCGCAGAAGCCAAAATCGTTGAGTTGCTTAGTTTTTGTTCAATGTTTCTGGCCTTCTCGCTTTTTCGGCTGTCCGACGCTCCACGGCCGCTCAAGAGGCCCCCAAGACCGTTCCAAGACGGCCCAAGAGGCGCCCGAGACGGCCCCAAGACGGCCCAAGAGGGCCCCAAGACGGCCCAAGAGTCGCCCAAGACTGCCCAAGAGGGCCCCAAGAAGGCCCCAAGAGAGGCCCAAGACCAGGACCCGGAACCGAAAAGTCGAGGCGCCCACCCCAAGAGGCCCCCAGGAAGCCCCAAGACGCCCCAAAGAAACGCCGGGACGCTCCCAAGACTTCCCCAGGAGGCCCCCGGACGCCCCACAGAGGCTCCAAGAGGCCCCCCAGAGGCCGCCAAGCGCCCCAAAAGGCTCCCCAGAGGCCCCAAAAGAGGACCCAAGAGGCCCCAAGACGCCCCCAAACTGCTACCAAGAAGCCCCCAAACTGTCTCCCAGAGGCTCCCGAGAGGCCAACCACGAGATCCCAACCAACATCCACGAGATGTCTTACCCATTACCCAGGCCCGCGGCGAAATTGCCCGCAGGCCACTACAGCCGGTTCGGGGGCCCTACGTATCCCAGCACCCGCACCCTTGGCTGCATCGGGGGCCTCACCGCTGGTCTCTCGGTTCTGCTGGCTTTGACCTGCCAGAGCTCTCGAGACGGCCATCTCGACGGCCCGAGACCCCCGAGATGGCCCCAGGACCACCCTGCGCGGGCCCGCTAACGTGGCCCCTTCACTCTGACGTTGCCTGAAAACCCTTGAGTTTGGGCTGATCGCGCCCAGTCCCAACGCGATTAGCAAAAACCCATTCTTTTTCACGCTTCCAGGTCAGTGCCCCTGGGGCTCCCCGACTGGTTTCTGAGATCGCCCCTGGACGTGGCCCCTTACACATCGGCCCCACACGCGGCCTCCAAACGGGACCCCCAAAGGCGGCCCCCACACAAAGCCTCCGAAGGTCGCCCCTACCGCCCCAGTAAGCGTGGCCCCCGAACGTCAACCCCACGTGTAGCCCCCAGGCGCCTCCAAACGTGGCCCCAACACGCACGGCCCCCAACCATTGCCCTCAAACGTGGCCGTCACATCTGCCCCCGAACCCCACACCCTCAAACGCGACCGTCACATGTGCCCCCGAACCCCGCACGCGGCCCCCAAACATGGCCCCCGGCAGGGCCGCGAACGTTGCCCCCAACCATGACCCCCTGACGAGACCCCCCAACGTGGCCCTCAAACGAGGCCCCCCAAACTCTGGCCCCCACGCGTCCACCCCACACATCGAACTTCTCGCGCACAGGGACTCTGTAAGATCGTTTGGGCCCCCTTACTCTGATTGCGTCTGAAAACCTACGTGTTTCTGCTAATCGCGCCCAGGCCTCGCGCGATTAGCGAAAGCACATTACTTTTGACGCTTCCCGCGCTTCCGACACGTGCGCGTTCGGGACCAATGCCTGGACCTGCGGGCCGTGGATTTTCCACGGGTTCACACTAGTCAGCTACAATGCAGACATCAGCGCGCGTGGGAAGGTTGGGCAGTGGGTGCTGGCTCCGCCGCTCCTCAGCGAGATGCGAGGGGCAAAGTTTGAGCCAGACGTCATCAGCTACAGCGCTGGGATCAGCGCGTGTGGCGGAGGCTGGAAGAGGCATCGCACACTGCTCTTACATAGAGGGCCGAGGCAAGCACAGCCTGAGGTCCACGGAGGACCCCACCCTCCCTCGGCCTTTTCCACCTTTTGAAGGACCCACCCACCATTTCATTGTCTTGAGCGGCGGTTAGCTGCGACCCTGGAGGAACCAAGCAATTTCTCGCCGCCAGGCAAGCGGGGGGGATGCTGTGGCCCACCTCCTGCCCCTGGGCAGGAAGTGGACCACAGCCTCCCCCCCGCCTGCCTGGCGGGGAACGCGACCTAACCTGGTCACAGTTCTGTCGCACTACAGCTTCACAAACATCAGCGGCGTTCAGCTGCGACCCTGGAGGACCAACAATCGATACTATTTGCTCTTGAGCGGCGATTAGCTGCGACCCTGGAGGACCCAAGAGAATGACCATGGCCCCTGACCCACGGGTTCGGGGCCAGGCCGAGGGGAGAGGCGTTGCTTCCCCTCGCCCCTCCCCTCTCGGGCCAGGCGAGTGCCCCCCGCCCTTGACCCCAGGGCCCGCCAGACGTACTGTCAGACGTCGGTGTTGTTGCCCCCCCCCGCCCAGGGCCGCCCGTGTCCCTCGCTGTTCGTGGTATGGCTCATCACTCTCAGCGGCGGTTAGCTGCGACCCTGGAGGACCACGTGGTGTGTGTTGGCGTTCCCTGGGTCTTGGGTGGAAGTGCCAAGCGGCGGACTGGGCCAGAATTCGCGCCCGTTGGCCCTCGTGTCTACCACAGTGCAGCTCCCCCCAGGCGCATCGCCCTATGGCATCGGCACGCCTCGCTCGTACAGGCGCCACGTGCCCCGGGAGGTACAGCCCGTTCTGTTATCTTGGGGATTCGCCTGCTCTGGTCTAGTTTCGCCTTCAGGGCAACACTACCACCAGTGCAGCTCCCTCTACTCTTCCCCGCTGGCGATGCTGACCACGCCAGCTGGCTTCCCCCCACACTCAGAGGCCTGACGCCCTGCCGGCACGCACTGCGAGGCTCACAGTCGCTCGGTTCCCCTTTGCGCTGTGGGGCGGTCTGACAGGTGGTGGCTTCGTTACAGAGTGGTTCAGCCTTCCGCACTTTAAACGGAGAGGGTTAAAGGCGAGATGTAAATCGAGCATGCACCGCTGCCGTGCCTGGCTCAAGCCGGGCCCGGCCGAACATGTGATTGTGCCTCACCGAGGCGCACTACTCGCATCTGAGATCGGAAGAGACCTTTCTATTGAAGGTGCCCCTTCTATCCTTCACTCCAGATCCCATGCTTCATCTTGCTCTCTTGCTCATGCGGTATGAGCCAAAGCCTGGGATATGGGAGCGCCTAAGGCGGAACATATATCTTGGCTTACCAGTGCGTTTTCGACTTGGTAGCGGAGCTGGCTACACTCTCGTGTGGCTGGCTCTCGCTCTATACCCATCATCCACGGCACAACTTGGTGGACTACTACTACGGTGGAATACCATGTTGCGCCGGCTCTGCGAGGAGCGGAGCCAGTCCGCGATCGGGCTAGCGGGGCGACCCGCGAGCTCGAGACGCTCTCTCCTACCTCACTGCGCTACTTCACTCCCGACTTCCACCAGATGCCAATCGGCAACTCGATCGAGAACGTGGTCACTCTGCGGGGCTACCCGCAGCGGGGCCACCTGCATCCCGTGCCGGTCAGGCGCCTTACGGCTACTACGCCCGAGCCTGACAAACCACAGCCTAAACCAATCACCGAAGCCGAGATGCACATGCACTGGATCAAGATAACTATCTTCGGCATTCTATGGGTGATAATGGGATGTGCTGTGGGCTACATGCGGCAGGGGATGGACGACACGCGTACTACCGGCCCTTCTTGGGACCCAGCCGGTACTACGCCCTTTCGCGAGTACGTTCGCGAAGTACATGCATGGATAAACGTGACGAGCGGCAATACGACGCCACCTCAGCAAGCTGCAGCACTACAACGTGGTCTTCAAGGCCTTGCTCGTCGTATCGCCATGCAGGTCCCCTCTCAGATCATCAATTATGGTGTAAATGTCAACGGACAGCCAACGGATGCAGTTACTTATATACTTTATCTATTGAGTACCAAATTTGAAAATCTGGAAGATGAGCGCCAGCTCAACTCTGGCACTGCCCTTATCGACTTTCGCGTCGAAAGGGGCGAGCGAATCGACTCAGTGTTAGCTCGATTCGAGATGGCCCGTGACGAGGCTAACTCTGTTGGATTTGTCATCCCCAACTTTCAGATCCTAACGCTGATCCTTTTCAGAGCGTTAGGCGTGGCGCGTCACGAGCCCAACACCTGCTGGAGCCCTTCAATCATCAGATGCCCAGAACGCAAGCAGACTATGATAGGCTGCTGACCAGGATGAGGAACTACGGGCATGTTGCCGAGCGCTCTCCTGGCAACATTGCGGGCATCTTCACAGGGCACCACGCACATGCAGGCGTCTACGCCACGACTGCGGGGTCACCCGCTGGTCCTGGCGAGCCAAGTCCCTGGGCTGATTCAGCCGATATGCCCAACGAGGCCACTGCCCTCTTAGGGCAGACCGGCCAGGCATCGGCAGAGGCAGCGGAGGCGAACGCCTGGTCGAACTACACGCCGGGCGCCGCCTACACTGCAAGCCCGCCCTCGGGCACAACCCTCTGGGGCCAAGCGGAGTCATCCGCTCAAGGGTCTCAGCCACCCTCTCCGTTTGAATCTGGCACTGACACAGATACCTC
Organism: Prorocentrum cordatum; assembly: GCA_963575745.1. Lineage (NCBI taxonomy): Eukaryota > Dinophyceae > Prorocentrales > Prorocentraceae > Prorocentrum > Prorocentrum cordatum. The sequence continues at coordinate 163,303 of CAUYUJ010014865.1, read as the reverse complement.
ATCTGACGGTGATCACAATGGGATGGTCTCTGCTGGCAATGACTATCCAGCTGATGACACTCACCTTTCTGAACAACAAAGAGCGGAAGCCGCTTTTATGGCTTATCGCAAATCAAAACGCCGTTGGAGGCGCATTATGAAGAAACCGGTCAGAAAAGTGAGACGTGCAGTACGCCGATATTTCAAACGCTATGGAAAGGGTCGTGGCAAAGGGGGTCGCAGACGCCGTATGCATGGTAGGGGTATCACTGCTTTCCTCACGTCCTTAACTGATGTAGTTTTTGAAGAAGTTCTTATCGGAGGCAAAGGTCGGGGTCACGGGCGGACCTCTGGTAAGGGACAAGGGCGGAGGGGTAACCCTAGGGACGCTTCTGGCAACACTATGAAGTGTCATACATGCGGTAGCACAGAGCATTTGCGCGATCATTGCCCGAAGGGGAAAGGAAAGGGATCCGTACATTTGGCTCAAAACTCTTTTATGGATGACATAGACTACATTGACTACGAGTTTTACGTCAATCCAGAAGCGGCTCCCGCCGCGGGCTCCTCCACGTACTACGTGATGGCCCGCTACGCTGATGCGACCGTAGCCTTGGAAGAGTACGCGGTGACCCTCTTCGACGAGTTCCACGGCTGGGACGAAGTCGACGAGGGCGCGTTCAACGCCTGGTTCGGTCTTCCAGCGGGGCCACCCGCCGACGACGAGATCTCCGAAGCTGAGACCGCCCCGGCGACCGAGGAGGAGCTCGCCGCCGCGCTGGCACCGCAGGTGATCGGCATGCCGTTGCTGCCTGATCTTTCGCGAGCCGGCTCGGAAGCGGGAGGCGCCGACGACGAAACGCGGGGCCATCCCGCAGCTATTTTTTTTATTTTTTTTTTTTTTTTTTTTTTTTTTTTTTTTCTTTTTTTTTTTTTTTTTTTTTTTTTTTTTTTTTTTTTTTTTTTTTTTTTATTTTTTTTTTTTTTTTTTTTTTATCTCTTTTTTTATTCTTTTATTTTTTTTTTTTTTTTTTTTTTTTTTTTTTTTGGGACGAAGTCGACGAGGGCGCGTTCAACGCCTGGTTCGGTCTTCCAGCGGGGCCACCCGCCGACGACGAGATCTCCGAAGCTGAGACCGTCCCGGCGACCGAGGAGGAGCTCGCCGCCGCGCTGGCGCCGCAGGTGATCGGCATGCCGTTGCTGCCTGATCTTTCGCGAGCCGGCTCGGAAGCGGGAGACGCTTTTTTTTTTTTTTTGATTTTTTTTTTTTTTTTTTTTTTTTTTTTTTTTTTTTTTTTTTTTCTTTTTTTTTTTTTCTTTTGATGACGACGAAATGCGGGGCCATCCCGCAGCTTATTCTGACTCTGAAGAGGCCGAAGAGGACTATGAGGACAGGCTCCAAGAGCAGGTCGCAGAAGCGATCCTGCTCCTGAGTGCGCCAGCACATCAGCAGATGACCATGAACGACCTGCTGTCGCGCCCAGGGGCCGCAAGGCTGCGTCCATACCTGGATCCTGATATGTCGGCACCGCAGATGCTGACCGCACTCCAGGCCCTAGCGGGGCCACCCGCTGAAGCGGCGCCAACTGCAGCAGCGGGGCTACCCGCTTGGTCTATGGACGAGTTCATGCAGGGCTGCGACCAGATGGACCTCAACGACCTCACTATGGAGCAGCTGACCGACATCGGGTACTTCCAAAGCCCGCATCAGCACGTATTCATGGTCCAGGACAGCTCAGAGGACTCGGAGGACAGGCGCAATGCAAAGAAGAACAGACGACCATCGCCACCTCGAGATCCAGAGCACCGCCATGAAGATGAAAGGCCCATGGAACGTGGCAGTGCGTCAGCGGGGCCAACCCGCAGGAGGAGCCGTTCAGCTCCACGACGCCCTACACATGATGCATCTGGCTACCCGTACAGCACGGAGCACTCCGTAGGTGTATCCGCCCAGTACGTGCCGGAGTGGTACATCAATTGGTACCCCGGCTACCCGATGGACGTGATCCGCCACTGGTGGTCCAAGGAGCACTGCAAACGGGACGAATCTGGCATCATAATACGCACCAGAGGTGGCAAGACTAAAACGCCAGAGGCTTGGGACCGAAAGGCTAAGAAACAGGAGATCATCAACGATCGCAAGACATACAGGAAACAAGTATGTCAATGCGAGCCTTTCAAAGGTCACATGCGCGGCTGTCCAATGGACCGCCCCTCCAGGAGCCCTCATCACGGTGAGACCCCCTGGAACTGGTCTCATGGAGATGACGCTGGCACCGTCCACGATCCTAACAAGAAGGTCCCTGGAGGAGGAAAGCGCATTACCGAAGCCGATCGCGCCCCTATGACCGAGGAGGTTGCTGACACTGTCAGGGAAAATTGGGAACAGCTTCCTAAAGACCATCGCCTCAAAGAATGGAACCGCCGATTCCACGAAGAGGCGGGGTCACCCGCAGACTCCAGCGGAGGTGCGGGGCCACCCGCGGGCGCGGCGCCAGCCGCTGGGTCCGCGGACGAAGAGTGGATGGCTGTTGCATCTGCTGCCGGATCCGCCGCCGGTACTGAACAGACCGAACTGAACGAAGAATGGGCGGCGGAAGACGGCTCAGAGAATCCATTCCCTGATGGGTGCGCCTGCTGGTACTGCAGCTCCTCGGCGCAGAAGTGGTTTTGCACGAGGGTACTTTACCGCCACGAAAATGGCAAGTACAAGCTGGCCATAAAAAGGTAGTGCCAACATCGACCAGATGAGGCAGGTCACCCATGATCATGGCCAGCCAGAAGGCCCTCCTGAAGACCCTCCTGGTCCACCACCAGAGGACGACGAAGACATCGAACCACCTCCAGGACCTGTGGTCGGCTCCTCGCCTCCACCTTCTCCTGAGAAGAGGTCTCCTTCCAAGAGCCCCGAAGGTTCACGGGGGCGTGCGAAGGCCAGAGGGATCGCCAAGAAGGACGACCCTGAGCCGGGAGAGCCTACCGGCCCGTCCGTGACGGAGAGGAGGAAGGCTTTTGCTGGACCATCAGCCCCGATGCCACCGGCTGCCCAAGGCGACGTCAAGGACGAAGATTGCGACCAGCCTAAGGCAGCCTTCCGAGGTGGCTGGACTCCAACTCTGCATCAGCCGCGCCTTGCACCACGACCAGGCTCGGCACGAATGAAAGCACAACCGAAGCCCGAGGCTGGGTTGAGGTCGGTGCGGGCAGAGGCAGCCGCCAAAGGTAAGGAGGACAAGGGCTCTGCGGGGCCACCCGCTGAAGCGGCGCCAGCTGCAGCAGCGGGGACACCCGCAGAAGGCACTCCCTCAGAAGAAGAACGCCGCAAAGCCCTCAAAGAAATTGACAACCGACAGAAACTAGCCGACGATGCGCTGGCTGACCAAGGTCACCCGCACCCTGGTGCGGGGTCATCCGCTGGAGCTGCCTCGGCAGCCGCAGCGGCGCCAGCTGCAGCAGCGGGGCCACCCGCACGTCGGCAACCAGCGTCGTCTGTTTTCAAGAACATCCCTCTGGGAGCCATTGAATATTGGCAAGGCATTGAAGGCAAAGGCCCGAAACGCACCATAAACCCACGAGCCACTCGAGATGATACAGATCGATACGCGGTCATCGATTGCCCCGATCGTCGTAACTTCGAGTGCCGTAACGAATGGGAACGTGAACAACAAGTCGCGGGCAATATGCTGCGGGACAGGCCGCCATTGCGCGTCGCGCAGCACAAGGCAGAGCTCATGAATGTCATGAAGAGGTTCAACACAGATCCGACTCTGCCACGCGATTGGCAAATGGCCAAGGTGTCAATATGGTTCTCTACAGCCCTACGCCATGGTCCGTATTGGAAAGATGGATTCAGCCGATACTTCGAAAAGATTGACACTTTCGATCCATACGATGGCTGGGTTGTTGTTGACGACTTGCTGGCAAATTGGACTGGTGACAATCAGTGGAAAGGCTACCAGGACATGCACGATGTGCCTATCAAGGGCAACCCTCACAGCTCATACGTGTATTGGGTGTTGCTGAACTGCTGCGAGATGATCGACAACCATGGCATGCAGAAGGGCAGGCTCCAGATGAAATGCGTCGAGGATAGCATGACGCTACCTCCCAGATTCCGACCAAAGGCACACAGGCCACAATATTTCATTAGAGCCACGAGCGGCCATAGCAGCCCAGGCATCCACTGCCCAGAGTCGCTCTATAAGCCCATCACGACATGGATGAAGGAACCAGATGACCCAGTATACTTTATCCACGGGACACAGTGGGAGCATGTTAAGGGCATCCTTGAGAATGGCCTTTCAAGCCTCACACAGGACAACCCTAAGGGGCAGGGGGGGCGCCAGTTCGTTCACGGCTGCCCCTACCTCCCGGGTGACCCGAGGTTTCAGTCGGGCATCCGTCCTGACTCTGAGGTGCTCATCTTCTGCAGCATCAGCAAGATGTTGTCCAGCGGCTTCTCTTTATGGAGGTCAGCGAATGACATCGTCATGACACGGGGCCACAATGGCCGCATACCGCCCGATCATATCTTTCAGATTGTGGGCATTGCAAAATATCGGGTCGGTGAAGCCTGGTGCAATCCGCTGGCTTACGACAAATCGCGGAAGCGGGGCCAACCCGCGGACAGGATTTGCTCCGAGGACTACTTGCCACTTAAAATGTGCAACAGAGTTCCGGGTGTGATGGACGAGCACGCCATGTACCTAAAGGGCTGGACTAAGACGGGCGGTCGCCCATTCAACCTGACCATGACCGAGCAAGACGTTGCTCCACGACCGTACCTCACACAGACAGTCCTCATGATAAACGCCCAGGAAGACGAGGTCATGCCTGAGGCGGGGCCACCCGCAGGAGCGGGGACACCCGCGGCAGACACCTCGGATGGCTCATGGCAGCAAGTGGTCACGCCAGTAGCCGCAGTAGCATCTCCTTGGAGGCCGGACCAGCAGACATGGGTCCAGGCCCTCAACAGCTACCTGTCACCAGCCGACGTTTCTGGATTGACCGATCAGCTATACCGTGCTGACCCGTGGGCAGCGCAGGCAGGTATCCAAGACGCACAGCAGAGGAACCTGCGCACTCCTGCGGGGCCACCAGGCGCCCTAGGACCACAGCCACAACGCCCTCCGCAGCAGGCTGGAGGTGCGAGGTTTGTCCCTATGGGCGGCTCCGATGGTGGCTCGCCGTTCCGGACTCCGCCGTCTGAAACGAGCGAGAACAGCTTGTGGCAAAGACTCCAGGCGATTCGCGGAAATCCAGCACTCGCGGCAGCACTCCAAGCAACCACTCCCTTTGGCACTCCGAGGGGTAGTGAAGGAGGAGCGGCTGCGGGGTCACCCGCTGGGCGAACGCCTGCGGAGCCACCCGCTCAAGCGGGGTCACCCGCTGACGGACAGCAAGGTTCAGACTACGAACGTCGGGCAGCTAACTTAAGAGCACAGGCTACTTTTCTGCAACAACAAGCTGAAAGAGTGCCCAGCCTGTTGCGGAACCGCAACATAGACGTCACAAGCCATGGCGACTTCCGACCTCTCTGGAGTTGGACTTCTGAAGATGCTCCAAACGCTGATCCCACGAATCCATATCGACAGGTGTTTATTCCAGGAATAGCATCACACCCGATATACGGATGGGACAATCACGGTCCAGCAGAGGCGCCGGCCATGGACGCGCCGATGTACCCTGAGTACTACGCGCAGATAAATGACACTCCTATGATTGCGGGGCCACCTGCGAACGAATACACTCGGAACCTAGCTAATGAGATGTTTCGTTTGCAGTTTACACGAGCGGTCGATGCGCAGTCTATGCCGCACTACGCCTACATGCCCACGCCGACGGACCCCGAGACCATAGTTCAGCCAGCTGGTCTCGCGGTGCCAGCCGCTATGGGCAGCATGCCAGACTACATCCGCGACGTGCACAACACGCAGCAAGCGATACTGGCATCCAGGCAGCAGGCTCGTGACAACACCAGGCTGCGCCAACAACGCGCGATCCAGAGAAGGATTGAGCGCGCCCAAGCGGGGACACCCGCAAGCGGGGCCACCCGCTGAACGGCCAGACAGACGGCCGCCACCGACGCCATATCGGGAGGGCGAAACCACGTTCGAGCGCCAAGCTCGGACTCGCCCTGACTTGCCTGCTCCAGTCATCTCAGACTACAACTTCACTCAGTGCCCAATCTGCATGGACAACTACGAGATGGGCACTACAGTGTGGAGACTGGCGTGCGGGCACTTCTTCCACGACATATGCTGGGACCGTGTTGCACAGCAGCATGTCCGCAATCAGCGGCCAGGTGCGCCGAATGAGGCCCCCTGTGCCGTATGCCGTGGACCGGGCATAGTGATAGCACACTTCCCGTATGCTGGACAGCGCGATGCGGAGTCGGACCAAGCGCGCCAGCAGGAGAGGTACGTTGCAGATGCCCGCGAGATGCGTCGGTTACGCGAAGCAGTGGAGGCACTGGAGGCTCGAGCCGCACGATCGGCGGAGCCATCCGCACGTGCCCCAGCTGCACAGGCATACCCCTGGCCAGCGCCAGAACAAGGCATTCAGATGCCGGTCTTGCCCACGCTCCGAGCGCAAGAGCCCCCAGCTGCGGGGCCACCCGCTGAAGCGGCTCCCGCCGCTCAAGCGGGGCCACCCGCTAACGGACCTCCAAACCCAGGTTTCTTGAGGAACATGGAGGCTAACATCAGGCGGAGTGGCAGGAGCGGAGGCGGGATTCGGAGGCCAACTGGATCGACCAGGACCTCTCGAGTGGCAAGCCCGGTCAGCGCCAGAAGCCGGGCAAGCGCTGAGAGCGCAGAGGCAGCCCAGTTCCATTCCACATTCATGATCGACACAGAGGGGCTGACCTACGTGCGTGACGATACTGACACGCTGCCACCAAGAGGCGAATGGATGTCCACGCTATCTGCAAACTATTGGGTCCTCCAGCAGGAACCGATTACTGTGGAGGAGCGCCGCCAGTGCGAGCAGACGTGGTGCACCGAGCTGACCATGACTCAATGGGTTCTTGAACAGCGCCTGTTGAGGGGTACACTCGGATCGCAGATCACGTACCACACCAACGACCACACTGGCGCACAGGTCGCTCTTGCAGCGCGCAATGGGACATTCTTTCCTGATGAAGATGGTATGCCCTGTATCTCGTTCATGCTGGACATTGGTTCTAATGTGAACATCATTGGATCCAACACGGCGCGGACCTTCCAGGAGATAATGGCCAGGTTCAACTACCGACCTGCCATCTGCACCCTGAGCAAGACCCTCTACATCAATGGTGTTGGGGAGGGCGCTGCGATATGTCGGAAGATGGGCAACTTCAAGATCGGGGTACAGTACGCCAACGAGGCGAGCCCCCGCATTGAGGAGTATGCCTCCAACATCGCAGAAGGCTCGGGCGCCAATCTCCCGGCTATCTGGGGCCTAGGGGCCATGGAGGCACGTGATACGATCATCGTGTTGAAGCCGGGCTACCAGAAGGTCATCTTCCCCAGCGGCGACTACGCCCTGAAGCTGGAAAGAGGCGCCAAGGTCCTGAAGGCGAAGAAGACTCCCTCGGGACATCTCGCGATTCCCTGCGGGCTGTACGATGGGGCCAAGAGCCACACGGTCACGAACACCTTCACGATCCGCAGCAGTCGAGATGGCTACACCGAGACGGAGAACGAAGAGGACCCCGCCAGCGCGGGTCCACCCGCTGCGGCGGGGCCACCCGCTGACGCGTCAGCGGGGCCACCCGCGACGGGACAGTTCGCCAATCCGAATAGGCACGAGGACTTCGTTCGTACATCTACCAACAGCTGGACATCGACCTTCACGACCGATACGTACATCGTCGAGCCGTATATCGACAAGCAGCTCCTGGAGGACACGACCCGTTTGATCGTGAACAGGACGCTGAACAGCTGGTGGGAGGGCCGACAGTGTCCCGAAGGGACTTGGCACCCACCTCCTGAGAACGCGGCGATGATACGGCCACACATGAAGGCCGCCCTGAAGTCCAAGATCTTCTGGGCAGTCCAGGAGGCGGTGAGCAAATGGACGCCTGAGGAGTTTACCCCTCTGCATCCAGCGGGGCCACCCGCGTCACCGCCACCACCACCAAGCTACACGGGCGGAGGTTCGTCGGACTCTGCGGGGCCAACCCGCCTGCTGTCGTCTGAGGACGTCCGCGGGATGACGAACCGCGAGCTGATGGACACTCTCGAAGCCATCACCCAGCGAGGTGAGAGAGCGGAGATCGTGGGTCACGCTACGGATCGGACGGAATACTTTGACATCTCTGAGAACAACCCGCCGAGTCTGTCTGCGAGCGTGGCCACACCAGCGACTCCTGCGGAGCCATCCGCGAACAGCACGCCTCCGAGTCAAGCGGCAACTTGGTCTCACGACAGCCGCTGACGGGGGCAGGCGGGCGCGCCGGCGGCGCTCGCTTGCGAAGAGAAGCCGAATACCGGCCTCCTCGCTACATACGTTGGCCGCGCTGAGGCCCGAGAGGAAAAATATCATTCAAAATGTCTCGTCATCGAAGATATTCGCACAGCTTGCGCTGAACTCCGAACCCGTGGCTATATATGTGACCGGATTACCCATAATGAGGTAATGACTTCAACTGGAACACAGTATTTGGGAAATTTGTTGGCAGGAGACTATAATATGTTGTGGGTGGCCACACCCTCTGATTGGTACGTTCGTACTCCAGGAAAGAGGGCGGGACCCCACTATCAACGTATACAAAATCTCCTGATCAAAGCGCGTGCTCTGAGAATGCAGATTGTCATCCTGGGGCCACCCGGGTATTTCTGGAAACAGGGTCCGATCAAAGATGTTATCGAAGATTTGAAGCTGAGCATCATACGAATGAGACTTTGTCATTTCGGTATCAAGTTTGATCGCTCCAGTAAATATCCCAGTGGTTCTTATATACAAGTTGCTACATCTTGTCCTCATATACCGCTAAACTTATGGAGATGTACTTGTGGCTCACACAAAGAACATGATTTGGATTGGCATGGCCAAGATCAGCAACGCGCCGAGTTCCGGCATAAAACCTTGGCTATCATCACTGCACGCTTCCCTGATCAACTCAATAAAGCCAACATGATTAGGAATGAGCGGAGTGCGGTACACCTCAGTGTGTGTACGCGCGTTGACAAAAAGGTAAGACACTACGTTCAATGTCCACAAACGGGCCCTCAATGGGACCATGTTGTTCGTAGAGTCACGACCGACCTGGACACGAATAAGATCGTTCAAGATATCAAGATCCAGGATCAGCCGACTGGGTGCAATTATGTAGCTCCATTACCTGATGGGGTTACAAACATCAGTACTCGGTTGTACTGGGAGCCTCCGGCTCCAGTCCTTCACGGCGACGGTGAGTCGCGAAGGCCACGCCCAAAGCGTGTGACGATCGTCGATGACGATCGGTCTCCTCCCCCTTCGATTGAGCGCTGCCAAACGCGACCCACCAACTTTTCTGAAATTCCGCCATTTCCTGATCTAACAGCGGATCCTTCCGCAGCGGATCTCTCCGCGGAAACCGCGCTGCCCACTGATGCCAGGATAAAACAGAAAGAAAAGCAGAAAGCTGACAAAGAGGCCGGCATCAAACCGAAGAAATCCCAAAGAAAGTGGAAGACGGTAACGACGATTGCGGAGAGGACCTCAAAGGGCTTGACTGCTCCACATATTTCAACGACGTTCCTCTTGATGACTCGGACTCGGACAGCGAATCAGAGGACATCTTCATGATGCTACCGGCGGGGCAACCCGCTGACTCACATGCTGATGTCTTCTCGGTGGTCCAGTCACTATGCTACGGCAGAAACAATCAAGTGGACATGCTTGAATTATGTGGGGGCAAGGGTGGTATATCCATATTAGCCTTCAAGAGGGGACTCTCGTCGGGCGGGAACCTTGATAAGATATCTATGGTTGACCTTGGAAACTCGGAAGTACAAAGAGCAGTCCTTCACTACCTCAAGACTTGCTTTGTCAAGATCACGATTTTGCAGCCAAGCTGCAGAACTACTGGACTTCCTTCATATTTCAATGCACAGGTCAATCATGATACGTGGCTTAAACACCACAAAGAGGACCTGCCTCACATCACGTTCTGCGGAACAGTCGCTCTATTACAAGACGACCTAAGACGTTTCTTTCTCAGGGAACAACCAATGGGCACGTGGGTAGATGAGATCCAACCATGGAAGGAACTGGCACAACGCAAGGTCACTTGCCAAACGATTATTGATCAATGCACGACTGGTCTCAAAGATTCGTTTGGACAATACATTCGCAAGCCAACACAAATGATGGCAAACAAAGAAGAGTTGTTGGCACCTTTCAGAGGCAAGTGTTGTCCAGGTAATCATGTGCACGCCAATGCTTGCAACAAAGAACTAGCAAGGGCGGCACAGTATACCTACAGAATGCAGTCACTGATCGTTGACGCGGTGCAAATCGCCAAAGATCTGTTTGCTTACGGTCGCGATCCATTCGCGAATCGCGAACGCAGTTACGCGTTCGTAACAAACAGTGCTGGCTACGACTTGGACGACCCAACAATCCAGAGACACTCAAACGGAGAAATCCTGCGACCACCATCCTGGCGGTCTCGGGTGCCCTGGCTGTGCAGACAACAACTACAAACAATCACCAAGGCACAGCAGGAATCCGAAGATGTGTCGATGGTATGATGTTGAACCATACTATTGGGACTGTCCAAGCTGTAAGAAGGAATATCAGAAGAGCAATCCTCACCATACCAAGATATCTGGCCAATGCAGATTCGCCGAAAAATGGAAGCTGCCAGATAACTTTGGTCAGCCGCGCCCAGCGGGGCAAGCCGCTCCTGCGGCGCCAGCCGCGGAAGCGGCTCCAGCCGCAAACGCGGCGCCGGCCGCGAAAGCGCGCATACGCGCGCCTAGGCCGCCACGGCCTGGTGAGGGCGATCCAACCGCAGGCGCCAGCAGCCATGACATCACCAAGGCCAAGGGGGCTTATGGTGACACCACTGGCGCTGGCAGCTCTGACGATCACCGCAGACTGCCGCAAGTGGCAGCGAGGCGCGGACGCATGGAGGGGGGTGATCCTCCACCGCCGCCGCAGCCTCATGCAGAGCCGAGGCCAAGGCCAAGGCTTCCTGATTGGACTCGCTTCGACGTTCAGCTCAGCCTTAGCTGTAGTGCAGCGAGAACTCCGCAAGCTTCACTTGAGATGGTTTCATGCCAAGGAACCAAAGATGCGGATGATTCTAGCTAAGGCTGGTCTGGGTGAAACCCGTTTGAGTTTGATCAAAGGCATTTGCGACTCGTGTAGAGAATGTCGTGCCTGGGAGAAACCAGGCAACACGGCGATGCCTTCTGTGTCACTGCCAGGACGTTTCAACGAGGAAGTCGAATGTGATCTTTTCTTTTACAAACAGGAACACATTGTCTTTCACATCATCGACCGTTGTATTCGCTGGGCAGCTGGCACTGAGATTCCTGATCAGACTATGCACGCTGTTCTCGATGCCTATCACACAACTTGGATGCAACATGGCCCTGCTAAGATCCTATACTCCGATGGGGAAGGAGCGCTGAATAACGACACAGCAAAGGCCATCCTTAAATCCAAGGGAACAGAGCTTCGTATCCGAGCGCGTGGCCAGCACGCCACGACTATCGAAGCTAGGAACGGCATCCTGCGACACCTCATACACGTGATGGGAGAAGAACTGAATAGATTGAACATCCCTCTGAATTTCACTCGTCTCTTACATGAAGCCTTGTTTGCCAGCAACGCATTTACCTTCTACAACGAAGTGTCTCCGTATAATGCGCTGTATGGCAGACAACCAGCTATGCTTCCCGATTTCCCTGTCCTGGATCATGATCAGTCCGCTGAATCATCAGATCACTCAAAGGAAGAGACAATCAGGAGGGTTAGTCTGGAGGCAATCACGCAGGCCACTGCGGTTGCCAAGACGAACAGGGCTCTTCGTACGAAGACTACTGCTACGGGTGAATTTCACTACAAAGAGGGAGATCTCGTGGACTATCATCGCCCGACCACCACGAAAGACGACTGGGGTGGATGGAGTGGTCCATACCCGGTCATCCGCAACGAACCTGACCGAGGCCAGGTCATCGTGAAGGTCGGCAATCGCGAAGTGCGAGTACAGTATCCTGACTCACGACATACGCTGTACATCGAAGCACTGATGGTCCGCGAGATAGGATCGGACAATACGGCCCTTCGGACAGTATTGGCCTTTATTGCCGGTCTGCCAGCGGGGAAACCCGCTATGACTTTCGGATACCTACCAGCGAAACAGGGCCGACTGCAGATGACTGCTGCGAGCCGGCTTTCGCCTAAGGTGCACTTGGCTCTTCAATATCTCATTCGCAACTATTTTCGCATTGAAAACGTGGTTGCTGTACGACTTGCTAAGAGCCTGACTAAGTTGCCTGCTGCACCATATGCAGACAGCTGTACACTAGTGCACTATGATAACGATGTGACCCCTGGCTTTCATTATTATGAAGCTGATGGCACTGCCTTGAACATCTACGACATCACAGGGTCTACACATTCACGCATTATCCAGTGTCTTAAATCCAAGAAGCCGCTTGCTGGATTCGACCGAGACCTCACTAAGTTTGAGGAACTCGCTGATGGTTCACCACCAAGCGAGCCACCTCCAGCAGCTGCTCCTGAGCAGCCTCCTGCGGCGAATGATGGTCGGCTCCCGACCATCATAGAGGAAACAGAAGAGGATCTGGATGTCTTTGTCTTGGAGTCATGGTATGCTGAACTGATGGATGACAGAACACTCCTTGAAGCTGACACAGAAGAAGTCATGCACACAGTTCCGACATACATGACAGACTCACAGTGCGTGTTGGTCTCTACGACCTGTGAAGATGTGCAAGGCCACTTGCCGGTGCGGGGTCACCCGCCAGGATACGACATGGACACCTCTTACTACGTCCCTCTGTGCTCCACTGATCCGGACAGCCACTATGATCTGGACTCCGACGAGCACGGGAAGTACATCGAGCTTTGCTTCACAGCAGACATGTCCAAAGTCGTCCTGTCCGAGCAGCAACACCGATTGTTGGATGACAGCAGCGTCACAACTATGCGAGTATATGTTAGTGCTGCCTCCAAACGTGCCGTGGTCGTCAAAGAAGACGACCTACTCACGAAGGCCGACATTCAAGCGAATCCGGTCAAAGTTTCCAAAGCCCTTTACACAGAATTGAAGACTTGGCTTGACAACAAATGCTTCCAGATGACTGACTTGAGCAAAGCGTCGAACATCATGACTTCACGCTATGTATACAAATGGAAGTTTGTCAAGAACGAGAAGGGCGAAATGGAACGGACGATCAGGTTACGCTTGGTACTTCGTGGCTTCATGGACATTGAAGCCTTCGATGTCGAAACCTTCTCTGGCACGGCAAGGAGGTCAAACCAGAGATTGCTCGCAAGTTCTGCTGCATGCAACAAAGCTTGGATCATCGCTCCCCTGGACATCAACATGGCTTTCTTGAAGGGACTGACCTATGGCGAGCTCGCCGCGGCAACTGGCGAGAAAGAGCGTGTGGTGTGCTTCACACTACCTCCTGGGTCAGCAGCTGTCCTTCGCACATTGCCAGGCTTTGAGTCATATGACGAATCAAAGCATTGTCTTCGGTGCCTCAAGCCGGGGACTGGCACGAAGGATGCCCCCAGGGCATTCTCGCTGAAGCTCAGGTCCATCACCAGGAGCTTTGGACTACAGCCTACTTCATACGATGAAGAGTTCGAGATGAGTTCAAACCTCTTGACAGCCAAACACGTTGATGACATCAATATGACTGGGAAGGAAGATTCCATTGACAAGTACGTCAAATGTGTTGAAGATACGTTTGGAAAGTGCAAACTGAACAAGCACACATACACAAATTGTGCCGTTCGGTACAACAAGACCGATGATGGGAGCGTCACTCTTGATCAGGACGAATACATCAAACAACTTCGTCCTATCACACATCCAGAGCTCACAGGCGCTGATCCTGAGAGCAAAGCGACAAAGACGATTTCTGATATGTTCGTCAGTCTTCGTGGCGCTCTAGCCTATGCGTTGATCACGCAGGTATGGCTGATGGTCTATGTTGTTTCACTGCAACGTATCCAGGAACCGACAAACATCCAGGTACGACGACTGAACGCGGTTACCAGGAAATTGCAGGCAGGTCCGAAGAAGATCGTGTATCAAGCTATGACTCCAACAGGAGAGGTCGACCTGCATAGCGATTCTGGCTATCGTCGTCTCAACGGAGATGAAGACGACGAAGTCAAAGGCTACGGTATCCGCGGGGCTAACCTGCTGAGGCGTGGCCACGCGCAAGCGGGGAAACCCGTCGTGCACCTGGTGGACGCATACTGCAAGTCTCATCGACTGCAGGTGCGTTCGAGCTACTCTGCGGAAACACTGGCAGCAGCCCACAACTTGGAAGACTGCTACCCGACCATTGCAACGCTCCACGAGCTACACTCGGGACCATTGACCCCCACACAGTTGAAGAACATATTGGAAATGGGTGGTCTATGTATCAAAGTCACTCTGACTATTGATGCCGAGTCTGTCTTCAAGTCTTTGTCTAGCAAAGATCTGAAGAAGCCCACAGAATGTACTCTGCTTGGGCACATCAGCTGGATCCGCCAGATGATGGAGCGCGGAATCGTTGAAAGCGTCCAATGGTGTGACACGCGGGATATGACTGCCGATGGTCATACCAAAGGTAGTATTGACCGCGCGTTGCTCCTACAAGTAATGGCCGGTCAGCAATCCTTCAAGCACGAGCTGAAGAAACATACTCCGTATAGGGCGGGCAGGTCGTCTCAGGACGGCCCTGCCTCCCGAGCTAGCGGGGAAACCCGCGCGCAGGTGCGCTTTAGTAGCGAGGAAACTCGCCGGTAGCGAGGCTACTCGCGCGCCCTTGCCTTGTAGGCAGCCGCTGTTGCCTAGCACTGTTTTTTCCGCGTAATGTAGAAATTCGGTGCTTGCTCGTCTCCTCCCCCTCCAACTTTAAACGGAGAGGGTTAAAGGCGAGATGTAAATCGAGCATGCACCGCTGCCGTGCCTGGCTCAAGCCGGGCCCGGCCGAACATGTGATTGTGCCTCACCGAGGCGCACTACTCGCATCTGAGATCGGAAAAGACCTTTCTATTGAAGATGCCCCTTCTATCCTTCACTCCAGATCCCATGTTTCATCTTGCTCTCTTGCTCATGTGGTATGAGCCAAAGCCTGGGATATGGGAGCGCCTAAGGCGGAACATATATCTTGGCTTACCAGTGCGTTTTCGACTTCCGCAGCAGGTACAGCATTCCAGGCTCACCTTCAGCTTTCCCCAGTTGCGCTGCGCCACGGCTCACGACAGCTTAGCCTTTCTGGCTAGCTCAAGTCGTCCGGGCGTTTGGAGCCTGGCGCCCCAGTGGCGACTCACCCCAATGGCCTTTCACTTGCCCCCACTCAGCACGACGGACTTGACCATCCTGGTTTACGTCTCTACTGTGTGGGTCGTGCCATGGCACGCTGAATTCCGTGACACTTTTTGTCCTGTGCACGCGTTCGAGCTCTCAGGATGCCGTCCGCCGTCAGCTCCCCCTTTCAGCTTCGCGGCTGCTGTGTGAGTGGGCCGGCCAGCCGGTGCCTATTGTAGCTAATTAGCTTAGCTCGCGTCCCGGACTTTGCTCTTGCCGCCTGACCTCTGTCTCGCGGCCGCGACCAAAAAAACATCCCCACCAGCCCATCCACAATCGATGCGTAGGGAAGCTGACGGAAGAAGGGAAGCAGAGACGCTCATAGTGAAACCGAGCGGCGATAACGGCGGTTAGGCGGAGGAGGAGGGCGAGCAAAAATGCCAGAGGTCTCTTGAATGCCTTTCGGAGCCTCTTGGGATATCTCTTGGGCGCTTCTTGGAGGCATCTTGGGACGTCTGGGGGGTCTCTTGGCGGTCCTGGGGGGCTCTTGGGCGTTTTGAGTGCGTCGGGGGGGGCCTTTTGGAGGCCTCCTGGAGGCCTCTTACGGGCCATCTTGGCGCCTTTGGGGGCCTCCTGGGCGCCTCTTGGGGCCATTTTGGAGGCGATCGATCAAAGAAGGGGGGTTCCCCAGTTAGCACCGCCCCTCGGGAGCCTCAAAAATAGCCTCCTGGGCCCCTTCTTGGGGCGCTCTTGGAGCGCTCTTGGGGCCGTTTTGGGGCCCTCTTGGGCCCCTCTTGGTGCTATATTGGGCCCTCTTGGAGCCATCGTGGGCCTCGGAAGCCCATCGGAAACGAAACGTCGAGAAGGCAAAAACCATTGGTTTTCCTTAGGTTGTTGAAGGATTTGAGCCTCTTGGAGGACTCCTTGGGGAGCTATTTAGCCTCTCGGAGCCGTCTTGGGGCGGTCTTGGGGCCTTTTGGAGCATTTTCAGAGCCATCTTGCAACTTGGCCCTTCTTGAGCCATCTTGGAGGTCATCGTGGGCTTGCCGAGGCGCTCTTGGAGCCGTCTGGGGCCATTTTGGGCGCTCCAACGCGTCGCCGCGCCCCCCGTCCAGGTCCAGGGGCGGGGGTAGGGGAGGGGTCAAGTTACCCCCTCCCCGCCCGCAAGCCGTCTCGCTCACTCCCACCCGCCCTCCCAACACATACGTAGTACCCGAGTCTGGCCCGAGCCCCAGCATATTCAGCAGTCGTCTTGGGATGGGGAGCTACTGGGGGCTAATCCGCCGCCGCCGCCGCTGCCTCCGCCGCCGCCGCCGCCGCCGCCGCCGCCGCTGCCCGCCGCCGCCGCCCGCGCCCGCCGCGCCGCCGCCTGCCGCCGCGCCGCCGCCGCCGCCGCCGCCCCCGCTGCCAAACCGCCGCCGCAGCCGCAGCCGCTGCGCCACCCCCGCCGCCGCCGCCGCCGCCGCCGCCGCCGCCGCCCCCCCCGCCGCCGCCGCCGCAGCCGCCGCCGCCGCCGCCGCCGCCGCCAAGTGTACTCTGTATTGTTTTTTGACAGGGATGGTGGGGGGGCCGCATCGGGTTGGCTGCGCATGTTCCGAATTTGGAGGCAGAGTGTGTTGTGTGTTGTTTTTTACAAGGGATGGTGGGGGGGTGTCGGCATGGACTCGGGTTGGCCCCCAGTCGCCTAGGGGAGGGGGTGTTTACTAATAGGGAACAGTGATAAACCCCCGAAGGAGAAGAAGGAGGGGTGGAAGAGGAAACTCCCTAAACCACCTACGTACGTCCAAAGGGCTGGTGGGATTTTTCGTCCTGAGCCGGTCTTGGACGGTCCCAATGCCCAGCGAAGGCCATCGGAGGCCGAACACAGCAAAAACCCGCCGCCCCAATTGTTGTCGGAGTGCCGGATATTCCTGGCATCGCTCGGACGTGTGCATTTTTTCTTCGGCGAGTACCATCGAGGAGCATCCTTGACTATTTGGCGAAAAAACCACGCGCGAAACCGAAAAAAACACAGGGAATGGACGTCCGAGCGATGGCGAGTAGTTGGGTCCCCTAAGAAATAAGTATGTCGACTACGACGGAGGCCCTCGTAATGACCCCACCCTGGTCCCCCGAGCATAGCCCAGCCACGTGCAGAGGGAGGCGGGGGGAGGGAGGGCCTCTTAGAAGCGCCCCTGCTTCTTGGAGGGCGCGGGCGTCGTCTGTAGATGTAGGGCCAGCACCTGCTAAGGAGCAGCCTCCTTCTCAGAAGCCTTCCCCCCCTCCCCCCTACAATCGGGGCCCTGACTAAGGAACCCTATTCGTTGGGGAGGGGCTCCGTGTTCCTTGATTGCTTCACAGTTTGCCTTGGGTTTTGCTTTGGTTTTCGATGGGACATCGAAGTTGAACTTGTGGGAAAAGGGGCCTCGTTCCTTATTTAGGGTTCCTTAGGTCGACGCCTCGACTGTACCCCCTTTGTGCGCGCCGCCACATGGCACGCTTATCCGCGCCAGGGCACAGCAGCCCGCTGCGGCCCGGGGCGCCCAGGAGGCCCGCCCGGCGGGCGGGAGCTGGCGGGAGGGCACTGGTTGAGGGCACGGGTCGTCCTCGTCTTCGTCTTCGTCCTCGTCTTCACCGTCGTCTTCGTCGTCGTCGTAGTCCAGCTGCCTGCGGCCCGTCCCGCCACCGTGCCTGAGTTGTGGCTTCGATGCACACTTTCCCCGGCGATGATGAAGTTCGGACCCGCCGCCCCTCTCTCCCGACCAACGTCTTGGCCTGGGATAATCAACTCTCAGGTCGTGGGGGGGGGGGGATGCTGTATCATCGCGGGTGCTCGGTTATTGAATGTTCGTTGAGATCCTCTTGGGAGCCGTTTTAGGGCCATTGTTGGGGCCGCTTCTGGGCCTCTTGAGCAAGGAAGTTGCTCTTCCCAGCCGTCCTGTTGTGTGGGGTCCTCGTTTTGAAGAGAGAGCGCCCCGCCTCTCCTCCTTCCTTCCTCCTCCATATCATCATCATCATCATCATCATCATCATCATCATCATCATCATCATCATCATCATCATCATCATCATCATCATCAGAAAGAGCGCGTTCTGTGGGGCGCTTGGAGAGGGGGGGGGTCGACCCCCCCCAGGGCATGCGCCGGCGTGGGCCTGGGCCTAGGTCTGGGCGTGGGCGTGGGCGCGGGCGTGGGCGTGGGCGCGGGCGTGGTGAGCGTTGGCGTGGGCGTGGGCGCGGGCGTGGGCGTGGGCCTGGGCGTGGGTATGGGCGTGGGCGTGGGCGTGGTGAGCGTTGGCGTGGGCGTGGGCGCGGGCGTGGGCGTGGGCCTGGGCGTGGGTATGGGCGTGGGCGCGGGCGTGGTGAGCGTTGGCGTGGGCCTGGGCGTGGGTATGGGCGTGGGCGTGGGCGTAGGCATGGGCGTGGGTGTGGGCGTGGGTGTGGGCGTCGGCGTTGCCAGCCGCCGTCGCCGCCGCCCCCGGCGCCGGCGCGCCAGGGCCAGAGCTGGGGGGGGGGGGTTCGACCCCTTTCCCCCCTTTTTCAAACGCCCCGCCGAATGTTCCCAAAGCAAGCGCCCGTTACACGCGCTCCCTCCATCATCATCATCATCATCATCATCATCATCATCATCATCATCATCATCATCATCATCATCATCATCATCATCATCATCATCATCATCAACATCAACATCAACATCAACATCAACTCATCATCATCATCATCATCAGCAGCAGCAGCAGCAGCATCAGCATCAGCAGCAGCATCATCATCAGCATAATCATCATCATCCTCAGCAGCAGCATCATCATCAGCATCATCATCAGCAACGTCATCATCAGCATCATCATACTCAGAATCAGATTCATCATCAGTATCATCATCAGCAGCAGCATCATCAACATGATCATCATCACCAGCAACAGCATCAGCATCAGCATCAGCATCAGCAGCATCGTTCTAGTCTTCCTCATCATCAGCATCAACAGCATCGTCCTCAACATCACCAGCCGCATCATCATCAGCATCATCAGCATCATCAGAATCACCATCACCATCAGCATCATCATCATCATCCTCATCCTCATCCTCATCCTCATCCTCGTCATCATCAGCATCAGCATCAGCATCAGCATCATCGTCATCATCATCATCATCGTCGTCCGCGGCGGTGGCGGCGGCAGCAGCAGCATGGCCGTCATCATCACCATCATCGTCATCATGTGCGCTGTAGGCGGTTCAGCCCCCGCTACAGCAGCACGCGCACCTCCGCCGACGATACCGTGGGGTTGTGGCAGACTACGTTCCGACGCCCGACGTCCAAGGTGGCCGCCGTCTCGTTTGTGGGATCCGCCGCCAGGGCGGGCGCGACCAGCGCCAGCCTCTCGACGACCTCGGGGACCTCTGCGCGCAGCAACATGTCCGACTTGCCGTCCAGGGCGGTGTGGCCCTCGCGAGCGCCCTCGACGTCGTCGGCCGTCACCACGAGGACGTGCGAGCAGCCAGCCGTGCCAGCGCGAGGGAGACTGCCCACCGCATGCGCAGCGGCTGCACCAGGGCCCCTCGGAGCCGCAGACCTCTTGCGCGGCCGCGCGCGCCGCGGGCCATGGCCACGCAGCCGTGGCCACCGCCATGGCTGGCAGCCGGCGCGTGGCCATGGCCACCGCCCGGAGGCGCGCGCGCCGCGCCTCGAGGTCGGCCACGCCGCGACGGGGCCGCCTGCCGCCGCTGGGCTGCTCCGCCGCCACAGGTCGGGTATGGCCAGGACCCCGGGGAAGGGGACCCCTTCAGTGGTAGGGCCCTGGGGCCCTTGAATTGGCCAGAATCACTAAACCAGGTTTGCCGTAGCTGGTGTTTTTCGGGTGACGGCAGTTCCGGTTAATGGAAATGGGGCGGGGGCGCGCCCCCAGTACAAATCACTAAACCAGGTTCCACTAAACCCAGTTCTGCCAACGCCCGAACAGGAGCGGCATGGCAGCCGACCTCACCAAACGACCCAAGCTGTCGATCTCGGCCTCCCACGGGGCCAAAGCGAGGGCGAGCAGACGAGGACGGCTTGAGCCAAAACGGATACGGAGCCGCTGGGGCCGTCGGTGGAGCTCCCTATGGGGCCACGATGCGTGTGAGAGGTGTGCCAAGTCAGATGCGGGTGCGCCATGCGTACTGTACCACTCTGGCTTTCGGCGGAGCTCCCTATGGGACCAACGCGCGGTTTCCAAGATTATGACCTGGATACGCCGGGCCAAAGTAAACATGATACACCACAGGATCTTAAAGCTAATCTACAAGTCGGCAGGAGCAAGATTCACCGTGCAATTTCGGCGACAACCCGCTGGCCAGCGCCCGCACCTACCGTACCAGAGCTGAGTGGGACACCGTCTGCGCTGTGGGCATCCGCAGGGAACGACGGAAGGCACGATTCGAGCACGCCCACGGAGGTCAACAGAAGCTATCCTGGGAACCGCCACTCGCGCACGTTTACGGAGCGCACTGGCGCAGAGGCGGAGTGGATGAGGGGATACGGCAAGTTCATAGATAAATTGTGTTCTGCATCGCAATTCCCATGTATTTCGGAGGAGACTGGAGAACTCGCCAGAGGCCACGCTCCACCTCGATTCGCCGATTCTCCACGGGGGGTCGCCGAAGTGAGCCAGCCGCCGATGATGCCGCCGCACCCCTTGGGCAACGCCTGGCAAACGGAAGGTGGACGCCTTTTGGATTCAGGTAGATCGCGCGGCCTTGGCGGAGACGTTGGCCGGACACGCAGAAACGCGATCGGACCGTCACATGCCAGAGTTCCGGCGCATCTCGCAAATGATTATCCGACTACATGCGCATGGCATGCGGCCTCTGCGCGATGTTTTGGATTATGTCCTGCGGGCTCCTCGCCGACCACTGCGTGAATGCATCGTTGGACGAACGACGATCCTGGTCGAATGGCCCCAGGCTTCCTTCGGATGGCACTAGCAAGCGCAATCTGCGTTCGTGCACCGACGGCGGCCTACGGCGCAACGGCGAAGGCGCCATTGGTCCCGCTGTCTTGCACGCCTCTTGGGGCGGGGACAGCGGCCGGCACTAGCACAGCACGCTGCGGAGAGAAGGTTCGGTTCAAGGGCTCGCATCTGCGTTCGAGGCCGAGGCTTTGGTACTCGAAGCGGGCTTGCGGTGGCTAGTGAGCGCGCTAATACCACCCTGACCTTAGATCACTGACCCTTCGGGCGGGCCATGGCCCACGCTCTGTCGACAGAAGAAAAGAAACGTGTGAGGGTTGCGTCAAATCGGATGCGGGTGTGCCATGGCGACTGCGCCGCTGGGGTTTTCTGTGGAGTTTCCACGGGGCCACGAAGCTTGCGAGGGGCGTGCCGAACCGAGCGCGGGCGCGCCACGCAGATTGTGGCCAAGCTTGCGAGGGGCGCGCCGAAGCTGGCGGCGACGACGGCGGCGACGATCCCACGGCGCGGCGGGCGGCGCCGCGGCGTCGACGCAGCGCGATGCGAGCCTTGCCGCGCCGCCGCGCGCCGCGGGCTCGCACGGCTGCGGAGGCGGCGTCTTAGGCGCGGCAGGCGGACGCGGCCCGCGGCCGCCGCGTGACGCGCAGCGCCCCGCATCGCCACGCGGCCCCGCCCCCGAGCTCGCGGAATGCTGCGCTCGACCCTTTCGGCGGCCGGCGGCCCGTTTTTCTCGGGCGCGCTTTGGTGGGAATGGGCCATGAACGAGGATTCTGCGACGGAGCGGAAATCTGGCGGAAAGCAGGAAGCGTCAGCTGAGCTGCTCGAGGTCGCTGCGGCGGTCGGCACGCCCTCTTGTTATTCTGTCATGCACAGGAAACCGCGGCGGGCGGCGATGAAAACGAGCTGATCATCGGGGCTGCTGCCGAGGCCAAGTCCAGACCATGACTGCCGTCGACGCCTTCGAGGCCGAGCCCGCTGCGCCCCGCAGGCCCCCGACGCCTTGGGCGGCGCGGCGGCGCGCGGAGGGCCCCGGCGCCGAGCCCGACGAGCTCCCCAACGCCTTGCCCTCGCCAGGCGGGGAGATGGCGGAGGACGAGGCCTCCTGTGCGAAGAAGGCTGCTCATGTGCCCAGCGAGCCTCTAAGGCTTTGGATGCTGCAGCGACGCGTGGAGGCTAGCGTCGCGGACGTCGACCGCGACGTCGACCGCGACGTTCGGCGGCCTGGCTGGGACGTTGCGGACGCCGGGGCGGACGGCTTTGCCCCCCCCTGGCGGCGGAGCGCCGCGCTCGACAGGCCTGGAATCGCGAAGCCCTCGACGCGCAGCTTGCTGCGGAGTGCGAGTGGATCGACGGCAGCGCGCCGTCGATGGCCTTGCGGGCCACAGGAGGCCGCTAGGCTTCGGCGCCGCGGCAACACTCGCTGACCTGTCGCGGCCCTGTCTCTCTGCGCAGCAGCGTCTCGTGTCTCTGAGTAATTAGTTGACAAGGCTGGCGGAGGCGACGGGCCCTCTGTGCCATTTTGGCGGAAGTGCGAGTGGAAGCGCATTTGCGCGGCCCTGCGGCAACCCAACAGGGTCGCCCCGCCGCCGCGAGCCGTCGACGCACGCAGCGTGTGCCGCGCATCAGGTGGGAAAAAAGCCCCGCAAGGCCCCGCAGTCCACATAACACACCCGCACCCGATTCAGCACACCCTTCACACGCTTCGCAGTCCCAGAGGGAGCTCCACCGAAGGCCCCAGCAGCACAGTCCTCATGGCGTGCCCGCACCCGATTTGACACACCCCTCACACGCTTCGTGGCACCAGAGGGAGCTCCACCGAAGGCCCCAGCAGCACTGTCCGCATGGCGTACCCGCATCCGGGTTGGCACACCCCTCACACGCTTCGTGGGCCCAGAGGGGGGGTCCACCGACCCGCATCCGATTTGGCATACCCATCACACTCTTCGAAGCCACAAAGGGAGCTCTACAGGAGGCCCCAGAAGCACAGTCCGCATGGCGTACCCGCACCCGATTTGGCAGTGTGGCACGCCCTTCACACGCTTCGTGGCCCAAAAGGGATCTCCACCGAAGTCCCAGAAGCACAGTCCGCATGGCGTACCCGCACCCGATATGGCACACCCTTCGCACGCTTCGTGGCCCCAGAGGGAGCTCCACCGAAGGCCCCAGTGGCACAGTCCGCATGGCGTACCGCACCCGATTTGACACACCCCTCACACGCTTCGTGGCCCCAGAGCGAGCTCCACCCTTCCTGACGATGTTGGCTGTGCTTCTTGTCGTGGGGCCGAACACCACCGACTTGTCTGCCATCTTAAGGTTCCTCGCTTCCAGCTGCTCCTTTACCTAGGTGAAGTGTTTGACGATGTCCTTCTCTGCTGATGATGTGCTTCCGGTCGCTCTTTGGTTGATGTCGTCGAACCAGATCCGCGGGTCGGAGTTGGGCGCTTCGTTCAGGTGCTTCGTAATCGTGATGTAGACCAGGGCCTTCCCCAGGTTGTTGTTGTTGTTGTTGTTGTGGCGCGAGCCCGCGACTAGGGTCTTGCTGGCCAGCGTGTGCTCGCTGTAGCAGCCCTCCTGTCGTAGTAATCGTGGTGTCATGTGCTGTAGCATCGCCATGGCCAAAATCCGTGGTGGGAATGTGTTGTGTTGTGCCGCCTTCGCCGCGAAACTGAACCCGACAATGTCGTAGAACCTTGCGATGTCGATGAGCGCGCCCGTCGTGGTCGCCCCCGGCGCGTCCGCGGTCTCGTCGCCGATGATCCTCAGCATGACTTCTCTCAGGCAGCCCTGCCCAGGCACCCCAGCGCCCCACGGCATCTTGACCTCCTCTTTACGCAGTCTCTCACTTGCTCGCGGTTGAGTAGTGCCCAGCAGCGACCGAACCAGCTGAGTAAATAGCGCAAGTGCTCCGCCGCCGCCCGTGCCGACCGCGCGTTGCCCAGGTTGGCTGCCACCTTTCGGCTCCAGCACGACATCGCTTCGAGGACCTGCCATGGCCGCGCAATCGCCGCCTCGCATTCGCTGCACACGCTCACGAGGCTGGTTCTGCCCTGTGGTGGGAGGCGCCTCGGGCCCGTCATGCACATCTGGTCCACGCCCTCGCTTGTGTCGGGTGCCCCTTGACTGGCCTGGTCAATCTGCTCGAGTGTCCATCTCGGGGTGTGGCGACGAGTCCGCTGCTCGTCGCAGGTCACGGAGTAGCGCAATGTGCGCATCGTAGTGGCCTTTGCCCCAGGTGCTTTCGAAGATCTCCAGCTTGGCATTGAGCTTGCCGACGGGCAAGTGGCGTTTGTCGGATTGGTGGAGAAACTTCCTGCTCGAACCGCTTGATGTCCCTCGTGATGTTGTGTATCTTTCTGGGCGCCGCCTTGGCCGCTTGGCCGCCTCCGTGATCCACTTGATGCAAGCCTTCCTGCCCTTCGCAATGTCCTCCCTGATTGTCGCGCATGCTTGCCGCTCTGCCGGTATACGCATGCCTTCGATAATGTCCACCTCCTGCTTGTCGATGTTGAGCAATCTCGTCCTCCAGATCTCCCTGTGCAGTCTCGCCGTTGGCGAAGCGCTGTGTCCCAAAGGTGGAAGCCCTGCAACTGCGAGAAGTCTGCATGTCTTGGCTGCGTTGTCCTGCATATGTTTGCCTCTGTTCCGCCTCTTGAGCTGCTCCTGGATGTCCAGCGTGTTCGCCGTCCTCTTCCACCAGTCAGCGTGGTGGTCCGCGTATCTCGCAGATCTGAGCCCTCTTTCATTCTGCTCTTTCTCCTTCAGCTCTCTCGGCAACCCCCTGCCCGTGAATATCTTCCTCTCTTTGAGCGGGATGCTGGAGGCCGCGCAGTAGAAGTTCCCCATGTCCTGCATGAGCTTCGCGCACATAGCTTCACGGCCTCCTCGGCCGTGGCCTGGAAGGTCGCGCTCCCGATGATGCCCGTAGGTGGCGTTTTGCGTAGCGTTGCTGGTTGATGTGGTTGCTGCGAGACGCATTCCCAGAGGTCGTCCATGCGGGTGGCGGGTAGCTCGATGTCCGCCTTCTTGTTCGGTCGGTCGCGCTTCTCCTGTGTCCCCTCTTCATCTTCTGATTCGCCTCCGAGTTGCTCGAGTAGCTGTTCCGCGACTGGAGGCCCTTCGGCCAGCAGTTCCATTGGCGACCCGAGCCACAAGCTGTGCTCCTCCAAGTTCAGGTGGTTCTCCAGCTCGTCAAAGGGGTCCCAGTCCATCTGCTCCATAGTTGTGGTACCTCCGCGAGGCGGAGATGGCTTGGCCCTTTGGCTTTCGCCACCCTTCGGGGCTGTTGCCTTCTCCTCCTCACTGATGGTCGCTGGTGTGGGATGCCCTGTCCATCCCCATGGTGTGAGTGCTTCCCATCGCTCTTCTTCTGCTTGTTGGTGTCGTCGAAGCGGTTCCGCTTGTAGCTCCTCCCGTTGCCGTTGCTGGTCTGCCCGCTTGTTGCCGTCCGTCTGGTTGCCCTTACCCTTGAGCTTCTTCATCTGCTTCTGCCTCTTGCTGTCTGGGTTGGGCTGGGCCTTGGCCAACTTCGGGTGGTTGAACGGCCTCGGCATAGTGAACGTTCTAGCCAAGTTGCACTGCACGGCCCCATTGACTATCAAGCACCGGAGGCATGTTGGAAGTTATTTGGTGTTATGGTGTGCCTGATTGGAAGTCATGTTCGGCTATCTGGTATCCTCTTAGAGCTCAACGTGGCAATCTTGGACGCCCTGAACCCTCTCGAAGCCCCATAACAGGGGCTTGGAAGAACGATCTCACAAAACCACCTACGTCCAGAGATCTGGTGGAATTTCAGGGAATATCAGGCGAGAACCTGATTCTGAAAACGGCACGCCCTCACCCGTATAACGGTTGGAACATCCGTGTTTTCGAATCGAAAAGTTTACGGAGGTTCCTATCGGGATCGGATGTTGAATCTGTGCAATTGTTGGAAAATTCCAGTTGTAGGCGTGTAAAGGGTGCGCCAGTCTCAAGTTAAACGCAAGGACCACCCCGCCGACACCCCTGGCAGTGTGACAAGGAGGATATCATTCACAAGGAAGAAAAACAGAAGAGGATGAGCAGGACCATAACGCGGTCACAGGAAAGTATGTTCACCAGGAGTTTTGTGAGCACAAGGATGTAGCGGACGTTGCGCGTAACGCAGTCCATGCCGGCATACGGGCCCCAACCACGCGCTGGAGAGCCAACGATTCCGTCGATTGTTGCTTGCTTGTTGTGCCCCCCAAGAGGATGAGCAGGAGGGAGGGAAGGAGAAGTGGAGGGCGAGCAGGAAAAGGGAGGAGGAGGAACGAGAAGGAGCCATATGAGCATGATCGGATGGAGCGCGGCGGCGACAGGCAATTGACCTTCTGGGCATCCCAGACGGCAGCGCTCCCGCGGCGGCCAGCAGCGTGAGCACAGGGCTGCTACCAGGACGGCCAGTCTGCGCTCTCTTCCGCCCGCTGACGCCTCCACCCGGCTGGACTCGCTCCTCCTCCACGTCCCATCGCTTGCTGCCCCTTGGCACCGCTCGGACGTGTGCATTTTATTCACTCGGCGAGGACCATCGAGGAGCATCCTTGATCATTCGGCGAAAAAACCACGCACGAAACCGAGAAAAGCACAGGGACTGGACGCCCGAGCGATGGCCAGGCCCTCGTGCTCCCCTCTCCTTCTTGCAGCCGAGGCGCCGAGAGGAGGGCCAGGAGGAGGAGGAGGAGGAGGAGGAGGAGGAGGAGGAGGAGGAGGAGGAGGAGGAGGAGGGGGAGGAGGAGGAGGAGGAGGAGGAGGAGGAGGAGGAGGAGGAGGAGGAGGAGGAGGAGGAGGACTCTGGGCTCCAGAGGGGCCCTGGCCTCCGGGCCGTGCCTCGGCTCAGGGCCTGGGGAGCCTCCTCGAGGCCGAGGCCCGCCGCGGCCGGGCAGGCCCGCTTGCGTGCCCTCTCCGGCGCCCCTCGCGGCAGCACGAGGACTGCAGCTCGGGCCGGACGAAAGGGGGGGATGGGGAAAGGAGGTTACGAAAGTTGCTGCATGCAGCTGCTTTCGGCCCCACCGAGGGGCCCATTCCTCGATACATAGCCGCCTCCGGCGCCGGGAGGCGCCGGGAGAATCAGCT
The DNA here is from genome assembly GCA_963575745.1 of Prorocentrum cordatum. NCBI lineage: Eukaryota > Dinophyceae > Prorocentrales > Prorocentraceae > Prorocentrum > Prorocentrum cordatum. The sequence continues at coordinate 135,828 of CAUYUJ010014865.1, read as the reverse complement.
ACGTGAGCTGATTCTCAAACCCCCCTTTTGCTATCCCCACCTTTCGCCCGGCCCGGGCAGCGTCCGAAGGAGTCCTCCTGTGGACTCGCGTCGTGCTGACCCCGGGCGCACGAGGAGCTGGGGCGACGAACAGGATGGAGAAGGAGCATCGTCGACGCGTGCTTGGATGAGCTCTTCTCCGAGGTGGCTGCGTTGCGCGACTCACAGGTTCATGGCATTGTCGTTCCCGAGGTGGGTGCGAAGCTTGCTCTGGGGTCTGGCAGCGACGCCGCCCCGCGCCCGCCTGCCGGGGGCACAGCACCGGCTGGCCGCCCCAGCCGCTTTGCAGCGGCTCCCGCCGCGCGAGCGCCCTCCCTCCCTTCCCCCGCCCCGCGGCCGCCCCCTCCCTCAGGGCGTGCGGAGCGCGGCGGGGAAGGAGGGGAAAGAGTCTGGAGGCGAAGTTGGGAGATGAAGGAGCCGCGCGGGAGAGGGGCGGAGGACACAGGAGAGCGGGGGGCGGGGGGGGCACGGATCGGAGGTCTGCTGACCTGGGTCAATCCAGACCCGGGTCAGTCAGGCTCCGCAGGATCCTGCACCCGAGCCCGGGTCAGTGCGCCCCTGGCTCTGCAGGGTCCTGCAAGATCCGGCGCCTTGACTGACCCCCGTTCGCAGCGACCCCCGTCTCTCCAGAGCCCCGCACGGAGGAGGTCAGGAGGGGAAAAAACACAGACAAAATCGATCGTCGACTCCCAGGAAAATCTGGGAAAATATGGGAAGTGGGGGGTAAGACGAAAACCCAGAAAATGTTGGAAAAGATGGGGAATCGTGGGCTTTGTGTCTAATTATCTGTTTGCGTGTCCTTGGGCCCCTCCAGGAGGGCGAGGGACGGAAGGACAGAGCCGTGCCGGCGCCCCAGCAGAGCCTGCCGGGGCCGAGCGCCTCCCGCTGCCTCTCGGGCCGCTCCTCGCCGGTGCGCCGCCTCCGCGCGTGAGGGCGGGGCGGGCCGCTCCCGCGCGCGGGGGCGCGCCCTCCGAGGCGCGCCCGGGGGGGGCACGGGGGGCCCCCCCGGAGCGGGCGCCCCCGAGGTGGAGTCGGGAGCGGGCCAGCGGGGCTCAAAAGGGAGGAGAGCGAAGAGAGCGAGGAGGGCGAGGAGGAGGGGGTGGCCCGCTGCCGTGGTCGCGCCGCGCCGTGGTCGCGCCGCACGACGTATCCATCGTGGGCGCCTGGCGGTGGGACCGCACACGCAGGAGCCCTACGAGCTGGGGCGTCTCGGATTGCATGTGGACTCCGTGGGGTATCCGCCCCTTGGGATGGGAGAGAGAGAGAGAGAGAGAGAGAGAAAAAAAAAAAAAAAAAAAAAAAAAAAAAAGGAGGGGGGACAAGGAGGTGCTCGGATGCATTCAGTCAGTCAGTCAGTTAGCCGTGCGTCCAGTAGGACGCGTTGGCGCAAGCCTGAGACACGCCGAACACGCGGCTGGACAGCCGTGCGACACGCCAAACACGTGCAAAGGACGATTGTGGTCAGACTTGAGACGCGCCAAACACGTGCAGAAGCAGGCGGGCGACACGCCAAACGCGCGCGGGAATGCATTCTGAACTGGAAATGTTCTATGAGGTCTCGGCGGGTCCGGGGGCATCCCGAGGGGGGGAGGGCACGCCCTCCCTGGAAGAGGGGCCGAATGCCTTAGCGAGGCAAGATGTCAAGGCCCTCGGGAGGGGTACTGCGGGTCATGAAGCATGGGAACTCGGAAACTGGAGCATGTACATGACCAGTGGCGGGGTGCTTTTCAATCCCCGGAGTTTGTAAGGGTCGGGGACGAGGTCGGGGCGGTGCTGCGTATACATGTTGTCCCCGTTGCTTCCCCGGGAAACAACGGAAAGTGCATACACCAGGATGCCGTATACACCACGATCCGTTTTCTTGGGCAATGTTCAGTGCAGGGCCGCAAAAAGCGTCGGTGTATGGGGTCGGGTTCCCTACCGGAGTGGAACCTGGGGCGGGCCATCGGGGCTCAAGAGACGGGGGACGATGCAAACGGGGGTCAGCGAGAGCGCCGGACCTTGCAGCATCCTGCAGAGCCAGGGTTGCACTGACCCTGGCTCGGGCGCAGGATCCTGCAGGATCCTGCAGGATCCTGCGAGGCCTGACTGACCCGTGTCTGGACGGGCCCTGGTCAGGAGATCCCCGAGGTTGGATCAGGTCGGAAGGACTGTTCGGGCAGGCTTTCGCTCGCGAGTTCGGCGTCCCGGGGCCCGCGCTCCGCCGCGCTGGGCGGCGGAGCGCCCGCGCCCTGGCGCCTGCAGCTGCCCATGGCAGGGAGGCAGTCGCCTCGGAGGGCGCTGCCCCGTGGAGCTGCTGGTCGAGGCGCGAGGGTCGCAGTTCGGCCCCGCCGGCGCCAGGCTCGAGGGTCGAGGTTTCGAGGGGATCTGCGGCAGCAGCTCACGGGCGAGCGACGTGCGTACGGCAGGTTTTCGCTCGCGTGGCGGCGCCCAGGCCCGAGCGCCCGCACCCTGGCGCCTTCTCGACCACCCACGGCTCGGAGGCCGTCGCCTCAGACGGCGCTGCCCCGTTGAGCTGCACGGGAGATCCCGAGCCGCTCTTCTGGTCAGACACAATTGATCGACGGCCCCCAGGAAAATAAGGGAAAATACGGGAAGTTGGGGGAAGACAAAAATCCAGAAAATATGGGGAATACTTTTATTTGTGTGTATTTATTTGTGTGTCCTGGGGCCCCCTCAGTGCCGCGCGCGCGGGTCCAACTTCCTCCGTTCGGGCGTAATCAGGTTTGTTCGGTAGCACACCATGGGAGCCTTGAATGTTCTCGCAAGTCCGTTGTTTTTGGAGTGCGCTAGCGTGCGCTTGCGTCTGGCGATCGACGAGAAGGCGCCGACGTTGTATCGCTTAGCGTCGATGTGGCGTAGCGTCGGATAGCGTCGAGCTGCACAAGCCAGCAAGATGACACGGGAGGCTCCCATGGTTTACCACCGAAGGATTGTTATTGTTGTCCTGATGTCTCTCCTCATCCTGTCCCCCTCCTCCCGCCTCCCCCCAACGCCCTTTCAGCGCGATCACGATGACCCCGCAACCACAACAACAAAAACAACAACAACAACAACAACAACAACAACAACAACAATCAGTTTAAGGTTGTTCGCTTACTGGCACGCGTGTCTTGCGTTCCGTATACCCCAACCTTCGATACCCGCCCACTTCGTCTTCGATTGCACCCCCTTTCAGGGGGAATCTCTTCCTTGTCGGCCACTGACTGAAGTGCGAAGAAGTCTCGAGCGAGAGCGCCGTTCCTGAGTTCGGGGACCTCTCTGGCCATGGACTCTCGGAATTCCTATTGAGAAATATCGAACGGGAGCCCTTGTCGCCGTGTCCGGGCCTCCACCAACTTGCCTGAATTACAGGCAAGGTTGAGCGAGAGCGCCGTTCTTGAGTTCGGGGGCCTTCTTGGCCAGGGGCTCTCGGAGTAGATCGTGAGGAAGTATCGAGCAGGATCCGTTGTCGTCGTGGCTAGGCCTCGGCCAAGTTGATTGAATTGCGAGGACGTCTCCAGTGATAACGCCGTTCCTGAGTTCGAGGGCCTCTCTGGCCAGGGTGTCTCGGGGTAAACTGTAAGGAAGTATCGAACGGGAGCCGTTGTTGTCGTAGCTGGGCCTCCAAGGGCCCACAATTAGGTTCAAGCCAACACTCGAGCGGGAGCCTCGTTTTCAGAGAAAGTGTAGCCGGCGTCGAGGCGAGAGCGCGCGGAACCGTTTCCAGAAATCAACAGTAGTTATTCTTTAGAAATGAGTAGCCCATTACAACAACAACCAGAAAAAGAAGAAGAAGAAGAAGAACAACAACAACAACAACAATCACTTTGAGACTGTTCGCTATTACCTGCTCGCGTGTCATTCAATATGCATATCCCAAACCCTGGATACCCGCCCTCTTCGTTTCCGATCGAACCCTCTTCTGGGGGGTATATTCATTCCCTGCCACGCGTGGTTGGTGAAGCCTTGGAAAACGAAGGGTAAAAGATAACGGGGGAGAATGAGGACGAAGGGATCGGAGGAAGGGAGGGGAGGGGCAAGAAGGAGGGAGGACGATGATTTGCGCTGTGAGTGGCGATTGTTGGCGCGGGCCACGACGGGCGCGAACGAGCGGGGGCCACGAAGGGCATAAGATAAGGGGGGCCGCAGAGGGCAGCGACGGAGCCGCTGAGGGCAGAAACGGGGCCACGAAGGGCAGAGAGGGGGCCACGAAGGGCGACAGCGGGGCCACGAAGGGCATGCATATGGGGCCACGACGGGCGCGAACGAGCGGGGGTCACGAAGGGCATACATATATGGGGCCAGAAAAGGCGACAGCGGGGCCACTGAGCGCAGAAAGTGGGCCACGAAGGGCAGCGAGGGGGACACGAATGGCGACAGCGGGGCGACGAAACGCATGCGTATGGGACCACGAAGGGCGCGAGCGAACGGGGGCCACGAAGGGCAGATAATCCGGGGCCACAAAGGGCAACAACAAAGCCGCTGAGGGCAGAAACGGGACCACGAAGGGCAGAGAGGGGGCCACGAAGGGCGAAAGCGGGGCCACGAAGGGCATGCATATAGGGCCACGACGGGCGCGAACGAGCGGGGGCCACGAAGGGCATTCGTATATGGAGCCACACAGGGCGACAGCGGGGCCACTGAGGGCAGCAAAGGGGCCACGAAGGGCAACGAGAGGGCCACGAAGGGCGACAGCGGGGCAACGAAGGGCACACGTATGGGGCCACGAGGGGCGATTGCGAGCGGGGGCCACGGAGGGCAGATAATGCGGGGCCACAGTGTGCAGCGACGGGGCCACTGAGGGCAGCAACGGGGCCACGAAGGGCAGCGAGCGAAGGCGACCGCGGAACCAGCACGGGCAGCGAGGGGCATCGAAGGCGGGCGAAGGGCAGCGAGCGGCGACTGCAGTCCCTAACGGGCTGGTCGGGCGGGCATGCCCAGACGGGCGGGTCGAGCGGGCGGGTCGTTGAAGCGTAGATTTTGCTTGAACCGCCAAGCAGCATGTAGCGGGAGCGCGATTCTTGAGTGTCGAGGAGCGGCATCTGAATAAATTCTGGTGAACTATCAGGCGGGAGCCGCGATTCGGTGGTAAGTTGCGAGGAAGTCCCAAGCGAGAGCGCGATTCTTCAATAGATTGTGAGGAAGTATCAAGCGGGAGCCGCGATCGGGTGGTAAATGGCAAGGAAGTCCCAAGCGAGAGCGCGATTCTTCAATAAATTGTGAGGAAATATAAGGCGGGACCCGTTGTTGTTGTTGTTGTTGTTGTTGCTGTTGGTGGTGGTGTTGTTGTTGTTGCTGTTGTCGTTGTTGTTGTTGTAAACCGGGGGCCAACGACACAGCTTGACCTTCAAGATTTCCCTTTTTTATTGTTTACTTTAATAATTATATGTTTTTGATTTTTTTTATTTTTATCTTATAAAAACAAACAAACAAACAAAAAAACAAAAAAAAAAAAAAAAAAAAAAAAAAAAAAAAAAAAAAAAAAAAAAAAAAAAAAAAAAAAAAAAAAAAAAAAAAAAAAAAAAAAAAAAAAACTTCAAACGTAACAAAAGAAAGTGCACCAGACGGGGGGGATCGACAATACTTATTCTTCAAAAAGGAGAGTTCAACCACAACAATAATAGCAGCAACAACAACAACAAACATCGTGGTATCAGCTGATAGATCGAAGACGCCTGCGGCGAAGCCGTCCAGATCCCAGTTTCCTGGCCCTCGCCACCCTCTTGCGTCCTCTTCGCCCCCCCCTCTTGCTCACCTCCTGGATGCGCGCGGGGTGTGTTAAGAGGATAGAGTGGTTATCAGTGGATGCAAGGGTGGGTTGTATCTGGCTTGACCTGCCTTTTTTCAAGTGGGCGACAGATGCCCCAGGTGGGTTCGGGCGGATCAGATGATTCCGCGAAGTGGGCGGAGCCCATTTGGCCTGGATCGATCATATGCGACCACCCCTTAGAAAAGCCAGGCCAGGCCAGATACAAGCCACCCTGGCATCCACCGATAACCCCCCCATCCCCTCAGCACCACCCGCGCCCCTCCCAGAGGCGGGGGAGGGGACGGGGGGGGCGTGGGTGGATGCGGGAGGGTGGCGAGGGCCAGGAGACGGGACCTGGACGGCTCCGCCGCTGGCGTCCTCGATCTGCCAGTTGCTACGACGATGTCTGCTTTTTCTGTTGCCTGGTCGTGGGGCCCCTCCCCCCCTCTCGGCGGCGGGCGAGGCGGGGGAAGTGAGAAGGGGTGGGCCTTTTCAGAAGGCTCGGGAGTCCCCCAGCCTTCTGAGCTAGTTCTCTGAGCCTTTCCCCCGAAGACGCACCATGCCTCTCAGGAGGCCAGGCGGCCCTCTGAGAAGCCCCGCCGCCTTCTGAGAAGGCCTTCTTCTTCTCACTTCCCTCCTCGTTCGCCGCCGAATCGAAGGCGAAACCTTGCGTAAACAAACTATTGACGCTTCGCGTATCGGCATGTTTTTTCATTATTCCTGGTCAGTGACGTATTCCTGGCCATCGGTATTAGTATTATCTCCTGGAGTGTGTTGCAAGCGAGCTGCCCCCTTCAGGGGTTGGGTGCATGGATGTCTCGTGTGGTTTATCCTACGTCTAGTCCTCGCCCTCAGCGGCCACTTGTCAGCGTTGCGTGCGACTTTGGTGGCGCCACTTCCATGCACTAGCTTCCTGGTCAGTGGGTTCTTCCTGGCCTAGCTGGTGTCTGCGGTCCTTCGTGATGGTGCTGCTGGCTTCACCCTGGCATCGCTCCCGCGCCATTTTGGCTGCGCCCCAACCTTGGTTGGCTAATTGTGCATGTGCTCGCTTCTGGGCCTGTTTCCTGGCAGCTGCAGCCCGCACCACCTCTCGCTTCCGGTCCGCTTAGGTGCCGCTTAGGCCTCCGGTTTGCCGGCGCGTTTGGCAATTAGGTTCGCGCGTGGCCCGCCCGTCCCGTTTGACGCCGCCTGCGCCTTCGCTTGCGGCTGCGACAAAAAAGTATCGGCATGTTTGGGGCTCTGGTTCCGCCTTCACCTTTCCGGTTGCGTGACCTTCGACTTCGGCACTCCTCCTTGTTCGCCTGAGGTGCGGATGGGCCTTGCCACGGTATCCTGGAGGCGCGCGGTCCCGCGTCTTGCCGTTCCTGGTGGCGCTTGCTTTTCCTCACGCCCGGCACCTGCTCCGCGGTCCTGGCGCTGCTCCTCCGCATCCGCCTGCCGGCCGTCCCTGAGTTCCGCTTGTCCCGGCGTGCTCGTTGCCCTGTTTTTTCATTCCGCAGGCCCCTGCCGGCCCGGCGTCCGGTTTGATTCGCGCGCCTGCGCACTCAAAAGTATCCACCAGCCCATCCAGAACCAGATCGCCGGGCGAGTTGCTTCGATCAGGGAAGTGTGAAAGCATGCACTGCGACAGCCGCCTTGGCAGCGTTTCCTCGGAGGCTTCCTGGAGCCATCTTGGGTCTCTCTTGGGGCCCTCGCGGAGCTACTTGGGGCACGCTTGGGGCACGCCCCCGCCCTCCCCCCCGCAGCGCCGCCGCCGGCGAGCACCTCCGCGGCCAGCGCAGCGCCGCCGCCCGCGGCCAGCGGCAACTGGGCGACGTTCGACCAGCAGCCGGCCGCGCGGGAGGCGCGCGCCCGCCCTGCGAGTATGGCCAACGCGCCTAGAACCCCGCTCGAAATCAAACGATGTTGTTTTTTTCTCTATCGTTTGACTTCTCCCCATCCTTCCTCCTCCTCCTCCTCCTCCTCCTCCTCCCCCTCCTCCTCCTCCCTCCTCCTCCTCCTCCTCCTCCTCCTCCTCCTCCTCCCCATCGGGCCACGGTATCTCTCGAAAGGGCGAACAGCATAAACATTAACTTTGGCGCTCCGCGCGGATTTCTTGGATCTGCGGTACCCCCCCCCCCGGCGGCGCCTCCGGCGCCGCCCCTGGCGCGCTCTGCGCGCCCAGGAGGGGGGGTCCAGCGCAGATCCTCGAAATCCGCGCAGAGCGCCAAAAGTTCATGTGAATGCCGTTGTTGATTTTTCTATGTTTGATGTTGGTCGACGCGCGAAACGCGGTCCACGGGGTCAGAACTGTATGTTTGCAGTCACCAATGTCGGCGCGAACGTTGAGAGTTGGGGGCCCTGGGTCGCGGGAGAAACTTGCGTTTGATTTCGAAGGAAATGCAGTAAGGACGAGCGCCTTCATCCGGGGGACTCTTGTGTCCTTGACTCTGCAGCCCGTCCTTTGCCGTTCTCCCTGTTCGCCCGCCGCCCAAAAGATCCCAATGTCGGCCTCCAAGGGCCTTGCGTCCCTGCCACCCGTCCGTGATACACGTTTTGATTACAGACGGTCGGCTACAGAATCGAGCCACCCCAAAATTGCATAAATAAATATATGTATATACATGTATACGTTTACGGTAGATGTGTGGGCGTCAGGGGGGTAGCGTGTCACATCGGCCGCATTCGCTTGCATGGCAGCTGTTCTGGCTGGTTCCGCGCCCTCCAGGGAGGGCATGGACGCCCCCGGGACCACCGTGCCGCGCCCTTCGCCCGTGCAATACTGCGGGTGGTGCGCGGGACCCCTCGGGCGAGGGGAGTCGCTGGCCCTGGCCGAGGGCGGGTCCCTCCTGGAGGTCTGCGAGCTGTGCTACATCATCGGGCTAATTCGGCAGGCGGCGTGGCGCGCCCGCCTCAGCGTGGAGGAGAGGGCGGCGCTGCTCGACTCCGCCCGGCTCTTGGGCGCGCTGCTCTCCGCGCTCGCCGGCCTGGGGCTCGATGGCGCCGACGGCGAAGGCCGTCGCCAAGGGCAAGGCCAAGGCTAAGGCTAAGGCGAAGGCCTTGGGCCGAGGACGCGCCCGCGGCCGAGGGCGCGGCGCCGGCGGCTTCGGGCGAGGAGCCGCGGGGAGAGGCGGAGGCGCCGCCGCCTTCCCGCCTGTTGCCCCGGGCCTGGCGGCGGCCGCGGCGGTCGGCGACGCCGCGGCGGCCGCGCCCGCGGGCGGCGGTGCCGGCGCGCCCGTGGTGCTTGGCCTGGCGGCGCTGCCCGGCCTGCCGGGTTTCGGAGGCGGCGCGGCTGCTGGGGCGCCCCCGGCGGGCGGCGCCGTGCCTGACGGCGGAGGTGCTCCCCCCGGCGGCGCGGGCGCCGCGCTGGTGGGCGCGCTCGCGGGCGGCGGCGGCGGCCCTCCTGGAGGCCCTCCTCCTGGTGCGGTGCCGGGGGCCCCGGCGATCCCTGGCGTGCCGATCGCGGTGGCAGGCGGTCCGATCGCCCCAGCGGGCGGCGCGCAGCTGGGACCACTCGTGGACGGTCCGTGGCGTCAGGCCGTGACTCTGATTGGCGCCGACTGGCGCCGAGGTGTGAATCTCGAGCTCCCGACCTTCGACGCAGCTGGAGGCATCAGCGGGACTGCCCTCCTCGAGGTGGAGGAGATCGGCACCACGGGCCCCTCTGGGCAGTACCTGAGCGCCCAGTTCAGGGGGGCGTCGCTGGCGGCCGAGGCGATGCGGCTGGACGGCCTGTTCCCGCCGCGCGGCACCGGGCCTGCGGGCCTCCTGCACCTGCGCGGGCAGGGACCGGCGCTGCGCGGGGCCCGCTGTGCCAGGCCGAGGAGCCCTGGATGTCGAGTGGCTGCGGCTGCGCTCGAACCGCGGGTTCGTGGAGCCGTGGGTGCGGCCGAGCGCCTTCGGTGGGCGCGGCGGCGGCGGCGCCTTGGCGGGGGCCGCCCCAGTCGGGGGCGCGGCCCCCGACCGCCTGGCGGCAGCTGCCGCGGCGCGCGCGCAGGCTGCTGCGGCGACGCCTGGCTGCGCTGGTGGCGGTCGCGGCCGCCGCCGCCCCCGGAGCTCCTCGGCCTCGCGCAGCGACGACGACGGTGAGTCGCGTTTTCGCGAGGCCCCCTCCCGCGGCGGCAGCGCACGGCTGCTGGCGGAGAAGCGCCCAGGTGCCCTGCACGACGAGGCGATGAAGAACATCGGGCGCGTCATGGGCCCGCGGAAGGGGGCGGACGGCTCAGAGGTTCGAGCGAAGGTCGTGGGCTACCTGCAGGCCGCGGTGTTCGGCCATCACCCTCCGGGGCAGATGCGGGTCAACACTCAGCGGGAGCTGCAGACGCTGGCGGCCGCGCTGGACCTGCTGGAGAGTGGGTGCCTGGCGGAGTTGAGCGACGTGTTGATGCAGCGCTTCAGGGCTCTGGAGCTGTCGCTGTCCGACGCGAGCTGGCAGGTGGCGAGCGAGCTGGAGATCGTGCCGGACACGCGGCCCTCGCTGGCCTCGATGGGCGAGCAGGACCTGGCGCGGCGGGTGGCGCTGCTGCGCAGGAAGCTGATGGACGCGAAGAGCCGCGGCGGGCTCGGCGGCAGGGGCCAGGGCGAGCGCCAAGCCTGAGCCGACGAGGCGAGGCGCGGGAGCGGCGGAGCCCACTCGCCTTCGCCGAGCCGCCAGCAGGGCCGCGGTCGCGGGAGGAGCCGCGGGCGCGGCCGAGGCCGCTTCTTCCCCCTGCGGGCGGGGAGCCCAGTACGGCCTTGGGCAGGGCCCGCAGCCGCAGCCCCGCCCGCGGGTCCGCCAGGCGCAGCGCGCTCAGGCAGCGCGGGCAGGTCGCCGTCTCCGGGGGCGCTGAGGACGCCTCGAGGCGACAGCCCGCACCCGAAGGCGGCGGACGGGCCGAGGCGCGTCTCGCTGGCGACGAGCCCGGAGCGCCACGTCTTCAGGCAGGACCAGCCCGCGGCTGCGGCGGCAGCGGGCCTGCAGCAAGGTCCGCCGCGAGGCCCGGCCCCCCCGAGCGGCCGCCGCCGTGGCGGCAGGAAGCACCGGGGCCGAGGCCGAGGCGGCCTTCCTGCGACGCTGAGGTGAGGCAGCGAGCTGATGGTGCCAGCGCTGATGATGCGCGCGCGGGCGCGACCGAGTTTGCCGAGGTTGCCCACTCGCGCAGACCGCCCTGGACTTCACCGTCGCGCTCGCCGCCTCCGAGATTGGCTCCTGACCGTGGTGGTGCTGCCGCTGCTCGCCGCCCAGCGCCCTCGTCGCGCCCGCCGGCCTGTGGTACGGACGCCGACTGTGACGGTGATCCGCTGGCAGAGTGGCGCGAGTGGGCTGGCGCGGCGAGTGATCTTCTGCGAGAACCTTTCGACGTGGGCCCCGTGTTGTTGAACGTAGTCCGCCAGTTCCCAGGCTCCTTCGGTCGCTTCACCAGATATTCCCTCGAGGTAAAGCCACGCGAGCATCCGGCCGACATGGGAGGTCGGCTTCAGCGAGATCTGTTGCCGTTACCATACCTTTCTATCACCAGGTCCCAGATCGCCCAGCAGGGCGAGGACCCTTTGAGCGACAAGGAGTGGGAAGGACTACACTGCAGGCTGGTGGTCACTGTCCTGGCGCTAAACTGGGAGTCTGGGTTCCGCTCCCTGAAGCTGGCCAGGCCCTGCCGAGGTCGAGCCAACGCCGCGCAGCAGGCAGCCCTGGTCGCTCTCGGCCGCCGCCTCCTCTCGGCTACGCGGGCCGAGTCTGCTTTACCGCCAGATCTTGACTGGAACGCGCGGCTGAAGGACCGCAAGATCGGCTACGGCGGGGGCGAGATCTCGCCCCCGCATCGGCTGACGCTGGAGCAGGTGCTGGACGGGCTGCCGCCGCCAGGTGTCGCGGCCCCCATCGAGGCGGCCGACCTCGCGACGGGGTTCGTGCGCGAGGCCCTCCTGGACCCGACGCTGGTGCTGCTGCCCGCTGCCCTGCGGCGGCCCGCGCCGACATCTGCACGAGCGTGGGCCTCGCTCGAGGAGTGGCATCGGATCGTGCGGGCGCTCCACGAGCGCGGGATGGCGTCGGCGATCCCGAGCAGCGAGATTGCCTGTCGCGACGGAGCCCCGCTCCTGAACGGGGCGCTCGGGGTGCCCAAGCCCCACGATGAGCCCGTGGTCTGCAGCGACGGCGAGCGCAGGCCGGTCCTGAGGCCGATCACCAACCTCATCCCCTCGAACGCGTGCCAGGAGTGCATCGTGGGAGACACCCCTGAGATGCCGACCATGAGCCAGCTGAACGGCCTGGTGCTGACCGAGTCGGAGGATCTCCTGTGGAGCGGCGCGGACAGGAAGGCCTTCTTCTACGTCTTCCGCGCGCCGCCTGTGCGGTGGCCCTACATGGTGATACGGCCGCCCGTCCCCTCGGAGTTGCTTGGCCTGAAGGACGGTGGGACCACGCACATCTGCCTGCGGGTGATCGGCATAGGCTGGATCAGTGCCGCGGGCGCGACGACCCACCTCCACCGAAACATGCTGCGGCGGAGCGCTTCTGTCCCTCGCGGCCTGTCGCCCAGCCAGGAGATCACTCGGCGCCGACGGCTGCCGTTCAGCGTGGAGAAGCCGTGCCCTCCGGCGTGGATGGTCTACATTGACAACCTGGAGGTCGCGGAGGTCGTGGGCAAGTCCGAGGCCGCGACGCTGCGAGGGACGGTGCCCGAGCTCATCTCCGAGGCCCGCCTCTGCTATGCGGCTGCGGGCTCCCCGGGGTCGCCGTCCAAGGACATCCATCGAGTGCCGCGAGCGACGACCTTGGGGGAGCTCGTCGACGGGGTCGAGGGCGTTCGGCGGCCCCCTGCGGGCTACCTTACCGAGATGGCCAGCCTCACGCTGTGGACGCTGAGCAAGAAGCGGGCCAGCATGCGGCTGGTGCGCATTCTGCTGGGCCGCTGGGTTCGTGTTCACTGCTTTCGACGGCCGCTGGCGGCCAGCTTTGCCTACACCTGGAAGTGGCTCGCGAACCCGCGCACTGGCGGCCGCTTCAGTGTGAGCGTGGTCGAGGACCTCTTGATGCGCCTTGCGCTGTCAGGGCTTTGCGTCGCTGACCTGCGCCTCGAGGTCGACCCCCTGGTGACCGCGTCGGATGCCTCGGAGGCCGCCGGCGCCGTGGTCTACGGCTACGCCCTCTCCGACCGCGGGCGCGCGCTGGCCGAGAGGCGGCAGCGGCCCGCGAACGCCGCCTGCGAGGAGGAGACCGGCCTCGTGACTGTCTTCGACGGCATCGGCGGCGGGCGCCGGGCTCTCGAGATCCTCGGACTGGTCCCTGCCGTGCACCTGTCATTCGAGGTGGACCCCACGGCGGTGCGGGTGGCCCGGCGCAGCTACCCCAGCACGCAGCACCTGGGGGACGTGACGGAGGCGGACCCGGTGGCCCTGGCAGCCCTGCTGCGCGCCCGAGGCCGCGTGTCACGTGTGCTGGTGGTGGGCGGCTTCCCGTGCCAGGTCTTCGCGGGTCTCAACGTCGCTCGGCAGGGCCTCGACGACCCGCGCGCGGGCCTGGTTGACCACATGGTGCGGATCGTGGACGGGCTGCGGACGGCCATGCCGGAGGCGTCGATCGACTTCCTCGGGGAGAACGTCGCGTCGATGCCCGAGTGCGACGTGCTGCGCCTGAACCAGCTCTTCGGCCGCCTCCTGCTGGAGATTGAGGCGGGGGATGTCGGCTGGGTCAGACGTCCGCGGCTCTACTGGGCTTCGTGGGACCTCCTGCCGTCCTTCGAGGCTGAGCCCGTCGCGGTGCGGGCCAAGACCCAGGACGTTCGGCGCGCCTGCAAGGTGGCGCTGAAGGCGGAGCGGCCGCCGCTCGAGGAGTGGCTCCCGCCCAGGGCTGTGTGTCCGGGTCCCGCTGCAGGGGAGCCGCCCCCGACCTTCGTGCGCTGGACGCCGCGCTCGCAGCCGCGCCCCAGGCCTGCGGGCATCGGGGAGTGCAGCGCTGCTGAGCTGGCGCGCTGGGAGGCAGCGGGCTTCGCTTCGCCGCCCTACCAGTTCCGTGACAAGTGGTGCATCCACCAGGCGGATGGCCGCGTGGAGCCGCCTGACGCGACCATACGAGAGAAGCTGATGGGCTTCCCGGAGGGCCACACCGTGCCGTGCATACGAGCAGCCAGGCGAAGGCCGAGCCCGCCAAGTACGAGGCTCTTCGGCGGTCGCTCGTGGGCAACTCCTTCCAGTGCGAGGTCGTGGCCTGGATCATCAGCCACTGGGCCGTCGGAGCTGGGCTGCTGGTCTCGGTGCCCTCGCTGGGTGAGCTGCACGAGAGTGCGCGAGCCTGGGCTGGTGGCAGGAAGCTGTGGGCCGGCGACGTGACGTCGCTGCGGTGCGGTCGCTCCGAGATCGACGAGGGCTTGCACGCCAAGCTGGACCAGGCTGGCGGGCCCATCTACGTGGGTCGTGGTTCTCGCCGCTGGGGGCTGGCTGCCTCGCGGTGGGGCAACCCTTTCACGATCAGCCCCGAGCGGTCACGCGAGGACGCCGTTGCCCTGCTCGCTGGTTGGATCCGCACGCAGCCCGCCCTCCTGCAGAGCTTGGAGACGCTGCGCGGGGCCCTGCTGGTCTGTCACTGTGGGCCCGACCAGGCGTGCCATGCCGACATCCTCTTGGCGGAGTTGGCGAAGCGTGACGTGGTGGAGTGGCGCGAGCTGGACGCATCCAGACGCATCGTCATGGGGCTCGTCATGGCGTGCCACAACAACGGAGCAGACATCAGGACCGATGGCGCCTCGGAGGCGCTCGGCAAGATCTTCCCGCGGCAGGAGATCGACTCAGGCATTTGGCGGTGGCGCAAGGCAAGGCAGCTAGTGCGGGATGCAGCAGAGCACATCAACGCTCTTGAGTGCCAGGGCGTGCTGATGATGATTCGATGGCGGGCGCGGTCGGTGCGCCGCCACTAGTGCGTCTTCCTGCACCTGCTCGACAGCATGGTCAACATCGGTGCGCTGTCCAAGCACCGTTCCAGCAGTCCTCAGCTCAATAAGGTGGTGCGGACCTTCTCGCCGTGGGAGCTTGCGATGGGCGCGCGGGCGGTCTTCGGCTTCACGTCGTCGGCTCGCAACCCCGCGGACGCCCCCTCGCGTCTCCGCGATGGGTAAGAAGCAAAGTAGCCCTGCTGACCGCCGCGCCGCCAGAGCTGGACTGGGGAAGCTGAAAGACGCCAGGATAAAGGCCTCGACACTGGCCCGCTACCGTGGCGCCGCTCAGCGTTTTGTTGACTACCTTGCTGCCAATAACCTGCCGCTGCCTTTCACCTGGGACGATATTGATATCTGCCTGCAAGATTATCTTGAGCACTTGTGGGCCGAGGGCGCCACAAAAGGAGAAGCCAATGACACCCTCAGCGGCGCGCAGCACCTGCTGAGGACACGGCGCCGCTATCCTGGCGCTCGGCAGCTGCTGACGGTCTGGGGCAGACTGGAGATCCCTCAGCGGGCGCCGCCGATGCCTGCCCAGGTCTGCACGGCGCTCGCCGGTTGGGCGCTCAGCCGCGGAGTGGTGGCGTTCGCGGCCGCGCTGCTCGTGGCCTTCCATCTCTGTCTCCGCACTGGCGAGGCGTTGGGGCTGAGCGGCGGCGTCATCTTTCTGAAGCCCTGTGGCCGAGGCGCGGCGTCGTTGCCCTGGACCAAGACCTCTTGCCAGAAGGGCGCGCGGGGGCAAGTCACGCTTGACGACCCGCTGGTTGGGGCAGTCGTCCACGCGCAGCTCCAGCGTGACAGCCGGCCCTGGCCTGGCACAACGCGCGCCTTTCACGACTTGTTCCGTACTGGGCTCCAGCAGATCGGTCGCAAGCACCTCGCCCTGTCTCCTTACAGCCTGAGGCGCGGAGGTGCCGCGCATGAGTTCCCGCTGTCGGGCGACTCGTCTAAGGTCATGCTGCGTGGGCGCTGGAGCTCGGCAAGAACGGCACAGATATACATCCAAGACGGGGCTGCCATCATCGCCGAGATGAAGCTCCAGGATCGCACCCGTCCGACGCTCCAGCAGTTCTCTAATACACTTTTCGCTCGAGTCCGAGCGTTTTGCAGCCCGTGGCCTGCTGCAATATTTTTTGATGTCTGGTGCGAGCTGCTGCCCGTGCTGCCGTCGCCAGGCTTGTATATCTTCGGCCTACGGCCAGGGGAAAAAACACAGAATGGAGAGCTTCGGTGTCTTTTTCGAGAGTTGGCGAGCTTCTCGGGCACGGCCCTGCTGGGCTCTCAGGGGGTTCTCTTTGCTGGGCCCCCCCAAGGCCTTCGAGCCCCCCCTGGCCCCCGAGGCCGTGGAGCGTTCTGGCCCCAGTCTCCCGTGATGGTGGCCGACCCCAGTCTGCGGATGGTGGTCTGCGAATCCAGCTCTGGCCTCGGGGTGCGGTCTGTGCTCTGGCGTGGGGGGTCGGTCCGTGCAAAAGAGAGTAGACCTTTCGAGCTCCGTGCAGAGGCCTCTGTAAATATAAATATAGGTGCCCATGGGAGTTTAAGCTCTGTCAACAGCTTTGGCCGATTGAAGAGGGAAAGACATTTCTCCTTAATTCGATGAGTTATCGCTCACCCCCCGCCTGCCCCACACATGTATACGTTTTCGGTAGATGTGTGGGCGTCAGGGGGGTAGCGTGTCACATCGGCCGCATTCGCTTGCATGGCAGCTGTTCTGGCCCACCCACATACCGCCCTAAGTGGCGAATGCATCATTGAGTCTCGCGAGAGTTCGAGCTTCTTGGGCACGGTCCTGCTGGGCTCTCAGGGGGTTCTCTTTGCTGGGCCCCCCCAAGGCCGTCGAGCCTCCCCTGGCCCCCGAGGCCGCGGAGCGTTCTGGCCCCAGTCTCCCGTGATGGTGGCCGACCCCAGTCTGCGGATGGTGGTCTGCGAATCCAGCTCTGGCCTCGGGGTGCGGTCTGTGCTCTGGCGTGGGGGGTCGGTCCGTGCAAAAGAGAGTAGACTTTTCGAGCTCCGTGCAGAGGCCTCTGTAAATATAAATATAGGTGCCCATGGGAGTTTAAGCTCTGTCAACAGCTTTGGCCGATTGAAGTGGGAAAGACATTTCTCCTTAATTCGATGAGTTATCGCTCACCCCCCGCCTGCCCCACACATATATATACACATATTTCTATATATATATATATATATAGAAACTACGACACATACGTGGAATGCCGCGTAGATCTACGGAGCATTCTACGCATGTCGCGTAGGCTTCAGGGGAAAACAGTATTGGGGTAGATGTCCGGGAAGCGGAGACGGGGCAGCAGCAGACGGGGCAACAGGAAACGGCGAGTTCGGGACAACAAATGCGCACGTTGTTGCAGTGCATGTGTTTCGGATTTCGCTTTCGATGCAGGACCTGCCGCATGTTGTCTGCGCTGGACATGTTCGGTTGCTGCACAACGGTTCGGTTTGGGCCCTGTGCTGCCCGGTCTGTGGGGCGTGTTTGCAGCTTTTCCGCCTCTAGTTACAGAAACAACGCAGTGTCGTTTTTCGCGTTGCAGAACACTGCCGTGCTGATTCTTGCTCTGGCCGTTGCAATCTCTCCCTCTGGATTCCATGGTGGGTCTGTTACCCCGCTCAGGTGTTACATGTCTAGCCTTCCTTGAGTACATAAAGTCTGCAGTCGATCTCCTGCTCGGCCCCTGGCGGGCCCTTGGCGCACACGCGGGAGGGCGGGAGGTGGCTCGAGAAAGTTGACAACGATAGGGGGAACGACTTTCACGGCGTCTAGGTTCCAGGTGTTCAGGATGTTTCGTTGGTTCCCAGCGGCACCGCCGACGTCGCCGATGCATCGCCGATGCGGTGCAATCCTCCGACCCCTTCTACGCATCGGTCGTTGAAAGCAGGTGTCTCTGGATTCCCAGATCCCAATCTGCTTGAAGCTCCTTCCTACTGCAGTGATCGAGTGGCTTCACCTCTTCCGTCCAACTTTGGGGGCGGGCGGAACCCAATCTACAGTCAACCCGCACAGTAAGGATGGTAAACCTTCACAAGGGAACCCTTGCATAATTGCCTCCAAGGTCCATCCTTGGCCACCTTCGCTGGCCGCGCCCCGCTCGACAAGCTTCGAAATGAGCTTCCAAGGCCCTTACATCCTCATCGAGCATCCTTGCTACACTGGTTGGATTCTGCTTTCCACGCCTTCCTGCTTCGTGTTTCCACCTGCTGCTTCCGGCCGATGGGCACTCGGACACCATCCAGGAGGCCTCCAGCTGGGGGGGGGGGGGGGACGGGCCCGGGTGGGAGCGCATCACGACCCCCCCGTCGGCCGTGGGTCGCCGCAGGGGTCCGACGGCCCCTGCCCGCCCAGGAACGCGCGGAGTTGCCATGGGGGGCATGCAGCCAACCGATCGGCATCAGAGATTCTGGGACATACGATATGGCACAGCTACGATGCAAAGATGAAGTCCGTGAAAAAGTATTTCTTATGTTAGAAAGTATGGAAGAAGGTCTTGTAGTTGTTGGCATAAAAAATGCAGTATACATGAAACATCTATGTGGTCATTTTGCCATGTGTGCGAATAAAAAAGAGAAGAAGAAGAAGAAGAAGAAGAAGAAGAAGAAGAGGAGAGAAGAAAAAAAAACAAACACCAAAACAAAACAAAAAAAACAACAAAAAAAAAACAGCAAACAGCTCGAGGAGGGGGGAGGGGAGGGGCATGAGAGGGACCCGGAAATCCGAGGCTCCGAAACACGAAACAGTTGGGGCGGCCAGTTTGGGGCCACGTTCTGTTTCCGGGGGCCCTCCACGGGCCCCGGGACCGTCAAAGAACGATTCGGGATGAAATACCAGCCCTACTGGGATCGATGCGGGGGTTGCGAAGGGCATAGGAGGGCTATCAGTGGATGCCAATGTGGGTTATATCTGGCCAAACCTAGCTTCCAAGTGGGCTACAAATGTGCCAAGTAGCTTAGTGGGGTTAACGATCCCCCGCTCAGCCATTAGCGGAGTTGTCATCCCCCTCTCAGCTATCTGGGGCATTTGTAACCCACTTGTTCGTTAGGCTAGGCCAGATATGACGCGCCTTGGCCTCCACTGACAACCCTCCCATCCCCTTAGCACACTCCCCGCATCGATCCCAGTAGGGAAGATGCCCAGACCTCCCGGGCCACGCATCGAAACGAGTGGAGCGCGAGACACTTGGGGATGGAGGAGCGGGGTGAGGGGAGGGAGGGAGGGTGGGAGGAGGGAGGGTGCGGGAGGGGGGCTCGATGAGGAGGGGGAGGGGAGGGGGAGGGGGGAGCGATGGCGAGGATCAAGGGGGAGTGGGAGGAGGCAGATCGAGGGGCAAGAGGACGAGGAAGAGTAAAATCGAGGAAGATCGAAGAGGAGGAGGAGGAGGAGGAGGAGGAGGAGGAGGAAGACCGAAGTTGTCGGCCCGCTTGGGGGCGCGCTCTGGGCCTCTCCCGCGGGCCTCTGCAGGCCTCTCCAGAGGCCCCAGGGGCCTCGGGAGGCCTCCTGGAGCTTCCTGGACCTGGAGACCACGCAGAGGTGGTGGTTCTGACCAGGGTCGTGGGGGGGGCGTTGTAGGGGTGCCCCTGGCAGCCTGGGCCCAAAAAGAAGGTCTCCTCCTCCTCCCCTCCCCTCTCCTCCCTCCCTCTCCCCCCTCCTCCTCCTCCTCCTCCCTCCTCCTCCTCCTCCTCCTCCTCCTCCTCCTCCTCCGCACCTGGAGACCTTCCAAAGACCGCCGGGTCAACGTTGAACGTTGCCGGCGACCCAGAATCGGTCGATGGTGAACGATCTGACGTTCTGGAAACGGCAGATCGTTCAAGGTTGAACGATCCCCGCGATGTCGGGAACCAACGCCGGGTTCGACACGGCACGAGTTTGCCGTCCAGAGAGAATGGCTACAAAGACCGACAGTTGTTCCTGATCATTTTGAGCAGGGTTCGCTGTCGGTGTCGCCATGGTCGCCGTCCATTTGAGGCACCTACCCAGCAACGGCCGCTGTCGGTTTGGGAGTGCATTTGTTAGTGGCATCTGTTTTCCATGTCCAGCTCTGGCGTCCAAAGCGCAACTTCCCATCAGTGACTTCCCATCAGTTTGGAAGCAGGCGATTTTCACGCACAGACGCCCAGCTCTCATTTCTGTGCGAGGGGCGTGCCGAAATAGACAAGCGGACCTCTCTGGAGACCTCCCTTGCTCGCCTCCATCTCGCCGTGAGGCAAACGTGTCCGAAGGAAACGAGCCATACAAGCTGTTTGCGTTCTTTTTTCTTGGCAGCCATTGATTATTTTGGCGCCTTCAAGGCGTCTGCTAATCTTCCCAATTCGTGTTCTCATCTTTCTGACTACAGCTCCGACTCCAGCACCCGTCCATCTATCTCTCCACCTCCAACTCTGATTGTTCGACAACGCCTTCCCCACCAATACTCGCATTCCACAACATCCCCAGTGAGCGACCAGTTCGCTTGTTGGTTGAATTCGCGTGGTTTTTCCTCCTAAGGCTACGGCCTCAACGCCATGCCTTAATTGGCACGGGCGGACTCCCTAGCGGAGCGCGCCCGACTCCATCGCTCGTCTCGTCTTTGGGTCGTATCCCATCCATTCCCTCGACCCACTCCCCCCCTCTCCTCACTGGCCCCGCTCTCCCTCCCTCCCCCCCCGTCCTCCAGCTTCCCCTCCCTCGCCCTATCTCTCTCTTTCTCTCTCTCTCTCTCCCTATCCCTTCCCTTCCCTCACTTCTCCCCTCCTCGTTTCTCGCTGAGCCCCGTGGCTTGAGAGCCTTGCCAGGCCGTGAGTCTCGCGTGAACGAGGCGGGCGCACATCGTGCTGCCAAGAGCAGGGCGCGCCTTAGGAGGAAGAGCAGCAGCAGCAGCAGTGGGAACAGCAGTAGGTAGTATCAGACAGGTGTAGCAGCGCGGCCCTCGCTCGGCAGATGTCGGACGGCTGGTGGACATCGGCTCTAAAGCTGGGCCGGGTGCCCAGGTCGCGGGAGCAAGAGGAGGAGGAGGAGCAGGAGGAGGAGGAGGAGGAGGAGGAGGAGGAGGAGGAGAGGGAGGAGGAGGAGGAGGGGAAGGAGGAGGAGGAGGAAGTAGGAGGAGGAGGAGGGGGGAGGGGGAGGAGAAGGAGGAGGAGGAGGAGTGAGGAGGAGGAGGAATGAGGAGGAGGAGGGAGGAGGAGGAGGAGTAGGAGGAGGAGGGAGGAGGAGGAGGAGAGAGAGGGAGGAGGAGGAGATGAGGAGCAGGAGGAGGAGGAGGAGGAAGAGGGAGGAAGAGGGAGGAAGAGGGAGGAAGAGGAGGAGGAGGAGGAGGAGGAGGGGGAGGAGGAAGAGCGAGGAGGAAGAGGGAGGAGCGAGGAGGAAGAGGGAGGAGCGAGGAGGAGGAGACGGAGGAGACGCAGGAGACGGAGGAGACGGAGGAGACGGAGGAGGAGCAAGGAGCGAGGAGCGAGGAGCGAGGAGCGAGGAGCGAGGAGCGAAGAGCGAGGAGCGAGGAGCGAGGAGCGAGGAGCGAGGAGCGGAGAGGAGGAGAAACGAAGAGAGCGTGGAGCCAGGAGCGAGGAGGGAGAGGAGCCGGGAGCCCGGAGCGAGGAGCGAGGAGGCAGCTGGGAGGAGCGAGGAGCGAGGAGCGAGAAGGAGGCCGCCGACGAGGCGGAGAGGAGGAGAAACGAAGAGAGCGTGGAGCCAGGAGCGAGGAGGGAGAGGAGCCGGGAGCCCGGAGCGAGGAGCGAGGAGGCAGCTGGGAGGAGCGAGGAGCGAGGAGCGAGAAGGAGGCCGCCGACGAGGAGGCGAGGGCGCCAGGGCGGAGGGCGCAGGCCCAGCCCCCCCCCCCTCTCAGCGGGGCCGGCCCGGCCGCCCGCGAAGGCTGGCCCCCTCTGCGGCGACCTGGAGTCCCTGGACCTCTTCGCGGAGCCGGCGCCGGTCGCACCAGCGCTCGGCAGCGGCGCGGTGCCGGACCTCGCGCGGGGGGGGTCCTTCGGAGGATAATAGGATGAGTCATAGTAGTAATCGTGATAACAGTACGAATAACCAAAAATTCATAATAGTCATAATATTGACAATCATGATAATATTAGTAATCATACTTATCGCAGCAATAATAAGAACAGCAATAGCAACAACAATAATAGTAACAATGCTACTAAGCATAATCGTAAGAAACAAAATAAGCATAATAAGCATAATAATAGTACTCTCGAGCACGCTCATGCGAATAGCCGTAATAGTGATAATAGTAGTAGCAGTACTGAGAAAAATAGTAGAAACAATTACCATAATACTAGTAGTAGTAGTAGTAGTAGTAGTAGTAGTAGTAGTAGTAGTAGTAGTAGTAGTAGTAGTAGTAGTAGTAGTAGTAGGTGTTGTTGTTGTTGTAGTTGTAGTTGTAGTAGTGGTAGTGTAGTAGTAGTAGTAGTAGTAGTAGTAGTAGTAGTAGTAGTAGTAGTAGTAGTAGTAGTAGTAGTAGTAGTAGTAGTAGTAGTAGTAGTAGTAGTAGTAGTAGTAGTAGTAGTAGTAGTAGTAGTAGTAGTAGTAGTAGTAGTAGTAGTAGTAGTAGTAGTAGTAGTAGTAGTAGTAGTAGTCGTAGTCGTAGTCGTAGTCGTAGTGTAGTCGTAGTAGTAGTAGTAGTAGTAGTAGTAGTAGTAGTAGTAGTAGTAGTAGTAGTAGTAGTAGTAGTAGTAGTAGTAGTGGTAGTGGTAGTGGTAGTGGTAGTAGTAGAAATAATAAGCATGATCAGAAGAAGAAGAAGAAGAAAGAACGCTATGGACATCAATTTTCGGAGCTCCGCAAGGATTTCTTGGATCGGCGCCTGGGCCCCCCGGCGGCGCCTCTGGCGCCGCCCCTGGCGCGCTCCGCGCGCCAGAGAGGTGGGTCCAGCGCAGATCCAAGGGATCCGCGCGGACCGTCGAAAGTTTATGTTGATGCCGCTTTTTCTTGTTTTGCTCTCTCGGACGGAGCCAGGACGAGGATAGATCCGTGCCAGAGCGTTCCGGAATGCTCTCAGAGAGCGCCCTCCCCTGCAGGACCACCAGGAAGGGGGGACATCAAGGGGTGCATCGAGGGGGGCGCCAAGGGAGGGCGTCAAGCGGGGCGGTAAAAGCGCGCGGTGAAAGTTTCTCCTGGGTGTCTGCAGAGCTGACCCTTCGACCCTCCACAACTCCGAGAAGGCAGCGGCGCCCGAGGCATCCCCCGGAGCCGCCGGATCCCAGAGGTGCCCGGTGTATCGTCACGCGGTGTTGTCCTCGTCCTGGCTTCCTCTTGCTCTCTCGCCCATGGATCGGCGGCAGGGGCCCGGAGGCCCTGCCCGCCCAGGAGGGTGCGGATTCGCTATCGGGAGCATATCGCCGATCTGTCGGCGACGTATCGCCCACGCAAGCTCGATGCTTCCCCCCTTGGAGCTGGTCCCCCCTATCGTTGCCCCTCATCTCAAAGAGCAACCATCGGGGAAGCGTAAGGCTCGAGATCGCCCAGAGCTCGTGCTCGCAGACGCCCTTTGACGGGCTCCTCCTGGGTTTGACGGTCCAGTCCTCGTGGTGTGTTTGCAGCCGATTGGGCTCCTTCACATGCTGATCCCGAGCGAGTCCCTGGCATCGCTCGGACGTGTGCGTTTTTTCCTCGGCGAGGACCATCGAGGAGCATCCTTGACCATTTGCAGAAAAAAACACGCACGAAACCGAAAGAAACAGGGAATGGACGTCCGAGCGATGGCGAGAGTCGCCCGACCTTCTCGGAGCGTGAGCGGTTCCTCGCACTCGGCGATGCCGCCGCCGATGTGGCAGCGGGCGCGGCCGCGGAGCGCCACCGGACCGGGGCCTCGGTCCCTCCGCCTCCCAGCGGTCCAGTGCGGTGTTGTGGCGGCTCTCGTCCGAGGGCGGGCTGGGCGGGCCCCTGCGGATGCCGCTTCGGCAGATCCCAGGGAGGGAGGAGGAGGAGGAGGAGGAGGAGGAGGACAGGAGGAGGGAGGAGGGAGAAGAGAAGAGGGAGGAAGGAGATGGGAGGAGGGAGAAGGGAGAAGGGAGGAGGAGAGAAGAGCGAGGAAGGAGATGGGAGGAGGGAGGAGGGAGAAGGGAGGAGGGAGGAGAGAAGAGGGAGGAAGAAGATGGGAGGAGGGAGGAGGGAGGAGGGAGGAGAGAGGAGGGAGGAGAGGAGGGAGGAGGGAGGAGGGAGGAAGGGAGGAGGGAGGAGGGAGAGGGAGGAGGGAGGAGGAGAAGGAGGGAGGAGGGAGGAGGAGCAGGAGGAGGAGAAGGAGGAGTAGGAGGAGGAGGAGGAGAAGGAGGAGGAGGAGAAGAAGAAGAAGAAGAAGGAGGAGGAGGGGGAGAAGGAGGGGGGGACCCAAGGATCACCTGGCCTCCGTGGAGAGGGCCCGACGGGCATCGGAGGAGCGAGCTGCGCGCTGCCCGCCGGCGCGGTTCTCGGTCTGGGCCGCCTGCCGATCGTAAGGCGCTTGCGGGAAGTTGCGCCACCTCGTGCGGTCCGGCTGCGGTGTCGGCGGTCACTGGGCCTGTGGTTGAGGTTGGCCTCACCTTGCACGACTTCCGACGCCTTGGCTTCTTGGGGGCGTTTTTGTTGCACGTGTGTGTTGTAACCGCTGTGGTCGTACAGCCACCAGCTTGAGGCTGGGTGCCCTAGGGCGATGGTGATGTCATGGTGCAGCTGGCTAAGGATACATTCCCAGAAGTACGGAGTGTCTAGTGGCCCTCGTTTCTGCGGCTTGTCTGACCAGGAAGAAGTCTGGGATAATGTGGAACGTATCGTTATCATGATAGAGTGATATTATGATGTTCGCCTGCCACCAAAGAAGGGAGAGATGATGTTGCCAGACTCTCGCAATGTAAGCTTCCCAGCCATTCGGACCTGCCCAAGTCGGCGGCTGCCTGGGAGCGCGAGCAAGCGGTGGTTGCAGCCGAGCCTTCGAGCAGCGTGTATCAGATGGCTCCTCCATGCCTCCTGAGGTCTTTCACTCTCCTCCTCCGTCTTGTTCCCAACCATCCTGTAGTGCTGGGTCCTCGTGTTGAAGAGGCAGCGCCCCGCGTCCTCCTCCTCCTCCTCCTCCTCGCCCCTCCTCCCCCCTCCTCCCCTGCGCGCCCCTGCCTTCCGCATGTCAACCAGTTCGGAACGCCCCTCGCACGCTTGGGGAGCTCCACCGAAGGCCACGGTGGCGACGTTCGCACGCGCCCGCCCCACCCAGTACAGCGCCTCGTGGCACAATAAGGAGCTCCACCGAAGGCCCAAATGGCGACGTTCGCATGCGCCCGCCCCACCCAGTACAGCGCCTCGTGGCCTCATAGGGAGCTCCACCGAAGGCCCCAATAGCGACGTTCGCGCGCGTCCGCCCCACCCAGTTCGGCGCTTCGCGGCCCCATAGGGAGCTCCACCGAAGGCCCCAATGGCGACGTTCGCGCGCGTCCGCCCCATTCAGTTCGGCGCTTCGTGGCCCCATAGGGAGCTCCACCGAAGGCCCAAGCGGCAGGGTTTGCGTGGCGGCCCCGCCCCATTCCGACATACCCTGGACACGCTTCGTGGCCTCATAAGAAGTGTCATCGAGCAGTGACAGGGTCTGCATGGCGGCCCCGCCCGCTATCGGCACAACCCTCAACGCTTCGTGGCCCCATAGGGAACTCCACCGAAGGCCAGAGCGGCAGGGTCCGCATGCGGTGTCTGTCTCCAGCCTCCATCTCACGTGTCTTTCGGTACGCTCAGCTGCATATGGTTTGGTCGTTCGCAAGGATATGATGTTGCTGCTGATTTTAGCATGCTCGCGCGGCGGCGCGCTCGACTGCCCCGCATACTGTTATGTGTTGCGCAAGGTGTTATTGGAGAAACCGCTCTTTACACCAACGAATGTGCACCACCTCGTACGACTTGCCAGTGATGCAGGGGCGATACTTGGAGTGGCTGTCTTGCTACTGGTCGATAGTTTAGGTTTAACGGCCGCGCGAAAAACTTGTTTTACGTCGCAGCGCGACAGAGGCGATCCGCACGCGCGTCGGGGCGAGACCGGGACACCAGCGTACGAAATACATATGATATACAAAATCCCAATGGGCACGGCGGGGGTGTATAATTCATTTGTTCGTAGGAAAAGAAAGTAGCCCGAAGAGTGCCCAACATTCGGGCAATCATCCCACCCATCCACATGCAACATGTTGGTAATACTCAGGGGGCCGTAAGTCAAGCTATGCATTTGAAGTTGTCACGTGGTTAACCCGACCAGGCACCATGACGCGCGGACCCCATGGCGCAGGTCCATAACTCTGGCGGGTGATGATGACGTTCGGCGGATCATCTGATAGGAGTTCTACTGGATGGCTTTGACACGCGCACGCGGGGGAGGGGACGCTGCGTGTGGCCCGCATTGTAATACTTGATTGCTTGACGAGGCCGTCATCTACCATGAATTGTTTCATCTACCATGAATTGTTTCAGCAGCCGTGTGATGGCTCTTGAATGGTTTGACATGCGCGTGCGGGCCGGGCGGGAACGCGCGCGCGTGGCCCACATGATATGGTTTGGCAAGGACGGCAGGAAACAGATGATTGGTGTATACGTTCAGCAAGTGCGCGCGCGCAGGCAAGCTGGTGGGTCTTATCACAGCAAGCACGTTCGTGCAGCATGATAGAAAACGTGCTCCTTCAACTGTATCGAAAACAATGTGTTCATTAAGGTTTAGAAATGCGCGTCCAGTGGGGTCGTGCGGGTGTCACCCGTTAGTAAGAACGTGATAACGGTTGTTGCAAAACGCGATGGTTGGATCAACGGGTGTCCACCGCATTGTATTGTTGGACATGTGTGACGGGAGGGAGTCCATACCGGTGTGGTCGGATTGCGGCGGATGCAAATTTATAACGAGCCATTGCCCAAAAAAGAACGCGAGCACCGTGAGTTTCGGGGCGGAAGCCTATGCTTTTTCCTTTGGCGGGCCCCTTTCCGCGGCTCAACCCATTCGTCGGCGAGGGGTCTTCGATGACGGAGCATCGGCTCGTTGCGCAGGGGCGTGGCGCGCGGGCCGACTGTTCGGCGTGGCCCGCGGCTCCACCCGCCGTCCGCCCCACCTCGGGCGCTGCTTGAGGTGCCCCCGGGTCCAGGGCGCCCCTGGGATCGCCACGGAGGCCCCCACGGCCTCCCGAGCACCCCTCGGGAGGCCCAGGGGGGGCCCAGGGTCTTCAAAACGGATCAAAGCGGATCGACGAGCTGGTTTCCGTGCGCATTGCCGCTGCCACTTCGCTGTCCAAGCTGCTTTCGACCAGGGACCTCGACGGGGGGTCGCCCCCGCACATGTTGCATGTTTCTGGCTGCAGTGCCACACCGTGTTGGGGTGGTGGTGCGCCTTCGAGGCGGTTAAGCCTCGCCTGGGCTTTGGCAAGTGCCGTGGAGGGGGCTAAAATGGAGCGTCCAGATAGCCTAAGATGCCTCAAAATGGCTCCCAAGATGCCAAAACCCTTCAACAATTTAAAGAAAACCAATGGGTTTTGCCTCTTCTCGCCTTTTCGCTTCCGATGGCCATCCGAGACCTCAAGATGGCTCCAAGAAGGCCCAAGAGAGCCTCAATAGATGCCCACACCTGCGGCAGCCGCCGAGCCTCGTCTCCAGCAGCCCCGCGCAGCCGCGCGGAGCCCCGCGCGCGAGAGGCCGAGCAGCAGATCGCGGCCGTGCAGAGCGCCCTCTCCTCCCTGTACCACCAGGTGCGCCGAGGGATGGCGGCCCTCGCGCGGCCGAGGGGCCAGGATCGGCCAGGCCCAGGAGTGACCGTTCGCCGGAGTGACCTCCTCCTCTCTCCTCCTCCTCCTCCTCCTCCTCTCCTCCTCCTCCTCCTCCATCCTCCTTCCTCCTCCTCCTCCTCCTCCTCCTTCGCCTCCTCCGCCTCCTCCTCCTACTCCTCCTCCTGCCTCCCCTCCGCCTCCGCCTCCTCCTCCTCGTCCACCCTCATCATCCTCCTCATCCTCCGCCTTCCTCCTACTCCTCCTCTTCCCTCCTCCTCATCTCTCATCATCCATCATCATTCATCATCATCATCATCATCCTATCTCATCATCATCCTCATCCTCTCCTCATCCTCTCCTCCTCCTCCTCCTCCTCCTCCTCCTCCTCCTCATTTTCCAGTGGCTCTGTCTCTCTCTCTCTCTCTCTTTCTCTCTCTCTCTCTCTCTCTCTCTCTCTTCACCCATCCACTCCAGGAACGAAAATGCTGCTAAACATGAATTACTCTAGTACAGCAGGTCCCACCATTCACCCCCTTTGGGGCATTCAGGATTGAGGGGCCAGGGATTCGTGACATGCTGGCCCTTAGGCCAGGGGAGTTTGCCAGGTAGTATCTGGCGTCTCTGCTGCACATAGATATTGTAGCAGGGGGGCCCTAAACTTCGAGGAAAGCCCGACGTGTAGGCCCCGCAACGAATACAGAAAACTATTGGAAGACCAGTTTCAACCACTGTACAAACGTGTAGCTTGTGCGGGCGATCTAATTGAATTGTGGCCAGCCTTCTTAAGGCTGGTGTTAGAACAGCACATCTACGTGTGGCCCGTGTATCATTGAAGCACCTAGCACACTGCACGCAGTGCCATCGGTTCCCGTTCCAAAGCACTTGGTGGGCGCGGCCATTGGAAACGTACTTCGGCCTCGGGGGCTTCGGATCACGATTTTACTTCCCATACAGCTCCTTGGCCGTGGGAATATCCGACAAAAACCTAGCTACTGGCATCGCAATCTCATCCCAGCCAGCCTGGGCCATGTCATATTTGAAGGTGTGTGTGTGTGTGAGAACATCCGGATGTGAATGTACTCCGTCTGTAGCATATTCATCCGCCTTTCCATATCCTTTCTTGCGTCGTAGAGCAACCCCCGACAGATTCTCATCAGTCACATGAGCTCGAATTTGTTTGAGTCGCCACCTCGGGTAGCTTCTCTGGTATATTATTCCCCACACTTCTGCGAGGGGCGAAGAGCCAGAGGTCGCCGTGAAATCGTTTTCGGCTCCTCCGAAAAGACTTTTGCAGTCCACGTGGATCGTGTGCTCTTCTGGCACATCATCCCCATCAAAATCAAGGTGCTCGAGCGCCTGCAACAGCGCGTGCACTTCCCCAAAGATATCACTCTGTGTTAAAAATCCAGGCCCATGCCCAAAGACTCCCATGAGAGACCTTCCTTCTTCATCGACAGCCACCACCGCCCATCCTGCCCTAGCAAGTGGTAGAGTGGGTCCCAAGCAGGAGCCATCTGAATAAACAAAAGCTTGGCCAGTGATTTGTTTTTTTTCTCGCAAGGTTCCCCATCTGAGCCCACATAGTTGACCTTCCCCTCCCAACAACAATCCTCGATGCCCGACGGGAACGGGTGCCACAGACAACTGAGCAGCGGGTCGTCGGCGCCAGCCTCCAAGCCTCGCGCGACCGGCTCTTCCCCAAGAAACTCACTTCGTTTTTCCCGCAGCCCCTGGCACTCAAAGAGGCGGCGCCACACTGAGTGTATCGCCCCATTCTGGTAGCTGCTGCAGAGCGGGCAGTTCGGAGATACTTGATATCCCCATGTGTGTAAAACGCTTGCCGCGGCATACGAGCGGGTGAACAACTGCCTAACCATTCGACGATGGATCTTGCTTTTCTTGGACGACTTGGATCTCCAGAAGGCCCTCGGAGGTTCCACCCACAGACCCCTGTCCAGGATAGCTGCTGCACGTTCGTTGTCACTATCTCTAAAATACTTGACCATTCGTTCAGAAATCATCTGTTTACCTAGATCGCAAGCGAAGTACTTGGCTACTTGACAGTAGGGCGCGGCCGTCAGAACGAGCGGGCCCCCGCTTCGTCTCGCGAAGTGCCCAGGCCCCACTTCATCCCAACCAGCTTTGCTCATCCAAAGAAGCACGTCCCCAACAGGTCCCCAGGCTCTGAACTTCCTAGACTTCCGAGGTTGCGCCCCCAGGTGTCTCTGGACAATCGGGGCGATCTTGGCCAGCTCGCCTGCTGTCAAGCAGTCACCCTGCCTGTGCAAAAGCGATGTAGTCTGCCAAAACTCCTTCGCATACCTGGTTGCCGTGGCACATGCATGGCGAAGAGGGCCCTTCCCCGGTTCCAGCGACAGGGCAAGCACGATGTCTGCTCCGCAGCTTGACATTCCTAGGAAGCACCCTGCCTGAGAACGTAGTTTTCGAATCTCTGGGGGCGCCCAGCCCACCACCTCCTCCCCGCAGGTCAACGCCGGCTCGACACCGCAAAACCAAACCTTGGCCATGGATTTTCTGGGGTTCTGGGGGGGCCCGATCTGACGAAGGCGAAGCTTTCCTTTGGCGAACCTCTCAACCTCTCCTTCCTCTTGCCTTTACCCCCCGTCACCTTGCGACGCTTGCCCGGCGAAAAATCCACGCCTGAATCGATGATGGCGGGGTCGCAAGTGCCCGCGTACATCCCGGGAACTGCTGGAGCTGATCGAACCAATTCAACACCGTCCCCCGTCACGCAGAATTTCTTGAGAGAGAATGATACATTAAATAAGTTGGATAGATATTCCACCAGGAACGCAAGCGCCACAGCCACGTTGGGCACACACTCTGAAATAGATGAGTTATATTCGCTCAACCCAAAATCAGCAATATGAACCGTAAGCGCCGGGGCAAAGCCTATAGATATGCATTCACACACGGGATGCAGTAGCACTTGATCTCGAATGTTGCAGGACTACCCCCCGCAACTACCCCCTGCCCCGGTTCGATCGGCTCAGAAACCACTCCATCCGTGCTTCAAATTCTGGACCACCCGTACGCGTGCAGGGCGAATCTGGGCGAGTAAAGGGAAGATTTCCATTCAATCGCCGTGCGAACTAGTTGCGGGTGTTGCACACGTTTATAACATTGTCGCAAATCCCCCAGGAGAGAAAGCACATGCTTCTTGTCTCCCGCAGCTAGATCTCCACGAAGCGCCTGCCTCCACACAGCGTCAGCAGGACCCCTATTCGGCGCCATTGGACGCGCTTCTCCCAGTACTTGCAAGAACGCGAATGCCATCTGGACGTCATTCGAATCAACGTTATTCGAATCAACGATTTAGTTTTTTCCCAACCATCCTGTGGTGTTGGGTCCTCGTTTTGAAGAAACGGTCCCCGCGTTCTCCCCTCCTCCTCTGCCCCCTCCTCCTCTCCGCCGCCCGCATGCGTCATGCACACCCAAATCGGCACACCCCTCACACGTTTCGTGGCCCCATAGGGAGCCCCACCGAAGGCCCCAGTGCTGCCGCC
The DNA here is from genome assembly GCA_963575745.1 of Prorocentrum cordatum. Taxonomy (NCBI): domain Eukaryota; class Dinophyceae; order Prorocentrales; family Prorocentraceae; genus Prorocentrum; species Prorocentrum cordatum. The sequence continues at coordinate 104,959 of CAUYUJ010014865.1, read as the reverse complement.
CGCATGCGTCCCGCACACCCAATTCGGCACACCCCTCACACGTTTCGTGGCCCCATAGGGAGCCCCACCGAAGGCCCCAGTGCTGCCGCCCGCATGCGTCCCGCACACCCAATTCGGCACACCCCTCACACGTTTCGTGGCCCCATAGGGAGCCCCACCGAAGGCCCCAGTGCTGCCGCCCGCATGCGTCACCCACACCCAATTCGGCACACCCCTCACACGTTTCGTGGCCCCATAAGGAGCCCCACCGAAGGCCCCAGTGCTGCCGCCCGCATGCGTCCGCACACCCAATTCGGCACACCCCTCACACGTTTCGTGGCCCCATAAGGGAGCCCCACCGAAGGCCCCAGTGCTGCCGCCCGCATGCGTCACGCACACCCAATACAGCGCCGCACCCAATTCGGCACACCCCTCACACGTTTCGTGGCCCCATAGGGAGCCCCACCGAAGGCACCAGTGCTGCCGCTCGCATGCGTCACCCACACCACATTCGGCACACCCCTTACACGTTTCGTGGCCCCATAGGGAGCCCCACCGAAGGCCCCAATGCTGCCGCCCGCATGCGTCCCGCACACCCAATTCGGCACACCCCTCACACGCTTCGTGGCCCATAGGGGGACCCCCACCGAAGGCCCAGGTGCTGCCGCCCGCATGCGTTCACGCCACACACGCCACACCCAATTTTTTTTGTTTTGTGTTTTTTTTTTTTTTTTTTTTTTTTTTCGGGGCACACCCCTCACACGCTTTCGGGGGCCATAGCGAGCCCCCGAGGGCCAGTGCTGCCGCCCGCCATTGCGCACGACACACCCAATTCGGCACACCCTCACACGCTTTGTGGCCCCTAGGGGAGCCCCACCGAAGGCCCCAGTGCTGAACCGCCGCATGCGTTCCACGCACACCCAATCGGCCACACCCCTCACACGTTCTGTGGTCCATAGGGCCCCAGTGCTTGCCGCACCGCATGCGTCCCGCACACCCATTTCGGCACACCCCTCACACGTTTCGTGGCCCCACAGGGAGCTCCACCGAAAGGCCCCAGTGCTGCCGTCCGCATGCGTCCCGCACACCCATTTCGGCACACCCCTCACACGTTTCGTGGCCCCATAGGGAGCTCCACCGAAGGCCCCAGTGCCCGCGCCCGCATGCGTCACCCACACCCATTTCGGCACACCCCTCACGCGTTTCGTGGCCCCATAGGGAGCTCCACCGAAGGCCCCAGTGGCGGCGCTCACATGCGCATGCGTCCCGCACACCCATTTCGGCACATCCCTGACAGGTTTCGTGGCCCCATCATCCACCAGAGGCCCCAGTGGCGGCGCTCACATGCGTCACCCACACCCACCCAATTCGGCACACCCCTCACACGTTTCGTGGCTCCATAGGGAGCTCCACCGAAGGCCCCAGCGGCCGCGCTCACATGCGTCCCGCCACCCATCCCGGCACGCCCCTCACAACAACAGGTTTCGTGGCCCCATGGGGAGCTCCACCGAAGGCCCCAGTGCTGCCGCCCGCATGCGTCACCACCCGCACCCAATTCGGCACACCCCTCACACGTTTCGTGGCCCCATAGAGAGCTGCACCGAAGGCCCCAGTGGCGGCGCTCACATTGCGTCCCCGCCACACATCCCAGTACACCCCTCACGCGCTTCGTGGCCCCATAGGGAGCTCCACCGAAGGCCCCAGTAGCGGCGCTTACATGCGTCTCCGCCACCCATCCCGGCACCCCCCCCGCAGCAGCATCATGTCTTCGGGGACCCATAGGGAGTTCCACTGGAGGCCCCACTGGCGGCCCCCACATGCGTTTCCGCCACCCATGTCGGCACGCCCCGCGCGTGTTTCATGTCCCCACAGGGAGCTTCGCCGAATGCCCCAGTGGCACCCATCTCGGCACACCCCTCACACGTTCCGTAGTCCTATGGGGAGTTCCACTGAAGATGAAACCCGCAGCTGCGGCATTGACAACTGCATATGGTTGGGTTCTTCGCCAGGCTAATGTTTAAAAAGAAAAAACTTTATATATATATATATATATATATACACATTATGTTTAAACTAGTGTGTGTGTGTGTGTATATATATATGCCGACGACCGACAACAGGCTTTCGGAATAGAGCGGTCCGACGCGTGCGCGCCCAGGTCGGGGCCACCCCAAGAGAACCGCCATGAGGCACGTCATCGGACCTCAAAACTCCAGCTGCAGGCGGGCGCAGAAGGCGAGAATGCCGAGGGTGACAACAACCGCCTGCAGCTGTCGTAGCTCTCGTGAGAGACTTGCTAAGTGAGGGCCTGCACCTCGTCGGCGCCAGGCCCGTGTGGGAACATCGTATCTGTCGGCGAATCGAAGGTCTGGCGTGGATCTCCCCCACCCCACCCCCACCCCACCCCACCCCACCCCACCCCCCACCCCACCCCACCCCCACCCCACCCCACCACACATGCGCCTTAGACCGCGACTCCACCTCCTCCTCCAATTGCGACGTGGGACATGAAGTATGACTCCCACCATATGTTCATCCTTGATCTTGGCGACTGGAATCGGCGGCCTCGGTGCAGGCGCGTGCCCACTTGGCTCCACCTGCCAGCGCCCCGGCGCACCAGTCCCCCCACTCCTGGGCGCGATCTCGTCGCCCCCGTGGTAGGCAAGCTTCTGCATTCAAATGCGCAAACTGATATAGTGAGAATAGAGATCCTGCCAACAGTTCTGCGCACTATAGGAAGCCCGTACTACGCAAAGGAATCAGAGCAGCTTGGAGGAGCCCTAGCCAGAAAAACTTCCCACCAGGAAAATGAGAATTGAAGATTCCACCGTGGGCCGATGCGTTGTACGATGGCGAAACCGATTCTCTGAAATATGCTGCATTCGCTAGATATTTACCGCTAGAAACCAAGGAGTAGAGTTCGTGAACACGTCGCGCCAGCCAATGGAGGGCTCGATATGGGCTCCGAGTTGGCGACCTTTCGGCGCAGAGAAGCTCCCCAAGAGGTATGTCCACAACCTGATAGCTAGAGCCGCCTCGAAGACCTTCAGGAAGGCACTGCAAAGAACCTTCCCCCCCCCACGCGCGATCACTCCAAGCCCCATACATCTCACCCAAAGCATTCTGAAGATCCGATCTCTCAGATGAATCTGGCAGCTTGTAGCCACCCACAATCTCCAAGGACCTCAAGGTAGCCTCCAAACGTTCTTCCAGGTCAGAGTAGTTCGAAGCCTCTGGTGCAGGGCCGATGGGAAGGTCGACTGGCAATCGCGCAAACTGGCGAAGCCTCTTTCTTCACTTTGACGCAACCGACGCCTTCCCTGCGCGCCAGGAAGACGGGGTGGCGAGGAAAGATATGCTCGTCCATCTCTGCGCGGGCGTTGTCAATGCACGTTAGCAATGACTTCCCAACAAGAAAATAATCGAAGCACGTGCCTGGATTAGATGCTACGCATGGTATCGTCGGCGCTGGAACCACAAGCGTGGGGTCCGAAGCCCCCCTTGAAGACATTTGGTTCTAGATTGAAACCTGCACCAGCGATGCAGGGTACATCGTTGCGCAGAATGTCTTCTCCCAAGACGCTAGCAGAGCGAACATCGGCTTGTCCGAGGCCTTCTCCGTTCTTCCAATATCCGCAATATATGGAGACAACCCCCAGCGCCTTCGAGCGAAAGAAGACATGTAGAAGTCAATGTTCCACCAGAGGCCCTTCCAGACCTGGTTGCAGCCATAAGTCAAGATGAGCTCTGGCCGAGATGCACACTCCAGCCGAGTGTCCCAAGCGCTGCGCGATGCAGCATGGCGCCCAGAAACTCTCCCAGCCAAGCTCGCGCACACTTTCTTTAGCCGCGAGGAGGCCTTGACCATGAAGCCCACGTTCTTGAACAAGTACTACGTGAGCCTCACATTCCTTTATCAGCGAAGCCGCAGTGGACCAACGCTTGCCGTTGATCGCGAGGATCTGCAGCCCGCCTTTCGACGCTTTGGACTGGGCGCTACCCGCCCGACCGAACTGGCCGAGCAGCACCCGAGGCCGCCTCCCCCGCTTCTGCGAGCCTCAGGAGGAAAAAAAAACACAGACACAAGCAACCGTCGATCCCCAGGAAAATATGGGAAGTGGGGGGGAAGACAAAAATCCAGAAAAATATGAGAAAATATTGAAAATATCTGGAATATCAGAAATATGAATATCGTTTCGAACGTGAAGAGCGCCCGGCCGCTGACTCATCTTCCGGGGCGCCTGGTCTGCGGCCCTTTTCTGTCAGCCAAGGGGGCCGGTGGCATCGCGGAATCTCCTGTTGCAGAGCGTTCTTGTTTGGCTTCAGCTTCCTTTTCAAAGTTCGTCCACTCGCGCCGCCTGACGTTCCTCTACCAGACCTCCCGCAGTGCGAATCTGGGCGGCAAAGGTACCCATCTGCGCGTGCAAGCCTTCCAACAGCTGAGGTTGGAGATGCTGACACATGTAGTTGCCTTTGCCTTTCGCCATGACTTGAAGCTTATCCCAGCTGCTCCCGGCGCTCTTCACGTTCGAAACGACCCAAGCCAGGAGGGGTTGAATGGGGTCGGTCATGAGCGCCCTCGTAAGATTGAATGCACGCAGTTCCAACTCCGCCTTTTGGATGCGAGCGGCTTCAAGGTCCGCCCTGAGCAGCGCCTGCTTCACTTCCAAGTCCGCCAGCGCTTGCTCCTGGGATTCCACGTACTGCGTCTGCTTCTCTAGTTGGCCTTACGCCTTTTGCAACCTTCTCAATGCTGCCATGGTGAGCTGGCTTTCCGTCTTTTCCGCATCTCGCTCATCACGTAGGCATTTCAAGACCATTTCTTGAGAGGCAATGGTTTCTTCGCAACTTATCTTGTCTTCAGCAGATTCTGAATTGGATTCCATAGATTTCAGCATGTCCAAGGACTGCTGCAAGGGAATGATATGCGTGCCAATGTTCTGATGTGACGAAGCTGTTGCCGTATCTGATGTAGCCTTATATTTCTTGCTCGGCGGTACTGGCCGCGGGTCGTCTTGCGACTCCCAATCAGATCCGCATTGTCAGCACCACGAATGTTTCAAATTCACACTCGCTGCACATACCAAGCATGCCCATGCGCAGGCAGCTGCCACCTGCTTTGGCGGGGGCGGGCGACGCCGGTCTGGGTCGGAAACTTTTGCCTTACCCTTCCCTTTGCCCTTGCCCTTGCCCTCGCCACGGCCTCCCGTCTTTCAAAAGAGGAAGGTACGTTACTCGCCTACGGCCCAGCTGTGGCACTGGTCGGGATCGTGGGCGATAACTGAATGCAGGCGCTGCGCCGCTCAAAGGGCCATCAGGCCCCTTGAGTCAAAATGGCTACGGACCTCCTCCTCCTCCTGCTCCTCCTCCTTCTCCTCCCTCCTCCTCCTTCTCCTCCTTACCCTCTCCTCCTCCTCATCCTACTCCTCCTCCCCCTCATCTCCTCCTCCTCCTCCTTCCCCCTCCTCCGCGTCCTCCTCTCCCCCTCCTACTCCTCCTCCTCCTCCTCCCCTCCTCCCGTCCTCCCCTCACCTCCTCTCTCCTTGTTCGCATAATCATCCTCGTCCTCCTCGTACTCCTCGTCCTCCTCCGCTGTCTCCTCGTACTCTCTCGTTCCCGCCTCCGTCCCCTCTTGTACCTCCTCCTCGTCCTCCTTCCTCGTCTCTGCTTCCTCCTCCCCCTCCCCTACGTTTCTATCCTCCTCCTCACTCTGCTCTCCTCATCCGCCTCTCCTC
>CAUYUJ010014865.1:91745-94245 GCA_963575745.1 Prorocentrum cordatum | reverse complement strand
ATTACTACTACTACTACTACTACTACTACTACTACTACTACTTTACCACTACCCCTACTACTACTACTACTACTACTACGACTACTACTACTACGATTACGTCTACTACTACGTCTACCACTACTACCACCACTACCACCACTACTACTACTACTACTACTACTACTACTACTACGACTATTGCTTTTATCACCCTAGGAAGTCCTAACGATCGGGCCGTTCTCGGATTCCGCGGGGGGCCCAGATGGCCAAACACTGAATCAGTGACTTTCCATGTGGGACCCCCGCGGAATCCGCAGAGATCCACAGATGGAAAACATTGAGTCAATGATTCTTGATTTGAAACCTCCCGCGGAATCCGCACTGCGCCCGCGATTGCATTCCGCCTCCTCAGAGTTCGGGTGTGGGGGCAGATGGGAAAATATTGCCTCAGTGATTTTCCATTTGAGGCGGCCCAATAGAAAGCTTTCTAAGGCGGCCCAATAGATATTCCTTAAGGTGGCCCAACGAGCATTCCTTATGACAGCCCAGTCGAAATTCCTTGAGGCGGCCCCAAAAACGTGCCCTAAGGCGGCCCAGTAGAGATTCGTCAAGGCGGCCCAATGGAACTCCCTGGCGGTCGCGACTGGAAAATCCGTCGGACAAATTCCACATGTTTCCAGAACCAGGAACAGCGAGTGTCAGGTCATAACAAAAATAAATTGGAATTGTTCTAAATGTTTCCGGAGCGTGACAGACTAAAGCTTGCTCCCAGAAGCCTTCAAAAAAGTCCTGGAAACCTTCACCAAGCTCCCAGAAGCCTTCAGAGAGCTCCCAAAAGCCTTCAGAAAGCTGTCATAAGCCTTCAGAAAGCTTCCAGAAGCCATCAGAAAGCCTTCAGAAGCCGCCAGAAAGCTGCCAGAAGTTTTCAGACAACCATCATAGATAGGGTTTCAGAGAGCTCCCAGAATCTTGCAAACAAAAAAATCCCAGCAGCTTTCAGACAGCCCCCAGAAAGTTCCCAGAAGCTTTCAGCAAAGTTCCAAAAGCCTTCAGAAAGCTCCCAGAAGCTTCAGAAAGCCCCCAAAAGCCTTCAGAAAGCTTTCAGAAGCCTTCAGAAAATTGTCTAAAGCCTTCAGAAAGGTTTTTGCAGTCGTCAGAAGGATGTCTGAAAGCTCACAGAAATCCGCCGAAAGCTTTCCGAATGTCTCCAGAAGCTTAAGGCTCAGAGGCCTCGCGGAAGCTCTTCAAGAGCTTCCCAGAGGCTTCTCAGAAACCTTTTTTCAGAGGCCTCCCAGAGGTCTTCAGAGGGTTTGCAGAAGCTTTTCTGAGGCCCCGCAGAGGCCTTTTTCAGAATCCTCGCAGAGGCCTCTCAGAAGCCATGAGGAATTCCGAAAAATCATACAAATTGCCAGCTTCCTGAGAGTGCGTCCACATGAATCCTAGAGACTCCTGGGGATCCTTTTCTAAGGAACCCAACCAATTGTTAGGTTCTTGAGAGGACGTATGATGGAACCCGAAGAATTCCTAGAGATCCGGCCAATTCCCACATTCGGGGGAAGCCCTTCGAAGGAGTCCGGGGAATTCCTAAGGACCCCACCAATTGCCAGATTCCTGAGAGGACTCCTTAAGGAATCCCAGGAGTTTTTAGGGACCTTGAATATTCCCAGATTCATACGAGAGCCTCCGAATGAATCCAAATGATTTTTGGAGATCTTACCAATGGCCAGCAACTCCCAGAGTTCTGAGAGGGCATTTTCAGGATACCTCGGACGCCCTCAAGACCTGCAGCACCACTGAGGATATTTCAGCATCCGTCGAAACCCGCCATGGCCCATCGGAATGCCTCAGGATCCTTCCGAATCCTGAGGAATCCTGGGGGTGCCGTGAGAGCGCCGGCCCGCGCTTTGGCTGTCTTGGTGGACAATGGGAAAAGTTACCCCAAGAACCCCTTGCAATTCTATTGGAAGCATGCCATATTTGCTGCGACACGAAGGTTCGGTATGCACAGGCAAAGGGTTGACTATCATTACCGAATAATGAATAGCATACAGAAGTGAGGTGTGGTGTAGCCAACACGAACGTGGGGTGTGAAATTGATGTGTGTCTTATTGTTTGGGTGATCCAATAATGTCGCTTTACAATCTAGAGTGGTCGAAGGGGGTGTGTGGCCAGACACGAAAATGACGCGTGACCCTATGATCATTACGATTACCACGACTACCACTATTACTACTAATATTACTGCTACTACTACTACTACTACTACTACTACTACTACTACTACTACTACTACTACTACTACTACGACTACTACTACGACTACTACTACTACTACTACTACTACTACTACTACTACTATTACTACTACTACTACTACTACTACTACTACTACTACTACTACTTAACACCACTACTACTACTACTACTACTACTACTACTACTACTACTACTACTACTACTACTACTACTACTACTCAATACTTACTACTACTACTACTACTACTACTACTACTACTAC
>CAUYUJ010014865.1:44075-91645 GCA_963575745.1 Prorocentrum cordatum | reverse complement strand
CTTCTCCTCCTCCTCCTCCTCCTCCTTCTTCTCCCCCGTCCTCCTCCTCCTCCTCATCCCTCCTCTTCTCCTCCTCCTCCTCCTCCTCCTCCTCCTCCTACTCTTCCTCCTCCTCCTTTGTTCCCGCATTGTCCTCCGAATTGCAACACCGTGAGAGAGCACGACGGGAGCTCAAGACCCAATTTGTCTGCTCTGCGGCGTTTCTCGAGCCGGGTCGATCGGTGAGGGCCTTGGGGCCCACAACTCGGCGAACGCGTTTGGTGTGAAACAAATGCAACGCTCGGATCTCAGGTTTCTGTTGCCCCATGCAGGTGAGGCAGGTCGTGAGGTTCAGCTCGGAGACGTCGAAGTACGCCGAGTTCCCGGACGACTTCGTGCTCGTTTGGCGCTTCGTGGGGCTGCTGTCCGAGGCCGCCCCTTCCGCGCCATCGCGCGAAGGTCTGCGGGGCGAGCCGCTGTGCCGGATGGTGCTGCAGGGCGTCCGGCTGATGCACCTGTGCGGGTACGACTACAGCGACGTCGTCGTCGTGCTGGCCCATGCCAGCGTCTAGCGAAGACGCCTGTGGCGAGCCACCGCCGCCCCCTGCCTTCTGGACGCGCCCACGGTGGCCAGACGCTGGGCCGAGGCCTGGCCCAGCTCAGCTGCTGGACTCCGCGTGCGCGTGGCCCTCACGGGCCTCTCCGCGCGACACCTCTCCCGGTTCCGTCTGGATCGGCCGAGACCCCACCAGTCACCAGCCTCGAACTTATCCCTATCCCTAAGATTGACACGCTACAAGGAGATGGCAGTCTCAGGGATGCACCCTCAGGAACTGAGGAAATCCCTGAGATCGCCATCGTGATGAGGCGATGCCCAACATAGGGATAGGGATATGTTCCAGGCTGGTAAACCAGGAAGCCTCGGGACAGGCCTGACACAGTCAGAGTCTGGCACGCCAGCAGCCACCCACTGTTGACAGACCACAGGGGGGCAGCGGATCGAAGACGCCTGCGGCGAATCACCGCCGCCCCCTGCCCTTGTGGAAGCGCCTATGTGGCTGACAGCTGGGCTAGAGCCTGGCCAAGCTAGCGGGCCAGTTGTTCTTCGAGTGGGGGAGCAAGAGGTTTGAAAGCGCTCATGTGTCCGAGCGTTGTGGCACGAGCTTGCCAAGCGGTCGGACCATGTGTTCCCCCAATCGTTGCGGAAACCCTTCGGGGAATATTTCTGGGAAGATGGCGGGGAAGATCAGGAGGGGAAGAGGAGGAGGAGAATGAAGAAGGAGGAGGAGAAGGAGGGCGAACATAAGGAGGAGGAGATGAGATGAGGAGGAGGAGGAGTCTTGGGCGTCTTGGAGGCCTCTTGGGCCGTCTTGAGGGCCTCTTAGGGCTGTCTGGGGCCTCTTGGGCGATCTTTGGGGGCACTTGGGCCGTCTCGGACCGTCGGAAGGCCGAAAAACAGCAGATGCCACAATCCTTGAAAAACTTATTGGAAATTAATGATTTTGGCCTATTCGGGCCTTCCTGGAGGCCCTCTGGGGAGCCTCGTGGGCCGTCTTGGGCCATCTTCGGGCCATCTTCGGCCGTTTTGGTGGGCTCCTGGCCCGGCCGACGCCGTCGGAAGTCGTTTGGGGAGCCACTCTGGGTCGACTGTGGGTCCTCTTGGAGTGCTCCAGGGCCGTCTTGGAGGCCATCTTGGGCGTCTCAAAAGCCTCCTGGGCCGTCTTGAGGGCCCCTTGGGGCCGTCTTGGGGGCCTCTTGGGCCATCTTGGAGGCCTCTTCGGCGATCCTTGGGCGATCTTTGGGGGCTCTTGGGCCGTATCGGGCCGTCGGAAGGCCGAAAAGACGCAAATGTCAAAATCCTTCAAAAATCTATGGGAAATGATTGTTTGTGGCCTTTCCTGGCCTTCCTGGAGACCCTCTTGGAGGCCTCTTGGGCCGTCTTGGGCCAGCTTCGAGCCAATTTCGGCCATCTTGGTGGGCTCCTGGCCCGTCTGACGCAGTCGGAAGCCTTTTGGCGGGCCTCTTTGGGCCGACTTGGAGCCCTCTTGGGGTGCTCCAGGGCCGTCTTTGAGGCCATCTTGGGCGTCTTGGAGGCCTCCTGGGTCGTCTTTGTGCCCCCTTGGAGCCGTCTTGGGGGCCTCTTGGCCAGTCCTGAGCCCATATTGGAGGCCTCTTGGGCGCTCTGTGGGCGATCTTGGGGGCCTCTTGGGCCGTCTTGGGTCGTCGGAAAGCCGTGAAGGAGCAAATACGAAGAACCTTCAAAGCCATACGGAAAGATTTTGGGCTCTTCGGGCCCTCCTGGAGGACCTCTTGGAAGCCTCTTGGGCCGTCTTGGAGGCCTCTTGGGCACCTCTTGGGCCGTCTTAGGCCGTCATGGAAGTTTCTTGGGTAGACTTGGAGGCATCTCCTCTCTTGGGCTGACTTGGAGGCCATCTTGGACCATCTTGGAGGCCATCGTGGGCCAACGTGGCCATCTTGGAGGCCATCTTCAGCCGTCTTGGAGGAAACATTGGGGAAATCCTGCTCCGTAGCAATCCTCCTGGGACCCCGGCGGGACGGGTCGAAGCCCCAGGGGGAGTTCTTTTGGAAAAGGACGAAAACAAAAACCGAGAGGGATTAGCACGCCAGGCACCCCTGCGATGAATCGACAGGGGGCGGCAGAACGAAGACGCCTACGGCGAATCACCGCCGCCGCCTGCCTTTGTGGAAGCGCCTATGTGGCCGAACGTTGAGGCCAGACCTGCCAAGCTATCGGACCATGTGTTCCCCGAATCTGTTTGGAAAGCCTTCGGGGAACAAGTGGGCATCTTGAAGGTCATCTTGGCCGCCTGGAGGCCATTTTGACCCTTTCGGGCCTTCTTGGAGGAAGTCTTGGAGGGCTCTTGGGCCGTCTTGGAGGCCATCTTGAGCGCCTTGGAGGCCTCTTCGGCCGTCTTGGGGGCCTCTTGGGGCCGTCTTGGGCCTCTTGGGCGATATTTGGGGGCATTTGGGCCGTCTCGGGCCGTCGGAAGGCCGACAGAAAGCAACAACCCATGGGAAATCAATGATTTTGGCTAATTCGGGCCTTCCTGGAGGCTCTCTTGGAGGCCTCTTGGGCCGTCTCGGGCCATCTTAGTGCCATCTTCGGCCGTCTTGGTGGGCCCTTGGCCCGTCCGACGCCGTCGGAAGCCGTTTGGAGCCGACTTGGGGCCCTCTTGGAATGCTCCAGGGCCGTCTTGGAGGCCATCTTGGGCGTCTTAAAAGCCTCCTGGGCCGTCTTGAGGGCCTCTTGGGGCCGTCTTGGGGACCTCTTGGGCCGTTCTGGGGCCATCTTGGAGGCCTCTTCGGCGATCCTTGGGCGATCTTTGGGGGCTCTTGGGCCGTATCGAGCCGTCGGAAGGCCGAAACGAAGCAAAGGTCAAAATCTTTCGAGCACTTAGGGAACATGAGTGTTTTCGGCATTTTCTGGCCTGCCTGGAGGCCCTCTTGGAGGCCTCTTGGGCCGTCTTGGGCCAGCTGCGAGCCAACTTCGGCCATCTTGGTGGGCTCCTCGCCCGTCGGAGGCTGTTTGGGAGGCCTTTTTGGGCCGACTTGGGGCCCTCTTGGGGTGCTCCAGGGCCGTCTTAGAGGAGGCCTCTTGGGTCGTCTTTGTGCCCCCTTGGGGCCGTCTTGCGGGCCTCTTGGGCAGTCCTGAGGCTATCTTAGAAGCCTCTAGGGCGCTGTGGGAGCAATCTTGGGTGCCTCGTGGGCCGTCTTGGTCGGAAAGCCGAAAAGGAGCAAATACCAAGAACCTTGAAAGCCATAAGGAAAATCAATGATTTTGGCCTCTTCGGGCCCTCCTGGAGGACCTCTTGGAGGCCTCTTGGGCCGTCTTGGAGGCCTCTTGGGCGCTCTGGGGGCGATCTTGGGGGCCTCTTGGGCCGTCTTGGGTCGTCGGAAAGCCGAAAAGGAGCAAATACGAAAACCTTTGAAGCCAGAAGGAAAATCAATGATTTTGGCCTCTTTCGGGCCCTCCTGGAGGACCTCTTGAAGGCCTCTTGGGCCGTCTTGGAGGCCTCTGGGGCCTCTTGGGCCATCTTCGGCCGTCTTGGACTCTATTGTGCCGAATGGGAGGCCATCTTGGACCATCTTGGGCGGACTTGGAGGCCATCTTGGACCATCTTGGAGGCCATGGAAAAAGTACCAACACCCAAACTGGAATAAACTAGCACGCCGGGCACCCCTGCGATGAATCGACAGGGGGCAGCGGATTTAGTGGCCTCCGGCCCCTGCCGCCGCCGTGCCTGCGTCGTGGACGAGAGGTCTCTCGGGAGAGGGGTCTCTGGGGGGGGCCTCCTGGAAGCCTGTTGGAGGCCTGCCTCTTGGGGGTCTCTTGGGTCTTGTGAGCCCCCCGGAGGCCTTTTGGGGGCCCAGCAGTTCAAGCAATCGGGGTTCTGGGGCCCTTGGGACAATATTCCATGTTGATCGTGGATGACCTGAGGACGCTCCACTCAGTGCCAACTGCACGATGGCGGACTTCAAAGGCGTCCTGGTTACGCTGGGCGATCGGATGACTGCGGACGAGACGGCGCACGTTGTTATGCTCCTGGTCTTCCTGGCACACTGCTTCGTTCTCGACGAGAATTGTCCGCTCAGGTGCTGGCAGAAGTACATTTTCCGCAAATACTGCACGCTGAAGGTCTGCACCATAACCATACCGCCTGTGTGCGGGGCCTCGCTGCCTTCCCTCCCTTTCTCCCGGTCTCTCTCTCTCTCTCTCTCCTTCTCTCATGCCCCGCCATTCTCAACCACGGGGCAAGTGAAAAGCTACCTCCTCTCGGCCTGCGGTGGTGCCTGGAGGTCCCCAGAGGCCCCCGGTGGAAGGCTTCTTGTGGTCGGGCCCCGTACTGTGCTCCAGAACCGGCAGGCCGGTGGGATCCTGGCCCGGTGTTGCTCTCGTCCTGGCCTCTTTTTGCGCGCCCGCGCGCGAGAGGTGCTGGACGCGGCCACGTTCCGGATCTTCCAGATGCGGGACTTCCGCCTCAGGGTCTCGGAGCAGGATCCTCGGCGAAATCTGAACCCTGCCCTCGCCGATTCACGATTCAGGCAACTCGGTGGGCTGCGGGGGTAGGATTCGGAGTCAATCACCGAAATCTGAACCCTGCCCGTGGATTCAGATCCATTGTTGGGACGAACTCGCAACATCGCAACATCAGACATTTATATATATATATATATATATGTATCACCACCGGGGCCCTGACCCCATCTTTCTGCGCCACTGCTCGAGACCGATCGATGTGTGAGGATCCCGGGGCCAGAGAGCGGGCGAAAACGTCCTCTGTAAAAACAGTGCAACGCCAGGATCTTGAAGGCCCATCCACTCAGGAGAATCGGTGGTTGGCGGGGGTGGGGTTCGGATGTCGCCACCTATCGAAGAACGAACAACACCGAATAAACATGACTTCTCGGACGTCAGCGCGGATCTCTTGGATCGGCAGCGCCTCCGGCGCCGCCCATGGCGTGCTCAGCGAGCCAAGGAAGGGGGGTCCCAGCGCCGATCCAAGAGATCCGCGCGGACCTCCGAGACGTTGTCCTTCTGCCGCTTTCGTTCTTCAATCAATGGAGACGTCCGAACCCTACCCCCACCTGTCGGGCCGGACGAGAGGGCAGGATAAGGAAAGGGGTGGTCACGAAACTTGCTGCATGCAGCTGGTTTCGGCCCCGCTGCCAGGCCCATTCCTCGATGCATGGGCGCCTCCCGGCGCCAGGAGGCGCCAGGATGACCAGCTACGTGAGCTGATCCCTTACCCTGCCGTCCTCCCCGAACCTGGCGTTAAGTCGGGCATGTCCCTCTACAGGAGGAACATTTGAGAATAGTCAAAGACTAGTCTGGGGGCGATCATTCGACTACTTCGAATGATTTGTTTGAGTACGTGTTGGCCATCTTCTGTTTTTGTTCCAAAACCCGCCGGTAGGAGCACATGCCCGACCCAAACCTGGCGGGGGGACCTCGAGTTTCTGGATAAGCGTCGGGGGGGCGTCACCCCCGCCGACGGCCCCACATCGACCCCCGTCGCGGGCAGCCACACCGCGCGCCGAAGGCGCTCCGACCCCCGTCGCGGCGAGACGACGAGGCGAGGTTGACCCCCGTCGGGGGGGTCCCCCCCCAACGCTTATCAAGAAACCCGGAGGAGGAGGAGGAGGAGGAGGAGGAGGCGGAGGCGGAGGCGGAGGAGGAGGAGGCGGAGGCGGGGGAGGAGGAGGAGGAGGCGTAGGAGGAGGGAGAGGAGGAAGAGGAGGATGAGGAGGAGGAGAGAGGAGTGAGAGGAGGAGACTAGGAGACTAGGAAGACTAGGGAGGAGGAGAGAGGAGGAGGAGGAGGAGGATGGAAGTAAGGAGGATAGGAGGAGGAGGAGGAGGAGACGAGAGAGGAGCAGGGAGCAGACGCCGCCACCCGCAGGAGGGGCGGCAGGCGCTGGGCCGGCTGCTGGACCCCAGGACACGCCGGGGGCGCCCCCGCGGAAGCCGGGCGGGCGCGCTTTCGAGCGGGCCCGCGCGGAGCGGGGCCTCCGACGGGGGGGGCAGCGGTCTCGCGCAGAGGGGGGGGGGTATATTGGTGCTAGATGTCCTCCTTGGAGGCGCGCGTCCGACACACACACACACACACACACACACCACACACACACCACACACACCACACACACCACACACACCACACACACCACACACACACACACCACACACACCACACACACCACACACACCACACACACCACACACACACCACACACACCACACACACCACACACACCACACACAGACACAGACACAGACACACACACACACACACACACACACACACACACACGCGCACACACACATACACACACACACACTACAGATGTCTATATCTACATATAGACATATTTTTATACATATATACATATATCGGCGCACCGGGTCCGGGGGCCCGGGGCCGGGACCTCGACCGCAAATGTGCACCCCGGGGGGCCCGGAGGCTCGTCGGGGCTTGCCGGAGGCCTCCCCAGTCAGGCAAGACGGCCCAAGAAGCGCCCAAGACGGCACAAGAAACTTCCAAGAGGCCTCCAAGAGGGCTCCGAGATGCTGAAGATGGCCTCCAGACGTCCAAGGACGCCCCCAAGAGGCCCCAAGAAGCCTCCAACATGCGTCCCAAGAGGGCCCCTAGACGCAAAAATTGGCCCATTCCCTTCGTAAAACGTACATTTTCAACAAAGTTGTCTTTTTGGCTTTCCGACGTTACAGGACGGCCCAAGAGGCGCCCAAGACCGCCCCAATACGGCCCAAGAAGCTTCCAAGAGGGCCCCAGGACAGCCCAAGAGGGCCCCAAGACGGCCCAAGAGGCGCCCAAGATGGCCCAAGAGGGCCCCAAGACGGGCCCAAGAGGGGGCCCAGAGGGGGACCACGAACCGTAAGCTCGAGCCTTCCGCCCCAAGAGGCCGCCAGGAGGCCCCCAGGAGGCCCCTCAAGAGGCCCCGGGAGACCCCAGACGTCCAAGGACGCCCCCAAGAGGCTCCAAGAAGCCTCCAACATGTGTCCCAAGAGGGCCCCTAGACGCAAGAATTGGCCCATTCCCTTCGTAAAACGTACATTTTTAACAAAGTCGCATTTTGGGCTTTCCGACGTTACAGGACGGCCCAAGAGGCGCCCAAGACCGCCCCAAGACGGCCCAAGAAGCTTCCAAGAGGGCCCCAGGACAGCCAAGAGGGCCCCAAGACGGCCAAGAGGCGCCCAAGATGGCCCAAGAGGGCCCCAAGACGGGCCCAAGAGGGGGCCCAGAGGGGGACCACGAACCGCAAGCTCGAGCCTTCCGCCCCAAGAGGCCGCCAGGAGGCCCCCAGTAGGCCCCTCAAGAGGCCCCAGGAGACCCCAGACGTCCAAGGACGCCCCCAAGAGGCCCCAAGAAGCCTCCAACATGCGTCCCAAGAGGGCCCCTAGACGCAAAAATTTGCCCATTCCCTTCGTAAAGCGTACATTTTCAACAAAGTTGTCTTTTTGGTTTTCCGACGTTACAGGACGGCCCAAGAGGCGCCCAAGACCGCCCCAAGACGGCCCAAGAAGCTTCCAAGAGGGCCCCAGGACAGCCCAAGAGGGCCCCAAGACGGCCCAAGAGGCGCCCAAGATGGCCCAAGAGGGCCCCAAGACGGGCCCAAGAGGGGGCCCAGAGGGGGACCACGAACCGCAAGCTCGAGCCTTCCGCCCCAAAAGGCCGCCAGGAGGCCCCCAGGAGGCCCCTCAAGAGGCCCCTCAAGAGGCCCCAGGAGACCCCAGACGTCCAAGGACGCCCCCAAGACGCTTCGCGTCACCAATTTCTTCTCGCAACGATTCCTGGGTCTGTGACTCGACAGAACCTAAGCGCGCGCGAAGCGCGCGCGTGGTTCTAGTACACATATAAGTAAGCGTGAACGCTTTCTGCGCCTGTGTAGATCCACAGTTATGACTCGCTCGGTATCGCTACATAGATGCATGGGTGCATTCTCATCCTCCCGCGCGCACCGCTCTGCAATGTCTCGGCCCAGGGGGCGCGCGCCCCGTCCACTTTTCTAGGTTGCGGGGCCACTCCGTGCGGAGCACCTCCGGCGATTGGGCGTCCGCGGCGGCCGCCCCCCCCACCTCGTGCACATTCA
Organism: Prorocentrum cordatum; assembly: GCA_963575745.1. Taxonomy (NCBI): domain Eukaryota; class Dinophyceae; order Prorocentrales; family Prorocentraceae; genus Prorocentrum; species Prorocentrum cordatum. The sequence continues at coordinate 83,039 of CAUYUJ010014865.1, read as the reverse complement.
TGCGGGCACCCCCCCGGGGGCCAAGCGCCCGCGAGCGCTGCCAGCGCGCGTTCTGGCAAGGAGCCCGCGCCCGAGCCCGGGCCGGCTTCCCCCGCCTCGCCTCCGCGCAGCGCAGCGTCGGACCGTGCCGGCAAGGCCAGGGCGCGCGCGGCCGCGGCGCGAAGAGGCCCCCCAAGCCGCGGAAGCGCCCCAGCGAGGGGCGCAGCGGCCCGCGGACCGCGGGCGAGGCGCAGCGGCTCCCGAGAGACCCACCCCGCGCCCAGCCGGAGGTTTCCCGCCCCCGGCATCTCTCAGCGGGAAGCGCTACTACGCGCTTCTCGCTCGGCGCGGCGGCTCGCCGTCCTCGGTAGCTGGGACCGAGCTCGCGGTGCAAGAGGTCGGGGGGGCGCGCGCCGGCCACGGCGCTGCCCCGCATGGCCCCCCCACGCTAAAGGAGGCGCTAAACTGCGCCGCCTGCTGTCGGGATCAGCGCCGGGACGCGCGCGGAGTCTGCGAGATCCCCGCGCGCTTCTTGCGACGGCGGGCCGCGGCGCCGCGGCCGCGGCGGCCGCGCGCGGGGAAGCCGACGGTCGACGAGGACATGGCGGCGAGGGCGACCAGGAGTTGTTCGCGGCGTTCCCCACGGAGGAGCACGCTCGCCTCGAGCTCCTGCTTCGCGAGATGCTCACCCCTCTCGCGCCGATCGCCTCGGGCGACTCCATGGCGCCGGCACTTCCCGCGGACGTCTGCACCTCGCTGACACCGCGCCTTTCAACCGCCAGCGGACCCGGCGACGGGCCTGCCAGCGGAGGATGGCGCTCAAATGGCGCCAGCGCTCGCACGCGCGGCGTCGAGCGGGGGTCCGCCGCCGCTCAGGCGCATAGCGAACCTGCGCGCGCCCATGCTGGAACGCGCGACGGGCCTCGAGTCGTCGGCGGCCCCCACCGGGAGGAGAGCACGCGGCCCTAGCGGGGTGGCCCCCTGCCACGCAGCCGCCGCCGGCGAGCGGGCGCGACGGGAGCGCGGGCGCGAGATGGCGGGGCTTCCCCCGCTGCGCCATGGCCCGGAGGCCGCTCCGGCAGCCGCGACCCGGGCTTCGCGGCCCAGAGTGGCCCCCCCATCAGCCGCACCCTTCAGCAGATGGTCGGGGCGCCCCCGCTCGGCGCGGAGGGCCGGGCCGCCCTTGGCCCTGAGGCCCTCGCCCCCCAAGCGGGCGCCGAGCAGCAGCAGGCCGCCCCGGAGGCGACCGCGCCCCGGGCGGTCGCGCCTCCAGCGGGCACGAGCGAGTCGACGTCTGCGCGGACCACGGCCCCCACCGAGCAGCCCAGGCTGCTGCTGGAAGTTTCCAAGCAGCTCCAGACGCCGAAGCAGCCCGACGGAATGTCGCGCTGGGCTGTGCCCCAGAGGACTCGGCGCCCTCTCGGGCCCTGGCAGGAAAATAGGAAGACCGCGCGCAGACTGAACAACCCAGGCGCTGCACATGGCCAGCGGCAGCGAACGGCATGGGAAACGTAATCCCAGTTCTGACGAATGAGGCCTCGTGGCGGCATTTTGTGCGCACGGCGCAATTGCAGCTGCAATGCGCAATGATTTGTACATTCTTGATGCTCATGTTCAACATTTGTTTTCCGCACGTGTGTCCCACGCGCCTCTGGGTGCACGACTTCCCCGTTCTGTTCTGTTCGGGCCCCGGGAGCGCGCGGGGCGGCGGGGCGCGAGCTACCGAGGCGGAAGTCCGAGGCGAACGCCGGCCTCTTCGCGAAGCGGGTCGAGGCAAACGCATTCTAGGCGCGCGACGGCCTTTGGGCGAGGCCCGACCTCCGATCCTCGGCGGCCGAGTTCCCGGCGGAGCTGGGGCCGCTTGGGCCCCCGACGAGCCGGCCACGGGCAGGCGCGCCCAGCGCGAGGACGCACTGGCCAAGCTGCTGGCGGCAGCGGGGCAGATGGCCAGGGACAACGACGAGGCGCGGGCCGGGCGGCTCTTGACCGACCCGCCCCCCGCGGCCCAGGCTTCCGCTGCCAAGCCAGCGCGGGGCCGCGACGACATCGCGACGCCGTCGGAGCCCCGGCGGGCCGCGACGGCATTAGCCCCCACGCAGGGCGCCAAGGCCATAGACGAGACGCGCGGCGAGAAGCGCTCGGCGCCCAGCGCGGGCGCGGCAACGTTGAACAAGAGGCGGCACCTATCGGCCCAGGAGGAGGCGGCCTTGAAGAAGTGAGCGCCCAGCCTAGAGGAGGGCGCCGCGACGGCCGTTCCGGCCGCGATCCTCGCCGCGACGTTGCCGCGAGGCCCGGGCGAGAGCACAAGAACTTTTCGATTGCGCACCCCACCTTGAACGGCGCGACGCAGGCGCATCGGCGCCTCCGCCAGCTGCAGCGGCAGCAGAGGCCTTCGGCGCCTCCAGGGCGCAATTCGCGGTCGATGCCACATTCGCGGTCGACCCGACAGGGGCGCTGTCCATCTTTGAAGCTGCCACCTTGGTGGAAACTCGGTTGCAGTAGCTCGCTCAAGATCGCGCGCTGCGCGGGATCCGAATTCTCCGAGCCGCGCTGATCGGGAAGCGCCGGCATACGCTCGCCCTCGGGACGAGGGCGACAAGCCTGGGCACGCCCTGCCCGACGGGGCCCCCGACCGCTCCGCGCACGCCGTTGCCCCCAGGGACGCGGCCAAGGATATGGGTCGCCCCTGATCGCGCGAGGCGCAGCGCCCGCGAGCACCACCTCGGGGGCGCTTCCGCTAACATTCATCAGGGAAAAAACACAGACACAGTGAATCGTCGACTTCCATGAGAATATTGGAAAATATGGGAAGTGGGGGGGGAGACAACGACCCAGAAAATATTGGAAAATGTGGGGAACCTTTTTATTTGTGTGCACTTCTTTGATCGCTTCGCTCATTCCGCCGGCCCATACAGTCTCATGTCTGCCGTTTGCCCGAGGGCCCGGTGTCAACGCGGCGCTTTGGGGGTTCTTTTGCCAGGCGTCTCGGGAACCTCTTGGAGGCAGTGTTGAAGCCTCTTGAGGCCCCGTAAGGGCCGTTTGGGGGTCGTTGGGGCTTCTCGTTGGGCTTCTTGGGTGGTTCTTGGGGCGTCTTGGGGGACTTATTGGCGGGATGTTGGTGGCTTCTGAGGTGCTCCTAGGGGCAGAATCCCCCTTTGGGCGCCTCTTGGGCGGTCTTGGTGCTCTCTTGTGCCGTCTTGGGGTTATCTTGGGCCGTCTTGGGCCGATTTTAGCGGATTGTTGGGCTGTCTCGGGGCGATGTTTGGGGCTATTTGCGTAGTCTGAGGCGCTGTGAAACTCGAAACGCCGTTCATGCGGGAAGTGTACATGTTCCTTTGGAAATGGGACGACTTTTGATTGTAATGGCCGTCTTGGGGGGCCTCTTGAGGCTCTCTTGGGGCTTCTTGGCGGCCTCGACGGCAATTTTGAGGTCATCTCGGGCGATTTGGAACGATTGTTCGGCGATTTGAGGCCGCTTGGATTGTTTCGGGGGCGTTCCGGTGCCGTTTTGGCGCGCTCCTGGAGCGTTCTGGGGGCATGAGCCGAACGTCGAGCTCTGGGCGGCGTGCGGAAGCGATTGTGTGAGAGGGCGCGGTGGTGAGAAGAACAGCTCACCCCACCCGGCTTTCCGGGCGTTCCGGCGCAAGGAGGGCTTCTTCGCGGCACTTGTGAACGCTCCTGGACAGTGCTTTTTTGGCAGGTTCTTGACGCTTGTTGCAAGTCTGTAGGGGCCCCGTTGGGAGTCTACCGAAAGGAGAGCACATTGTAGCATCGCTTGCACTTGCTTGCGTGCTCGGTCGGGGGGGCATTTGGGGGGCCTCCTGGGGCCGCTTGGGGGACTCTTGGGGGCCTCCTGAGGGCCTCGTCGGGGCCTCCTGGGGCCTCTTAGGGGCCTCTTGGGGCCTCGGAGGGGCTTCTTGGGGCCGAGGGCTGGAAATGTTGTTTCGTGTTCCCTCTCTTGGGGCGTTCTTGGGGCCCTCTTGGGCCGTCTTGGAGGCTTCTTGGGCCGTCTTCAAGCCCTCTTGGGCCATCTTGGGGCCCTCTTGGGGGCCTCTTGGGCCCTCTTGGGGCGATCTTGGGGGCCTCTTGGGCCGTCTTGGGGCGTCGGGAAGCCGAAAAGGTGGAAGCTCCAAAATCTGTCAAGAAACCTAAGGAAAAGCAATGAATTTTGCCTCCTGGGGCCCTCCTCTTGGGAGTGACCTTGGAGGCCTCTTGGGGCGTCTGGGGGCTATCTTGGGCGTCTTGGAGCGATCTTGTTGCATGTCGGACCCCTCGTGTACCATCTTGGGGGCCTCTTGGGGGCCTCTTGGCCTTTCTTGGGGCTCGCGGGCACGTCTCGGAGCCCTGTTGGTGCGCTCATGGAGCGCTCTGGTGGAGTCGCCCGGGGATCAGCCGGGACTCGCCCGGGGTACTTTTCGTCCGGGGGCCCCCAGGGGCCGCCCCGCGCGCGCGAACTAGAGAATAATTAACCAGTTACCGGAGATCTTAGCACGCCTCCGGCCCGTTGGGCCGGCGGACGCGTTCCCCGGCGCCCCCACCCCTTGGGGCCGCGCGTGCGAATGCGGCGGCATATGCTGCGCGTCGCTTCGGCTTCAATGGCGCCGCGACTCCCCGCCGCCTCGAGAAGCGATTTCAACCCCACGGGCTCTCTCTCGACGAATCGCAGCGCGCGGCGGCGCTCAACGCCTCGATGGCCACGGGCGGCATTATGCGCCGTCGACCATTGCATGGGGGGGGCCCGAGGTGATCCTCGAAGAGGGGCCCGCGGCGTGCCCCGCGCATGCTTGCGTCCTGGGATGCCCTCCATTCCGCCTGGCTCTCGCGCGAAGGCCGCTGCGGTCGATGACCGGGCGGGGCTCGGCCCCGCCCCCCAGGGCCGGCGCGCGGGCCGCCCCGAGTTCGAGACCTCTTTCGATCGGGGCGCCGCCGCCCTGCGCGCCGAGGGCATCGGCGCCCGCCCGGACAGGGGCGCGAGGAGCGCCAGGCGCGCCGCCCCTCTCGGCATCGAGGTCCGCGGCCACCCCGCCAACGCGCATGGGCCCGCGTCCCGCGATGTCGCTCACCATGGGGGATGGACAGGCGCGCCCCCGCGCCGCCTCGTCTCCTCGCAGGCCTTTCATCTCGAGCGCCGTCGCTCCATACTCTGCAATATGGACAGGCTGTATAAAGGGCAGTGCCCTGTTGATCAAGACGCCGACGTCGTGCCCCTGTCCAACGCGGAGCGCTCTGGAGTCCTACTCTTGGCCTCGCTGGCGCCGCCGATGGTCGCCGACTTCCGCTAGCCCATGTCAAGCGCCTTCGCGTCTCCGACGCCCCCACGCACGGCGTCGCCGGGCGCCCCACCGAGCCTCCGACGGACGTGCACGAGAAGCCATGGCGACACGGGAAAATGCGCGGCCATTGCAACCGCTTGCCCCCCCAGCGCCCTGAGGCCGCCGGAGGATCGGGAAAGTTGGAGCGACCGCGCGGGCTTCGAGCTTCCACCTCGGGGTGGGCCAGAACGCGCGCACACCGAGACATTCGACTCCATCGAGCCCTCTTGCGGCCGCGACTTGCGGGTCGGGTCTCGCATCGACATCTCGATTGCACGCCACGTGGGATATCACGAGTAACCACATCTTCGAGTAGCTCACCCTTCTCGTCGAGCATCAGGACGCCCTTTGGATCCACGATGCCCCCCTTGCACGTCGTTCTCAGTCGCGCGGCAGCCCAAGCTGCGCAGCAGGGTATCCCCATGGCGCCTTGATCGGAGGCGCGCGATCACCCGCGAGGGCAATCGCCCCCTCCTGGCATGCCTCCTCGCAGGCACGGTGGTAACCAAGCACGAGGGAGTGCATTTCTCCCTTGAGCAACAGGCCTCGGCGCACTCGCGGGGACGCGGGGTGCCCCATCGCGCGATGCGATGTCTGCGCCTACCAGGTGGATCGCGATGCATCCACTCGGCTTCACTGCGCCCACATTCGTGGCGCCCCTCTTCGGGAGGTCGCCGACAAACTGGGCATCGTTCGGAAGCGCCCCCGCTGGGGCCTCGCCCACGCACCCCCTTCGCCGGCGCCGCCGCCACGTGCAGCGGCGGGCGCGCGCATTCCGAGCGCCGCGAGAGGCGCGCAGAGCACCGCGCCGCCCTCTGTCGGGCCATGGCTTCAGCTTTCGTCGCCAGCAGGCGCGCACGCTTCGGTCTCGCCGCGCTCGACCTGCGCGCGGCCACGCGGGCGCGCGACCCGAGGCCCGAGACCTCGCTGGCCAGTGCAGCCGCTACTGAACTCCAGCGGGAACTTGATCACTCCCTCACGTTCCCTCGACGTTCGAAGCTCCACATCAGCACGAATGAGCTGCGGTCCACGACCGCCCTTATCCAACAGGCTGCTCAAACCGACCCTGGCGCTCGTCGGATTTACCCCCCGGATTCCCGCGCGGCCGCGGGTGCCTCGTCTAAAGGCCCGTCGGCTGCCCCGCAGCTCCGTCGCGAGCTTCGCCGCATCCTTCCCCCCATCCTCGGTGGTCACATCTGGGCGGGCTCTGCGCGCATCCCCTCGAAGTGGAACCCAGCCGACGACCCGACTCGCGAACGCGACGTCCGTTCGCCTCCCGCCTTCGGCTCGAGCCCCGCGCGCGCGTCGGCGCGCGCGGCTGGCCCTGCGCCTCTCCGAGGCTTCGGGGCTCGCCCGCGACCTTCTCCGCCCTCTGAGCGCCTGCCCCCCCGGGCGCGAACAGGCCGCGCCTTCGCTACGGGCGAGGCCAGGGACAGACAGCCCCTGCGCAGGGCCAGTTGCGGCGCGCACTCCGAGGCACGCTGCCTCTTGCAGCGCACGCGCCCCCCAGCAGCGGCGGGCCCGGCTGCGGCGCCAGCCCCCGCAGCTTGCCACAGCCAAGGCCTGATCGGCTCTGGAGCGCGCTCGCGGGCAAAACAGGCCGCGCGCGCGCGCTGTGGGGAGCAAGGGAGGATGCATTCTTACCTTCCCGCGCGCACCCCTCTGCAGTTTCTCGACCGCCCTCCTCTTGATCCAAGGGCGCCCTCGAGGGCGCGAAGTTATTCGCGCTTCGCGCTTCGCGGTTCGGCTCTGATTCCTCCTCAGCCTCTTATTATCCCTTGGGAGGCGGCGCGAGAGCGCGAAGTTATTCGCGCTTCGCGCAGCGCGAAGCGCGAAGTTGGGAGCCCTTGTTGTTCTCTTCCCCCACTTTCGCGTCGCCTGCGCTTTTGTGCGTCGGCAGGCGACACACTCCGAGGCACGCTGCCCCTTGCAGCGCGCGCGTCCTCGGGCAACGGCGGGCCGCGCCACAGCGCCAGCCCCCGCAGCCTGCCACAGCTAGGGTCCGACTCGCTCTGGAGCTCGCGCGGGCAAAACAGGCCGCGCGCGCTGTGGGGGCGTAGGGGAAGATGTGTTTGCACACATTTAGATGGACATTGAAACATGTATGTTTTATCATGTGCGTATGATTACATGCGCGCCCGTATGATCCTAGTCATGCATGTTCGCGTGTATGGCAATCCGTTTTCATGCCTGGCTATATACAGATGGGTCGACCCATGCGTGCGCATTCACGCATAGATGTATACACACAAACATACATACATATATATACATACATACATACATACATACATGCATGCATGCATGCATGCATGCATGCATACATACATACATACATACATACAGATATGAGGTTCCGTTCGTGTAGATGCGCATGAATTGGTATCCGTAAGGGCTTCGCCCCTTGCCGCCGGCACCCTCTCTCGGATAATGGGCTACGCAAGAGCTAAAACATGAGGCCTCGGCGCTGCCACGAAGCAGCATCGGCAAGAGAAATTGAGATTCTGATGATATTGATGAATTCAGTGTTGCATTTTGAACCTGCCCCCGTATGCTGTACACTGAGTTTCCCACAGAGCTTCAGACACGTGGCAAATCCCATTGGTTTTTCGACCCTGACCCCGGCGATCTGCGTGAGGGGTGCTACCGAATTTGAGAAATGTCGCAAATCCCATTGGTTTTCCGACCCTGACTCCGCCGATCTGCGTGAGGGGTGCCGCCGAATTTGAAAATGTTGCAAATCCCATTGGTTTTTCGACCCTGATCCCGCCGATCTACGCGAGGGGTGCCGCCGAATTTCAAAAATGTGGCAAATCCCATGTGTTTTTGGACCCTGACCCCGCCGATCTGCGTGAAAGGTGCCACCGAATTTGAGACATGTGGCCAAACCCCTATGTTTTTAGACCCTGACCTTCTCAACCTGTGTGAGAGGTGCCGCCGAATTTCAGAAATGTAGCAAATCCCATTGGTTTTTCAACCCTGACCCCGCCGATGTGCGCGAGGGGTGCCGCCGAATTTCAGAAATGTGACAAATCCCATGTGTTTTTGGACCCTGACCCCGCCGATCTGCGTGAGGGGTGTCAATTTCGACCCCCCCAGAAATTCTGAGACCCCTTGGAGGTGCCAACCAGGGTGCTTTTCGGCTCCCCCCCCTCGCGCGGTCTACAACAAGGAACTAAGCAGCACAAAGCAAGATTATAACAGTGGAAACTGGAACTGGCGCAGGGAACAGCAAACCCTCAGCCTACAGCCTAGTGGCCCCACAAGGGGGTCGGCTGATATGTCACGGCCTGCTCCAGACGCTTTGCGTAAGCCTGCCAGCCCATCCAGAAACGATGCCCAGATTGCATGGATCAGGGATGTGGGGGAGCACGCAGTGGAATAAAGGGTTGTGGGGGCTGGAAGTTCGCGCCGCATCTCCGACGCATCGGCGATGCGGCTCGCTGCGGGGCCAGATATTATCACGCCGATGCCAGCTGCAGACGATCAAAACGATGAGGTCAGCTGCAGCTGCCAGATGCTGCTCCGTCGTCCCACGCACCGGGTTGTGGGGGCCGTCGTGCCCCAACTCCTTCCTTCCCCCGCCGCGCCGAGACTCCCTCTTCGGCGGCGCCGACTGCGCCCCCGCCCTCGTGGGCACGGGCGCGCCGAGGAGCCACGAGGAGGCGCCGCGAGCCGCCCCAGGGGGCGGGGCGCACGCGCTGCCCTCCCCGCCTCCCCCTCAGGGGCGATAATATGGGGGGGGTCCTCCTCCTCCTCCGCCGCCTCCTCCTCCTCCTCCTCCTCCTCCTCCTCTCCTCCTCCTCCTCCTCCTCCTCCTCCCCCTTCCTCCTCCTCCTCCTCCTTCCTCCTCCTCCTCCCCCTCTTCCTCCTCCTCCTCCTCCTCCTCCTCCACCTCTTGATTGGGGTGATCCTTGAAATCCCAGGGTCCCAAAATTCGGTTTGCGCAGGGCCTATTTTCAGGCTGCTGCTGGTCTTTCAGAGACCGATTTGAACTTGTTGGACAACAGGGGCCAGGTTCAGGACGATCTTGCTCACCCAGTGCTGGGCGCTGGGGATTTCAATATGGCCCCGTCTAAGCTGGTTCAGGCTATGTTTCTGTCCAGGTCCACCATGTCAGTGCTCGCGCCGCCCACAGCCACATTTCAGGACTAAGAAGACTAAGTCGACCTTAGATTCTTTTGTGTCCAGTCGGGGCCTTGTTCCCTGGCGAGTCAATCCCCCCAGATCGATCTCTGGCGGCCCTGGGGCCTGGAACGGCCACCAGATGCCGAGCAAGAAGCCGACCCTCCGCCGGGAGGGGGGTATCGAAGGGCGAGGAGAATGAGGAGGAGGAGGAGGGGCAGGAGAATGAGGGGGAGGAGGAGAGGGAGGAGGAGGAGCAAGAGGAGGAGGAGGAGGAGGAGGAGGAGAGGCGGAGCGGAGGCGGAGGCGGAGGAGCGGAGGCGAGGCGGAGGCGGAGCGGAGGCGGAGGCGGAGGCGGAGGAGGAGGAGAGGAGGAGGAGGAGGAGGAGGGGAGGAGGAGGAGAGGAGGGGGAGGAGGAGAGGAGGAGGAGGGAGGAGGAGGAGGAGAGGAGGAGTAGGAGAGAGGAGGAGGAGGAGGAGGACGGGGAGGAGGAGGAGGAGGAGGAGGAGGAGGAGGAGGAGGAAGAGGAGGCGGAGGAGGAGGAAGTGGAGGAGGAGGAGAGGGAGGAGGAGAAGGAGGAGCAGCAGGACTGGACTGGTCCTCCAGAGGAGGCGGTCGGAGGCCTCATGCGTGGCCGCCTTTTCGTGGGGGGCGCCTGGGGCCCGGGAGGGCCGTCGTGCGCGACCCCACGCCGACCAAGCTTGAGTCCGCCTCCGCATTCTGAAGGGGGAGGAGTGGGTGGAGCTGGGCTACAGGCCCCGCCCTCCCCAGCACCGTCCCGTCTTCGGAAGTGGGGGGTCGGAGAAAAGCCTGGCCGTGGAGGGGGAATTGGCCAATCGGAGGAGAGCCGGAGGGCCTCTCCGATTGGAGCTCTTGCATGACCTTCCGACCGAGGCCCTGCCAGTGCATGGCGCAGATGCGTGGCGCGGCGTCGGAAGGAAGGGGGGGAGAGCCATTCCCAGGGAGAGGAGGGGGGAGGGGCCAATCCACCTGAACCTCAGCGTGCCCAGCCTGGCTCTGCCCGACCCTCCGGCTCCGGAGGGAGGGAGAGGAGGTGGGACGCAGGCAAGGAGGACGGGCCGAGCGGAGGAAAGGCGAGCTTTTAGTCCGCCACTGGGCCCCAGAACCTCGACACAGCGAGGTCAATGTCTCTGGCGAGGGTGGCTGCCTCCGCGAATCCGGCCTCCCCTGGGCGGACCGAGAGGATCTCGCGGACCGCTGCTTCCCTGGACGGCGGAGGCGGGGAGCCGCGCGCTGCCCAGAATGCCGCTCTCGCCACGCCAGTGTTGCTGCAGCTCCCCAGGACATGCAGCATGGGGCTGAGAATCTGCCCCTGACAGCAGACACAGACCTGCCGTCGGGCCCTCGAGCGGACTCCTGCTGAGTGGCTCAGGACAAGGAGCTGGCACCGGAGCCGACTGAGGGAGCGCTGGCCGAAGAGGGCCGTGCTGGGCAGGCGCAGAGAGAGCGCTGTGGAAAGGTCATCCCGGGGCACTGGGCCGAGCGAAAGCGGGGCGGGCACTCGGACCCGCGTGTGCAGTCGCAGGCGTAGGGCTGCGCTGCATCTGGCCTTGAGGGTGTCTCGGATGTGTGCTTTGTACGCCGGGAGGGCGGACTCCCCCCTTGCAGCGCCGACCCAGGCGGGCCAGTCCGGCAGACCCCACTCTTCCAACAGCGCCAGCGAGACAATCGCCCAGGTGCGCCCTGGAGATACATGGCCGTGCACAAACGTCCCCTTGTAGAGGTCTCCGTCCGGAAGGAGCCACAGACCAGCTCTGCGGGAGGCGATGTCAAGGATGGCCCGTGCTCCACCGGAGAGCGACCAACCTAGCTCTGAGACTGCTACAGCGCCATCACGCCAGGGATGGCTCCCCAGGAGCGCCCTGGCCCACCCTTCGTAAGCAGAGTCCAAGCGCTCAAGGGCACCCTCGGCTGTGGCCAGGAGCCAGCGCCCGAAACGCAGGGAGGCGTCAATCTCCATGTCGAAGATGTACGCCGCAGCGGCCAGAGGGAGAGCACCTGCCGCCACGTGCCCCGCCAGGGACGCACACTGCGCAGAGGCCACAGCAAGCCGCGCCTCCAGTGCTCCAAGCAGGCGGAGATCACCAAGCCACCGAAGGCCAAGCCATCTGCGCTTGGGGGCTAGGTCGACCTGCACCGGCGGGAGGCCGCGCAGCGGCAGCAGAAGAGGGGGGGCGCTGGCGGCAGCCGCTCGCGCAGCCTGGGAGCCATGCACCACAACAGCGTGCTTGGAGGCTTTGGTGTGCGGGGACGCTTTCCACCTGTACGCCCAATCGGCTAGGACCTGGAGGGACCGTCCGGCCCCCCCCCCGGGAAGATGCCAGCAGGGCTGGGTCGTCCGCGTGGAGGAGGGCTCCGATCCGCCTGGGGGCGGCGGCGTCCAGGGCAGCGAGGGCGGAGGCTTCCAGAGCTGGGTCCTGCAGCAGCGCCTTCGGAGGAGGCAGCGGCGCCCTTGTTGCCAACGCGTGCAGCAATTGCATCACCTGACTCTGGTTCGGCTCTCCAGTGCCAGTCCATCTATGGCCCGACCAGGTCGGCGGCATGCGAATGCCCACCCCCACGCCGCACCCCGCGAACATCAAGTCCTGGGCAAGCGAGTCCATGTACGAGGGGAAGGTGAGCGGCCCCACAGTACCACCTTCCGCAATCCCCTGGGTCACTGAGACTGTTTCCACGCCGTTGAAGTTCACGTGGACGGTGTCCTTCTCAAACATGCTTCCCAGGAGGGCCAGCATGCCGTCCGAGACACCCGCGTGCTCCCGGAGGCGGTGTAGTAGGCCTTCCCGCCACGTTCTTGGGAACGCTTTCTGAAGGTCACTGAAGATGACCCATAAGGGCCGTCCTTGCGCCGCCGCTGCCGCGGCGAGCTCGGAGGAGCAGCAGGAGGAGGAGGAGGAGAAGGAGGAGGAGGAGGAGAAGGAGGAGGAGGAGGAGGAGGAGGAGGATTGCACGCCACTGATGGGGAAGAGAGAGAGAGAGAGAGAAACAAAACAACAACAACAACAACAACAACAACAACAACAACAACAACAACAACAACAACAACAACAACAACAACAACAACAACAAAAGAGAGAGAGAGAGAGACAGAGGGGGAGGGAAAAAGAGAGAGAGAGTTCGACTGTTCAGAGCAAGCGCACCGCGGAGGTCCCTCAGAGAGGACCTTCTTGTCATTGCGGGGAGGCTGGGACTGGCCTCCCCGCAACCAGGAGGAGGAGGAGGCGGCGGATGAGGAGGGGGAATAGGAGGGCTCAGGAAGAGGGAGAAGAGCGGAGCAGGGATGGCGAGGAGGAGGAGGAAGAGGAAGGAGGGCGAGGAGGAGGAGGAGGAGGAGGAGGAGACGGAGGAGGAGGAGGAAGGAAGGAAGGAAGGAAGGAAGGAAGGAGGAGGAGGAGGAGGAGGAGGAGGAGGAGGAGGAGGAGGAGGAGGAGGGAGGAGGAGCACGAGGAGAGGAGGTGGGAGGGCGAGGGGTCCTGGAGGGGAAGCGCGGGAGCCTCCTCGCCCACCCGGTGCCTTGCGGCAGCCCCCCCCCCCTCCTGAAAGGTGTTCGAGAGCGCGCTGGCGTCGCTCGGCTCCGGGGGCTCCCCGCCCAAGCGGCCCGTCACCTCGCCGGTCTTCGTGCCCTTGGGTCGCCCAGGCGGCGCTTTGCGCCAGCCCCGCGCGTGGCGGCGGAGGGGGGAGGAGGGAGGCAGAGAAGGAGGAGGGGAGGGGGTTGCGGGAGGGGAGGGGGGAGGAAGGGGAGGGAGGGAGGGAGGGAGGACGGTGGAAGACGAGGAGGAGGAGGAGGAGGGAGGGACCCCGTCCTGCCATTGCCCACCAGAGTGCTAACTCCCCTCCCGACTGCCCTCCATCCCCCTTCTCTCCTCGCCGTTCCGTCCTGCTCTCTCCTCCCTGCATCATCCTCCCATGCCATATCCTCCCTCCTCTTCCTCATTGTCCTTTCTCCCCCACTCCCCATTCCACATCCTTCCATGCTCGTTGTTTCATCGTTTCTCAACCTCCACTTCTACGTCCCAATTTCATATATCATCATTATCAGCCTTTCTCTTCCTCCTCCTCATCATCATGACCATCATCATCTGCATCATCATCATCCTCATCATCCTCATGACCCTGGTCCTCTTCAAAATCCTCCACCCTGCTCCTCCTCCCTGATTCTCCTCATCCTTCCCACACTCGCAACTCGAACGGTAGCACTTCTGCCCATCTCACCCCTTCCATGCCTGTCCTTGCCGCTACGACAAACGCGCCCGTTTTAGTCTCGCCGTAAGATACATATGACGTATCAGTTCGCCTTCAGGAAAAGCATATACTGTCCAATTCGCTTCTTACATCCCATTCTCTAGTTCGTAGCGGCGCTTCTGCTCCAATGCCACGGCCGCAATGGTTTCTGGATTTCGTTTCGTTTCGATGTCACTGGCTCCATCTTTCCACCGCCTTCAGGAATCCAGCTGCTCATTCCGCTGGTCATGCCGCCCATCATCCGCCTTCAACCGACTTGGCGTATTCTTCCCACTCACCTTCGGGGCAGCCGCCCCTCCGCCTCCAGGACCAGTGACCAGGAACGCGCACAACCAACACCACCACAAATACGCAAACGAGACTGCCAAGGACCCCGGCCACGCGACGTCTCCCTCGACGATCCTTCCCGGCTTTGCACAGAGTGCGTCAGCGCAGCTGGCGGACCCTACGCTTTCGCTACACCCGTCCGTCCGCAGGAAGAACCACGCATGTCGGACAGTTGCTCGATACAACGTTGACATCTTCGGCGTCGGTCAAGTACCCCGAGCTTCTGGCGACTATGTCACGGGAGACTTCGAGGCACAGGCAGGCAGGAGCGGGGAGGCAATTGGGGGGCCTGGCGATCGCATCGTTAGCATTCCGAGGGACAGCGGAGCGGATCTGGAATCTGGAAGAATTTGCATTCGATCTCTTGGAACGTTACCTTCTCAGCTTACCCATGATTTCCCTGCAGCTTGGCAGGAGTGGGCCCCGATGCGCACTCCAGTTGACGATCGCGCAGTTGGCGGCGCCCAATACAGCGACAACACGACGTACGACGAGCATTCTTTTGATCGCGTCATGGGATGCTCCGAGCGCCGAAAGAACCACAACTACACGACGGAACCACACGGCCAACACGCAGACGACGAGGAGGAACACATCCGGGGCCACAACCCACGGCGGCTCAAACGCACCTTGCCTGAGTTGCGCCGCTGGTGGATCCTCGGCCTCCAGCACCTTTGCGACACGCGGAGGGAACTACTTCCCGGATAGACGGCAACCGGAGCGGGCATGATTTTCATTACTAGCTGCCTCTCCTGCATGGACGCAGGCGGCGGCCGCGGCAACGCGCGCCGCCTCCGAACCTGGGGCCCCGAGCAATAGGCTCGCACGCCGTTCCAGAGACGGGTGCGCGAGGTGATTGCGTGGTCAGCGGCGAATTCAGACCCCAACGAGTTTCGCCAAGCGGCCCACGTTTCGTCGCGCCTCGCCGGCACGGCGCGCGAGCACGTGGACGAATGGCCGCCGGCTGCCCTGATCCAGGGAGAACTCATCCAAGGCAACCCGCGCAACCGATGAGCTTCCGGATGCGCAACTTGGCCGACCGGCGGGACCGACTGGGCCAGGGGGGGCGCGCTTCGGCAGCGTTGGCACTGATGAACTTCAACTAATTGCCGCAAGAGCGCATCGACAACTTCCTCACCATGCTCGGCACCCTCCGCACGGGGGCGCAACAAACTGGTCAATTCATGATCGGCTACGGTGGCCCCATCTCCCCCCTGCTGCGCGCCGCTGGCGCGTCGAACACCCAGCTGACCATGATCTCGCAGCATTGCAACATGGCCCCCCCACGCGAACGCAGTACAGCTCACGCACGCGACGGGCCCGCTGAGACGCTTCGGACACGCGATCGAGGGGTCGCCAGGCAACCGCGCCTCGGCGGCCGCCCCCCCCCCCGGCAGCACACCCCCCTCACGGGTGCGCCCACGCAAGATCAAGTTCAGGGCGCCCGTGACACCGTGGCCGGATCGAGCTGGGATGGCGCGGGCCCAGCTACACAGGCTGCACCAGCAGCCGCTGGCGACACGCGCGCGGCGTCTCCAGCACAAGGGCCCCCCAGCAGCGGGCGTCGACTCGGGCACCGACGCTGATGCCACCAGCTCCCCCGGCGAAGGAATTGCCGCGGTCGGCCCCGACCTGCGCGGCGCCCCCGCGGAACAACGCGGCGCGCACCTCCCCCCCGCTTTCGAGCGCGAAAAAGCACGCTGGCGCAGCTTCAACAACCACGGGCCCAGGCGCCGCACCCGGAGGGTCATCGAACGAAAGGGCAAGGGTCAAGGCACAGGCTGCCGCACATTGCTGGCCGACGTGCTCGACAAATCCCCCCCGGCGGACCTCCGCGGGCTTCCGGGGGGCAAGGGCAATGGCACGGGGGAGTTCAGGGCCGAGCATGGGTTCGGGGCGACGAGGTGCGTCTCAAAAGCCACGAGAACCCCTCAGAGGAACACCGCGCGCGCGCCCGCCCCCGGCGCCGCAGACGAGGGCGCGCCCTCTTCCTCGACACCTACGCCCCTGCGCCATCGCCACCCCCAACATCCTCGCCACCTGCGCTTCTGGGACAGCAGGGGCCGTCTGAAACTTCCGCGCCGGGGGCGCACGCGGCGCGGGCGACCAGGGACGTCGGCGGGGCGCCGCAGCCCGCGGCTCCGGGCACCAGGGACGGCGACCCCACGGAGACGGCCGACCCTCGGAACGGCGGACAGTCGACTTCAGTGGCCCCAGCGCCTCGGCCAGCATCACCAGCAGTCCCTTCAAGCGCGCCGCCAGACGGCCCTCGGCAACAATTTGGCCACAGCCAATGGCCACGACGGGCAGGCACATCATCCTCGCCATCCCCCCCCCCACCCACTCTGACGGCGCCGAACTACGACGACTGCGACAGGAGACGGCAGAACTTATTAGCCGCGCGCAAGGCCCCGCACGCCCAGCGGTCACCAGCCCGCACGGCAGCAACGGGGAAAGCAGCACCACCCACAGCAGCCCCGGGAACGCCAGCAGCACCAACAGCTTCAGCAGCCCCCACAGCACAACCACAACGGACACCACAACGGTGGACACGAGTGGGCGGTGCGTTCCCAGCGGGGCAAGCTCAGGCGCGCGATTGGGCAGACGACATCAACGCACGAGTCGCCGCGACTCCTGGCCCCACCTGCCGACGTCCAGTTGCCGAGCTGGGCGCGCGCGCCTTCGGTCTCAGCCCCCGGCATCAGCGCTCCACGTGGATCGAGCTCCACGTGGCCACCGCAGTCCGCACCGTTAGTCACGTCACCTCCAGCGCTGGAGTCTCCCCAGGAGCTGGCTCTGTTCAACCAGAACAGCCACGTTGACGCGAGTCAACCGTCAGGGCGAGTAGCCGCGCGGTTCGCCGGCCGCGAGACTTGGATGGCCAACGGCGGCCGACCCGAGCACGACGCGGACACCACCCCCAACCACACGCCGCGACGACAGTTCGACGTCCTCCACAGCACACGTGAGTTCATACAGCAGCAGGACAAGCAGCGACGTCAAGCCGCACAGACTCTGCGCGGCCGCCACCGCCGCCGCCGCGGCGACCTTCGAGGTCTCCGCCGCGGCTGGGAATTGCCGGGCAGGGTCGTGCAATTTTCGAGTGTGGTTTTCTTTCACGCGAGGCGACCGTGATCAGAGAACAACCCTCCTGGTTAATCTTCCAGCGACATGCTCGGCCTCCTGGCGGCCCCAGCATAGACTGAGCCCGCCGCGCAACGGTTGCAAGGCGCTTTGTGATCGTCTAGGGACAGCCCAACGGGCTGCCACAGGCTCGAAAATCGGCAATAGAGAGGGACCCGAAAAAAAAAACGCCCGAGCATGTTTCCAGCAAGGGTTTTAGGGACGAGAGAATCATCATGTGACGACAGCGAGAGGAATCCACGCGCAGGCACAATGTTGGCTGGCGTGCGTGCGCGATCGGAATATCTGGCAGCGTGAGCGCGCAGTATGGAAACTGCATTATCAAGCGCGCGTGCCGCGAGTCACATGAATACATACTGCCCGCCTCATTGGCTTCCGTTTCTGCTACTGGCCGCTGTTCGTGACCCGCGAGTGAAGACGAGATCTCGCGAGTCGCGCATGCTGGCGGCGGGGCGGGCTGAAACGCGGCTAGGGGCGCGGCTCGGGTGAACGTTCCCCCCCCCTGACAGAGTCGGGCAGAAGGTCCCGTTAATCCTCCTCCCGCGCTGGCCGCAACGCCTGCCGAGCCCCTTTCGGTCGCGGCTTTCACCGATGACGATGCCCATCGGCCTCGAGGCCTTCCAACACGGCTAGAGAGCGGCGCGCTTACAGTGCCGCCATATGTCGCACCCAACGTGCCATTTGCAGTTGATGCAAGACTCAGACACCCGATTGGCGCACTGTCTGGCGGGCCGCGGCCCAACCGACGACGACGACGACTTCCGCTTCACTGTTGCAGATCGCGCCGGCGGGCCTGGCGCCCGCGGCGTCGGCCCGCGCGGCAGCAGACAGGGGCGCGCGGGAGGAGAGACAGCGCGCAGTCTCCTCGACCAGCCCTCGGCCCCGGGACGCCTCGGCCAGACCTCGCGCAATCACCGGGCAGCGCGTCCAGCGTCGCGTCCGCCGTGGACGCGGCGGCGCCCTGCGACGCCCACTTGGACCTGCGCGTGCCGCCGCGCAGGCCGACGCCTCCGCGGCGGCCGACTTCGTCGGGCACAGGCTCCAGTTCATTGCACGACTCGCAGTGCCTCCTGGCGGGCACCGATCTACCAGGTGGCTGGTTAAGCGCCATCGTCGACACCGGCGCTTGAAACAACTTTCGGGGGCTGCGCTCCGCCATAAATTTGGCCCACTGGGTCCTGCAGGCGAGGCCGCAGCGCACTACGAAGCGCATTGCCCCGTCGCGGCGACTTCCACGACGGCGCGAACAAGCAGCACAGCATGCGCGCTCCTGCCGTGGACGGCGCAGGCGCTGATCTCCCTGCCCCGTTCGGTCGGCAACCCACGCAGTCCAACAACGGGGCGGTGGACACAGGCGTCGACCACAGACGCGTCACTACTCGCCGAGCGGCCACTGGCCCCGTCGACGACTTCGGCGAGCTTCAGCTGCAATCCAGGGACCGCCGCCCGAGCGGCCCACGCTGCAAGCGGCGGGCAACGACGGCCAGGATAGCCGCGCCACCGACGGCCGCGAGTTCAAGAAGCTCACGGTCCAGCCCATGCGCCCCGAAGCCTGGGCCCCCTCACTGGGCGCGCCCAGGGCCGCAGGCTACGACCTCTACGCCTGCGCGGACATCAGCATCGCGACCTGTGGTCGTGACTTGGTGCCAAAGGGCTTGGCAGCCCTAGCACCACCGGGCACGCACCTTCGCGTCGCCCCTCGTTCTGGACTCGCCCTCGAAGAGGTCGACGTCGTCGACGGCGCGGTGGGCCCCGACTTCCGCGGCGAGATCATCAAGGTAATCATGTCGAACACCGGCCCGCGGATGCACGTGGGCGAGCAGGGCCACCGCATCGCCCAGCCCACTTTGCAACGCATCGTTGACGGCGCCGAGATCGCGGTCGTTCCCACCTTTTCTCCGTCGCCTCGTGGATCCGGAGGCCTTGGAAACACCGGCACGACGCCCCTAGGCCAGGTCCTTATCCCGAGAGGTAGGCAGCATGCCATCCAAAGGGGTCTTTGGGTGTCTGTGGCACAGGGTTTCAATGAGTTGCCCCACTAGAAGATCGCCCGGCCGGCCCACCCGGCTGGCCCCGCTGACTTTCTCCAGCAGAAGTGGGCAGCAGGCCTGGGACGCCCCGCCTGGGTCCTAGAACGAGGACGGGGCACATCACTAGCACTACACGAACACGGCTTAAACGCCATCCGCACCACCGACTTCGAGTGCTTTATCAGGTCGTTGTCCGACAACACGCCCCATAGCACCAACGACAGCATGCCGTGGCTCACGCGCGACACTAGCAGGGACGAGGTTCACCTCATCCTGACCTCCCCGCCTGACTTCGCGCGCCAGGGTCAAGAACACCGGCACGAGGATAATGGCCATTGGCCGGCATGACCAACAGTGGAAACCACCAGTAGCGCGACGGGTGATCGACATCCATTTGCCCCATTCCAGCACGCATCGGGCTGGCCACAAGGTTCTGGCCCCAGAGGCCAACCCACAGCAACGTTGTTTTCACGGCGCTTACCGGGGCGCCCATCTGCAACCAGCTGCGCCAGCGCAGCATCAAGCAGGAGGAGCACATCGACGACCGGTCGACCACCAACCGACGAGCGCAGTTGGCCCTGATGCGCCGCGAACTGCTGCGACTTACGCATTGCTGCAGTTGTATTTCAGCCAGCAGATCTACACCGAAGAAGGCACGCTTTCAATGGGGCACGACGGCAGCTTGCTCACCAGATTCGAACACAGCTTCTAGTCCCATGGTCAACCGCATGGTACACCGCAAGCACGACACCAAACAGCACACCCAGGACCACGGGGCACAACAAAATACCGCCCTCATGGCGCACTCGGGCGCGGGCGCCCAGGACCGCACGCACTCAAACACCCCAAACACCCGGGACAACCAGCACGAGCCGCAGGAGGCGTCTCGCGACTGCGCCACCAGCATCTACCCCACGGCAGAGCACAAACGGGCCAAGAAGGAAATAAAGGAGGGCCATATGCCAAAGACGCAAGCAGGTCGTCGGGGACCAGTACGACGACTGCGGCTCCGACCCTTCAGTTCTGGCCCCCATATCTCGGCCTTTCAGACTTCGGCGACCTGGGTTACGCCGACGAGTGCAACGAGGACGACCCATATGGCAACATCACCGCCGGTTTGCCCACTCGGTGGCCCCGGGGCTCGGCCCCGGAAGTTGAGCGCCACATGGCGGGCATTCAAACATCACAGCTCGCCGAGTTCGACACCACCCACCCTCTCCTCACCTACCTCACTTCACTCGACTACGTCATCGACATCGTTGAGGTTTGCGGTGACGAGGCGCGGACCAGCAGACTGGCTGTCCGCCGCCACCATAGAGCTGGTGGACAGCTCGACCCGTTCACCGGCTGCGACTTCAACGACGAGAGCCTGCAGCGAGCCGCGGAAAGATACGTTGGAACGCATCGGCCATTAGTCGCCATCACGATTCCGACCGGCAGGCCCCTCGGTCGCTGGGCCATTTTCAACCACAAGCAGTATAACCACAAATGGTAGGGGCCTTTGGATGTCCGTGGCACCGAAGGCTCCAAGTAGTCGCCTCACTGCAAGATCGCCCGGCTAGCCCGCCTGGCTGACCCCGCTGACTTGCCCCGGCAGATGCGGGCAGCAGGCCCGGGACGTCAACCCTGGGCCCTAGAACGAGGACGAGGCACATCAATAGTACTAAACGATCACGGCTTCGACGCCATCCGCGCCACCGATTTCGAGAGCATTTTCCAGTCCTTGTCCTACAGCACGCCCCATAGCACCAACGACAGCATGCCGTGGCTCACGTGCGACGATAGCAGGGGCGACTTTCACCTCATCCTCGACTCCCCGCCTGACTTCGCGCGCCAGGGTCAAGAACGCCGGCGCAAGGATAATGGCCATGGGCCGGCATGACCGACAGTGGAAACGACCAGTAGCGCGACGGGTGATCGACATCCATTTGCCCCATTCCAGCACGCATCGGGCTGGCCACAAGGTTCTGGCCCCAGAGGCCAACCCACAGCAACGTTGTTTTCACGGCGCTTACCGGAGCGCCCATCTGCAACCAGCTGCGCCAGCGCAGCATCAAGCAGGAGGAGCACATCGACGACCGGTCGACCGCCAACCGACGGGCGCACGTGGCCCTGATGCGCCGCGAACTGTTGCGACTTGCGCCTTACTGCATTTGCAGTGCAACCAGCAGATCTGCACCGAAGGGGGCACGCTTTCAATAAGGCACGACGGCAGCTTGCTCACCATACTCGAACACATCTTCTAGTCCCATGGTCAACCGCATGGTACACCGCAAGCACGACACCCAGGACCACGGGGCACAACAAAATACCGCCCTCATGGCGCACTCGGGCGCGGGCGCCCGGCACCGCACGCACTCAAACACCCCAAACACCCAGGACAGACTGCGCCACCAGCATCTACCCCACGGCAGAGCACACACGGCCCAAGAAGAAGATAGAGGAAGGCCATATGCCCAAGACACGCAAGCAGGTCGTCGAGGACTAGCACGACGCCTGCGGCTCCGACCTCACCGCCCTGGCTCCCTATCTCGGCCTTTCAGACCTCGGCGACCTGGGTTACGCCGACGAGTGCGACGGACGACCCCCATGACAACATTACCGCCAGATTGCCCACGCGGTGGTTCCGAGGCTCGTAAGTTGAGCACCAAATGGCTGGCACTCAACTCACCTCACCCGACTACGTCATCGACATCGCTGAGGTTTGCGGTGAAGAGGCGCGGACCAGCAGGCTGGCTGTCCGCCGCTACCGTAGCTGGTGGAAAGTTCGACTCGTTCACCGGCTGCGACCTCAACGACGAGAGCTTGAAGCGAGCCGTGGAAGGATACGTTAGAAAGCAAAAGCATCGGCCATTAGTGGCCATCACGGATCCGACCTGCAGGCCCTGCGGTCACTGGCCCACTTCCAACCACAAGCAGAACAATCACAAGTGGCTGCGATCCTACGAGGACGCGCCCCCGCATGACTAATTACGCGGCGACCTCGCGCAGCTACAGCTCAGCTAGGCGGCTACTTCGCCAACGAGTAGCCCGACCCATCACGGCTGCACGATGCGCAGTCATGGCCAGCGCCGCTCGCAGCACCAGGCGCGGACAAGGCCAACTTCGACCAGCGACAGACTGGGCTTGGAGATCGCCACGGAGGTATCTTGAGGAAGACCATCGGGTTAGTCTCGAATGCCCCGGAGATATTCGAGCAGCTCGCAAGCATTCGATGCCCAGGCAAGCACGCCCACGCCCGTCGAAGGCCACAAGAGCCTCGATATCCAAATCTGGCCAGGGAAGATGGCCGAGCGACTCGCCCAAGGCATCGCGGACGTGCGTCGCCGCCTCAGGCGCCCACACCTCGCGAACTGCGTTCGTGAGTGCGACGTCCGATCAGTAGCTTTCCCAACAGTAGCCTCCAGAGCCACGGAAGGGGGAGATTAGGCGTGGCGCGGCAGCCGAGCGCGCGCGCAAGACCACACTTGCAAGGCGCGCACGCGCAACATACGGGCAGATTCGCCCGTGCATCCCAGAGATCTGGCAGGGTGCCGTTATCCTCACAGCGACCCGATGCAGTGGGAGTGCTACCAGGAGGAGAAGGGACGCGATCGCCCCATACACGCCCACGAGTTCGCAGACCCTCACATACGGCCGCGCCCACGCGCGGGCCAGCACCAATGAGAGCCAGCACGATCTGGAGGACCGCATCACTCCAGCCACCAGCAGGCTCAACTACCCAGCGGCGCAGACCTTGGAGCAGCAGACGAGGCTGCTCTGCCATCCGCGCTCGCAGGGGGATCAGGAGCCAGCTCACCATCCAGCGCTGGGTATCAGTGTAGCGGTTCGGGTGACTGTGTCACTCGACCACAGGGCAGTGGTTCTAGTGATTGTGTCAATCGACCAGGGATCCGAGCCAGTCCAGTACCAGTCACAGTGCCCAGACGGTCAGCACCACGAGCTGCCGTCGCAGCAGTGGGCAACCCGACATCCTCAGACTGGACTCATTTCGGCGTCACAACGCAATTACGAGCACTACGCGGTGAGTCGCATGAACACGCATGCAAGAATTGCGCAAGCTACGCCTCGGGCTTAGGCACGCCACCGATGAGGAGATGGCACGAACACCTCGCGCAGCCAACATACCACAATATATCCGCGACCTCATCCCCACGGTGGTCACCACATGTATGGGGCGCCGCAGGTGGCACCCACCAGGACACCAGACCACACTCCGGCTCTCGACACGATTCAACCAGCACGTTGAGTGCGACATCCTGGATTACAAGGATCGCATGATCACCCACCTGAGCTGCTGCGCCTCACGGCGGCACAATGGCCAGGAGATCTCATCCAAGCACAACTCGACCCTGCTTGCCACCATCGACCGTTCATGGATCCAGCTGTTCGGCGCGATGGAGACGTTCATCGTGGACGGCGAGGGGCGAGGAGTTCAAGTGCGTATCCGGGCTCCTCGTCAGCACGCACGCTGAATCGAGCGACTCGACGCGGTGCCATCCTACGACGCGCACTTCACCACAGACGAGCAGCCGGAGCGCGATGATATCACAGCGATTTTCGACCCTATGTTAGATCATGCTATCTTTGTTGGCGCGGCGCTGCACCCTGAAACGTCGTTTTCGGACGGCAGCCGTCGATGCCGCCACCATTCGAAGCAGACGAAGGGGGCGAGGTACCCAGTGCCTTTGGCGCCGGTGCCGGCCCTTCTGCTCGTGGAGAAGTGCAGCCCAGCCGACTGCAGTGGCGCATGCGAGAGCTTGCCATGCAACGCATGATCGATGCCACGTCGATCTCACGCGTCAACCGCGCATTCCAGACCCGCGCCACCGAGTCCAGGGAGGGCCGCGTCAGCGTTGGCGACCAGGTGGGGATTCACAGGCCTCCGAGCATGAAGGACATGTCGGGCTGGGCCTGCCCTGGCACGGTCATCTCTATAGACCTGGCTCGAGGCAAGGTGGCGGCCAAGTACCGCCAAGCCGATGCGGCACGCAGATTGCGCGACGCCCAGCCAGTCATCGGCGCCGTCTTCGACGACACGGGCACCGGCCCGGCGCGAGCAGGCCTGGCCTGGGAGCGCGTGGAACATCGCACCAGGCTCCTTGGCCAGGACCTCCGGCCACTGGGAGGGCGCGAGGAGCGCGCGCATCACCGCGCAGACCCAGCGCCTCAACATCCTCGAAGCTCTGCGCCATTTGCCCCACGGATGCTTTCAACTGCCAGAAGTTCGCGCCATGCGTCTGATACGCGCCCAAACATATGGGGCGCCGGCGGGGCTGCACCCGCAGCCCGCCTATCTGGTGGCCCCCATCAGAACAAGAGTGACATCCATCAGATTCACTCCGACGGCGTCACGTTCGACGCCCATCTACGAAGGACGGAAGCTCACATCATTCAGTTCATCCTGAGCGGCGAGCCATTGCTGGAAGCAGACACCAGACAAGATCCAGACGGATCGTCGGATGAACGCGTCATCGACATTCCCGAGGACGACGCCAACACCACCGAGGTTGGTTCGCCAGCAGCCTTGTCAACCACACTTGAGGAGACCAACAGCGGCTTCTCCGGCCACATCCAACATGCGACGTCGGCGGCCTGGCGCGAAGGCGAGGGACCAGTAGACGCGACCCAGGAGCCCGAGAAGCCGGCGGGCACCGACAGCCAGCAGAAGACCCACGCTGGCGTCGAGCACGCCGCGGCCAGCTGCGGCCGCAGGCCCCGCGAGTGGCCCCAGCTCCCCAAGACGCAGCACCCGCGTCAAAGGGAGCATCCACGCGCAGTGCCACCATTACCTGCGCGGGGTCCCCTTGGACGACTACGCCACGCTAGCGGGGGGGGGGAGCGGAGGGGAAAGGCATGCGGAGTTGCATCTGGATCCAGGGAGGAGGCAATCCTCACCGTCCACGCGGAGACTAGCGCCCCCCGGACAGCCGCGCCACACAATCACGCCGCCGTCAAAACCGCGGCCGCCATGCGCGACGCCGACCGTCTGGCCCGAGAGGAGGCGTCGAGACTGACTAACGGGGCCGCAGCGGCCATCTTCGAAGAGCTCGCTATCTGGGCAAGATACGAATGCTTCGAGAGGCGAGACCGCCCAATGGCGCCAAGCACCAGCAGAGATCAGACGGCGAGACCGCCAGGATCACGCGGCGCCGCGCGGCGTAGAGGGGCTTCCGCGACACGGGCGCTGGAGCCCTGGCGACGTTCGCTGGCGCAGCGAAGCGGGCGCCACAGCGCCCACTGTCCTTTGAGGCGGCGCGCCGCCCCAACAGGGCGCGCGTCGCCGTGGACGTCGAGGAGGCGCTCCCGCATGGCATGACCAACGCCTAGATGCTGGCACAAGGCGAAGCACCACGCGAGGCGAGCCCCACCCTGCCACGCGGTTGCGCATCCATCCTCAGGCAGGCGCCCTGCTACAAGAGCTACGACGAGCGGACTGAGTGTCTGCGCTGCGTCGAGCCAGGCACGGGCCGCACGCGCCCCAAGCTTTCTCCGCGAAGCTCGCCCAGGTCACGCGCTCACCAGAGCGCGACGCCGAACCCGCCAGGCGGGGCGCTGAGCTGGAGGTCAAGCTCGAGATGTCCCGGCGCCTGCGGAGCGAGCGTCTCGGAGCCACTGGCCGCGATGTCCGAACGCGTCGACGATCTGAAGATCGCTGGACAAGGAGCACGTCGACCGGCGAACCAGCCATATCGACAGCGTCTTCGGCGAGATGAACGGTGAGTACGGCGACTTCACCATCTGCGGAGCGCACTGGCGCCGCAGTGTCGCGCGCACAGCGACGCCCGACCAGGTCGAGCATATCGACGCCGTGGCACCGATCAGGCACGGCGACCTGGTCAAGGCCAGGCACGCCCCTTGCGGTGCACGAGATGGCGCACGGCCCCGCCTCTTCCGCTGAGAGCAGGAGGCCGAGCGGGGAAGGAGGTCACGCGATCCTTGCAGATCTCGTTAACGACGGCACGTCCGTCTTCAGCGCCCTGCCCATGCATCCGGCGCGGCCGCCTTCGGAGAACAGCACGGCAGGCCACCTGCGGTGGTTGTTTGACCAGTTGCGCACCAAGCGGATCGAGGACCTCCTGCAGCGCGATAGTCGGGACACGCAGGCCGGCCTCATGACCAAAGGCAGCATGGGCCGGGAAGTATTTCTCAGCGCGATGGACGGCTACATCCGCCACGACCATGACACGGTCAAGTTTAACGACGAGAATCAGGAGGGGAAAACACAGACAGAGACACAATGAATCATCGATTCCCCAGAAAATATAGGGAAAAAATGGGAAGTGGGGGGGAAGACAAAAACCCACAAAGTTTTCGAAAATATGGGGGATCCTGTTCTCTGTGTCTATGTATTTGCGTGTCCCAGGGCCCCTTTCAGAGAAGCGAACGAAGGCCGCCCCGAGCCCCCAGCACAGTTCTCTCACCATGTAAGACAAGAGGCGACATGTGTGATTGCGTTACATGGTCGACTACCGCATCGTCAAGTTTGCGGGCATTGACCGCGAGAGTACTGAGGAAGTCGAGCACTCAGTTGCTCCAGCTGGCTGTGTCAGCCGGGCCGCCGTAAGTTCGTGCCTGCCCTCGGCCACTACTCTCTCGTCCGCAACAGGTTGGCAATGATTTATGAGTGGCGCGGTCAGAAGAGCACTCGATTTGTTTTGAGTGCGATCAAGAGGGTACCCTTCGGCACACATTGGCAAGTTGTATCACGGGCGCGATGAGCAGAGCACCCCAGCAGATTCTCACACCGCGGTTCCCTGCGCGGCTTGCGCATGGGAGGCCAATGAGGGCACGACAGACCAGCTTAAACACTAGACTCGAACGGTACCCAATCTTCCCATTGCACCCATTCCTTGCTTGTCCTTACCGCTGCCTTTTTCAGCTTGCAACCTAGCGCGCCCGCGCTTCAGTTTCGCCTGAAGATACCTCACACGTTTCATTCCGCCGTCAGGAATTTATATCGCATTCTCTAGTCCTCATCCGTTTTCCCGATCGTCTGTCTTTTTGCCTTCTTCTCACCTCCACAATCCCGCTCCCCTCCTCTCCCCAATTCCCCATTCAAGCGCAGGAAGAAACACACCGACCCCCACAATACTAAGCAACCCTTGGCGTTTACTAAACAGCCACGCCCTGTTCGATCCCGTCCTTGAGTGCGTCTGCTGAAGGGGTTCGCTCGTCCGGCCACTTCTTCTGAGGATGGTTGTTCTGCCATCTAACCGTTCTTCTCCCCGTCCGCAATCCTTCACGGGGCACATTGGCTCAAGCCGTTTTGTTGGCCTTCGACACCCCGGCTCCGTTCCGCAGTAGCCGCATATCCCCAGACGCCATGCAGCGTTTGTTCTTCGCCGCTCTGCTCGGCCTGGCGGCGTCGAACAACATCGACTTCGAGATTGGCGACAGGGCCTCGAAGACCAGCACAGCTGAACCAGCCGAGGCGGACAGTGCCGGCGCCCAGCGCCTCTTCTCCGTCCCGTCCACGCAAGGATCGAAGGCCGATTCGCGACCTTCGCCCTCCCATTCCTCCTTTTCCTGCTCGTCCTCGTACCCCCTTCCCTTCGCCATCGCATCCCCACACCTTGCCCTCCAAGAAAGGGGTGCCGATAGGTTCGAAGAGGCGCAGAGCCGTTTCCGCTGGAAAGCAGCACAGTTTGTTTTCCTGGAGTGTTGATTCGGTGGAACCACCCATCCAAAAGCCAATCATTGGGCGAGCTTCTCATGATCAGAGAGAAATTGTGCGGAGGCCAAGTCCATACGGAGTGTTGAGTCTCTGTCTGGGCCTACTTCGCCTGGACTTCGTCTCTCCTGATAGGCGGCTGAGTCCATACGGAGAGTAAATCCATGCGAAGTGCTCGGCATCCGTCTGGGTTTATGTAATCGCTTCGCTCATTCCGCCGGCCCATATTGCCTCGCCGATGTCGTTTGTCGGGGTGTTGTTATCAATGCCGTGCGGTTGGGCGGCTGCCATTTTTCGGAGGCGGTGGGTGGCGTGCCAGAGGCCTCACGGATGTTGGTTGGGCTCTCGCCGTTGGCCTTTCAGGGGCCTTTGGGAGGCAGTTTTGAGGCCTCTTGGGGGCCGTGTTGGGGCCTCTTGCGGCCTCTTGGGGGTCTCTTGGAGGTGCCTCTTGGGGACCCCTTGGTGCATCTTGGGGGCCTCTTGGGGCCTCCTGGGGGCCTGTTGGGGCGGCTGAAGGCTGGACTTTTCGGTTCCTGGTCCCCTTCTTGAGCCCCTCTTTGGGCCGTCTTGGGGCTCTCTTGGGCCGTCTTGGGCGCCTCTTGGGCTGTCTTGGGGCCATCTTGGGCCGTCTTGGGGCCATCTTGGAGCGCCGGTAAGCCGAAAAGGCCGAACGTCAAAAACCGTCAGATATTGATGGAAAACCATTAATTTCTGTCTCTATGGGCCCTCTTGGGAGGTCTCTTGGAGGCCTCTTGGGGCGTCTTGAAGGCGCTGTGGTCTGTCTGGAGGCAATATTGCTAAGGCCTTACGGCCGGTGCCGCCGACCCTAAAGACGACGACGACGACGAATACGAGGAGGAGGAGGAGGAGGGGGATAAGGTGGAAGGGAGCAGGAGAAGGCGAAGGAGATGTTTCCCATGTGGGCCGAGAGAGTCGTAGCAGAGACAGAAAGGGATCGTTGTGGCCTGCGGCCCTTCCCGCCACCGTGCTGGGGTTGTGGTTGAAAGGCCTCTTGGATGTGTTCGGGCCTGTTGGGGCCTCTGTTGGGCCTTTTGAGGATCTCTTGGGGGCCTCTTCGGGCCCCTTTAGGGGCTCCTGGGGCCTTCTGGGGGCTTCTTGGGGCGGGAAGCTCGAAGTGTCGGTTCGTGGTCCTCTTCTTGGGCCTGCTTGGGGCCCTCTTGGGGCATTCTTGGGCTGTCGTGAGGTTCTCTTGGGCCGTCTTGGGGCCCTCTTGGGCTGTCTCGGGGCCTTCTTGGGGGCCTCTTGGGCACTCTTGGACCTTCTTGGGGGCCTCTTCGGGCACTCTTGGCGCGTCTTGGCGCTTTTGGGGGCTCCGGGACGCCCAGGGGCGGATGCGTATCTGACCCACCCCCAGGACCGCCCCCCGGCCCCCCCCCGGCGGGGGAGGGATCAAAGGGAAGGGGCTTCCCTTCGACTCAAGTACGACGTTGCTACGGTTTTCTCTCGCTGTCAGGCGTGAAGAGGAGGGTGCAGGGGAAAGGGGACGACGGAGAGGCAGGGAAAGAGGACAACGGATGCGTCGACTGAGCGCACGCCGACGGGGAGTCCACACGACGACAGGGTCGGCGGATTTGGCGTCTTGGATCGCTCTTGGACCGTCTCGGACCATGTTGAGCTCTCTTGGAGGCCACCTGAAGCGCTCTTGGGAGCCTGCCCGGGACCTGCCTGGGACTTGCCACCACGGCCACGACCACGGCCACGGCCACGGCCACAGCCACCATTGCCACGGCCACCGCGGTCCTATCACGGCCACCACGGCCACGGCCACCACGGCCACGGCCACCACGGCCAGGGCCTTGCCCGGGATCTTGCCAGGACCTTGCCAGGATTTGCGGGGGTGCGTTTCGTCTGGGGGCCCCAAGGGGGCGGCCCCGCGCTCGGCCTCCGCCTGAGCTTGTTCCCGCCCAGATGTGGCTCCTCCCGATACAGTGGAGGCCCCTGCCAAGACACACCCTGCGTGCCTCCAAAAGTGCCCGGGGTTTCTCGGGTTCCGATGGCTTCGCTGTGGAACGCAGGCGTGGCGCTCCCACACCAGAAGTCCAGGGACGCCCTGGGGCTCCGGGGTTGGGCTTCTTGTCGGAGGCTTCTCGTGGTCGGGCTCCTACTGCAACTGAAGCAGCATCCTGCCTGGCATCGCTCGGACGTGTGCATTTTTCTCGGCGAGAACCATCCAGGACGATCCTGGACCATCGAGCAAAAAACACACGCACGAAACCGAAAAATGCACGGGAAATGGACGTTCGAGCGATGGCGAGCCTGTGGGAAGGAGGAGCGGGGCGCGGGCGTCACGCCGACGCTTGACGGCAGTTGCTGGAGCGCAGGCCCGGCCGTCCTTGGCCGGGTTCTTTCTGCTGGCAGAGAAGCGGCGGCGGAGGACGGCGGTGGTAGGCACGACTCAGCGCATGATGTCCCGATGCCTCGCAGACGGCTGGACCGGGGCATAAGATCGAGGTCGGCTCGGGGAGGGTACCCTGATGCGGCGGCGAGCGACGGGGGGGAGTGCGAAGGAGAAGGCCTTCTCAGAGGGCAGCGGGGCTTCTCAGAAGCCGTCCGGCCCTCTGGGAGGGTGTCCGGGCTTTTCGGGGAAGGCATCTGACACTTCTCAGCAGGCTTGGGGGCTTGCGAGCCTTCTAAGAAGGCCCGCCCCTTCTCACTTCCCCGCCAGGATCGCCGCCGTCCAATGTTCTTCGTGCGTGTTGGATGTTCTCATGTATCTTGGGGGAGGGTACCCTCGACTGATTTTCGGTTTGGCCTGCGGAGGGTCCCATGTTCTTGACGGACGTTTTTCTGTCCCAGGTCTGGCCGTGCGCATCACATGGTCTTGGTGGCGAATTAACTTCCCGAAGACCCGTGGTAACTTTGTGGACGAGCGTTGTGCGTCATAGCTGTACCCCCCAGACATCCAGTTGACTATCTGCCTCCAGAAGTCCTGTGGTATATTTTCGCTCCGATCCTCTTGCGGTTTATTGCGAAGGCCTTACGGCCGGTGCCGCCGACCCTGAAGGGAGACGACGACGACGACGACGACCACGACGACGACGACGACGACGACGACGACGACGACGACGACGGCGGCGGTGGTGGCAGCGGCAGCGGCAACGACGACGACGCTGACGTGGGCCAGAGTCCTCAGAGATGGTTCTTGGGGTCTCTTCGGAAGTCTCTCGGGGGCCTCTGCGAGGAACTGTTGACGCTTCGCATATCCCCGCCAGCAGCAGCAGCAGCTTCAGGAGCAGCATACAGACTCATGCGGCGATTAGCTGCGACCCCCGAGGACCAACCACCCCCACTATCTGGTCACCCTGCAGGTTCGCATCTGCGTCGGATTGATGCGACCCTGGAGGACCAACAGTCGGAGACACCCACCATCAAATAGTGGTCCTCGCGGCGATCTGCTGCGACCCCCGAAGAAATGGAAGTGAGTTGGCGGACCAACAAACGGAGACACCAACCCTCAAATAGAGATCATTGCGGCGATCTGCTGCGACCACTTTTGCCGGGACCATGGGCCCGGGGTCTCCCTCGGGGACTCAAGGTACTCTTGCATCCCGGCTTTGGCAGCCAAGGGCCGTCATTCGCCTCCCCCCCCGTGCACGCTTCGTCTTCACGGTGCCCACCGTCATCAGTTGCAGCGCTGAGAACAGGTGCGTATAGGGTGGACACTGACACCAGCTCAGTCCCGCCCAGCAAAAGGAGGCAGGTGGCCTGGGTGCCCAGCGCGATACGTGACTGCGGTGGGATCCGAGTGTGTGTCCCGCGGATTCTCAAGGGGCTTTTGCATCCCGGCGTTGTCGGTACAACGGAGACGGAGACACCATCCAATACATTGAGATCCGCATGCTCCGGCGCCATTGCCAGGATGCGGGAAGCTAAGTTGGAACCCGCCGTCTTCAGTTGCAGCGCCGGGATCAGGTGCGACACGGGTGGACACAGACAGCAGGCCCTGTCGCTGCCCGGCAAAGCAGCAGGCTGCATCGTGGCCCTACGTGACCTGTTACAGCTGTGGGATCTGAGTGTGCGCGAAGAGCGGTCAACGGCAGCAGGTTCTGTCCTAGCTCGGCGGGTGCGCCACCTATCCCACGAGTGCGGGGGCCTGACCGAGGGGAGGCGCGGCTTTCCCCCCGCCTCTCTCCTTGACCCGCAGGGCCCCCAATGGGGGCCCTGCGGGTGTCGCAACGCATGTGACGGTGGCTGGAAGTGGCAGTGTACACTGCTCTTGCACTGGGGTCGGCGGCATGCCAATAACGGCTCAAGCGGCGATTAGTTGCGACCCCCGAGGACCAACCACCCCCGCTGTTCTGTCACTCTGCCGTTCCACCTCAGCTGCGGATTGCTGCGTCCCTGGAGGACCAACAGTCGGACACACCTACCATCAAATAGTGATCAGCGGCGATTAGCCGCGACCCCCGAGTAAATGGAAGGGACCAACAATCGGACACACCAACCAACAAATAGAGCTCATAGCGGCGATTAGCTGCGACCCCCAAGGTGATTAAAGAGAGATTTCAGCGGCGATTAGCTGCGACCCCCGAGGAGATTAAAGAGATATCATAGCGGCGATTAGCTGCGACCCCCGAGAACGACCCAAGAGATGACCATGGCCCCTAGCACTCGGATTCGGGGCCAGGCCGAGGGGAGAGGCAGTGGTTCCCCTCGCCTCTCCCCTCTCGGGCCAGGCGGGTGTCCCCCGCCCTTGGCCTCGGGGCCTGCCAGACGTACTGTCTGACGTCGGCGTGGCCGCCCCCCCTCCCAGGGCCTCGTGTTCCGCGGTGCTCGTGGTCTGGCTCATCACTCTCAGCGTCGTTTGCTTCGGCCCTGGGGGACCACGTGGTGCGCGTAGGCTCACGGGTCTGGGGGGCAGTGCCAAGCGGCGGACTGGGCCAGGCTTGCCTCCTGGCCCCCGTGTCCTCCACAGTGCAGCTCTCCCTGGCGCTTCGCCTTATGACACCGCAGAAGGAAGCACTACCCCAGTGCAGCCCCCCCCTCACTCCCCCCGCTGGCGATGCTCACCACGCCAACTGGTCCTCCCCCCCTCAGTGAGGCCTGACGCCGTGCTGGCACGCGCTGCGTGGCCCACAGTCGCTTGGGCCCCCCATGCCCTGTGGGGTGGTCTTTCGGGTGTTGGTGTCGCCATGGAGTGGTTCAGCCTTCCGCGGCTGGTACAGCACCCCAGTCTCATCCACCAGCTTCCGGCAAGTGCGTTGCACCACGTTCCGCAGCAGCCCTGCCCTCCCTGGCTTGCAGACGTCGCAGTGGGCGTTTGGAGTCTGGCGCCCCACACGCGACTCACTCCACCGGCCTCCTTCTTGCCCCCATTCAGATTGACGGACTAGGTCATCTTGGTTCACGTCTCACGACGGGCTTGGTTTCTCGGTTCACGTCTCAGACTGTGGCTGGCACCGAATTCTATGGCATTTTGTCTGTGCACGTGCAAGAGCTCCAGGATCTAGTCACCTGCAGCGCCTGCTTCTCTTCAGCTTCGCGGCTGCTTTGTGAGCGGGCCGGCCGGCCTGTGCCTGTTGCAGCAATTAGCCCCGTACCGTGACCCCGACGCCGCTTCCGCTCCCTGACCGTTGCCTTGGAGCCGCTGACCAAAACATGATGGACCCACGAACCCGGAAAGGGATATAGACATGTGGAGCATGGACACGTTTTCATGATACCCAACTGGGCAACACCTCACGAAACATCCCACGAGACACCTCACGAAACAGCCCACGAGACACCTCACGAAACATTCCACGAGACACCTCACGAAACATTTCACGAGACACCCCGCGAAACATTCCACGAGACACCCCACGAAACATTCCACGACGACAGGCAACCACTCAACCAAGGCGGTGTGGTCGTGCTGGGGAGTGGTCGTGCTGGGGTGTGGTCGTGCTGGGGGGTGGTCGTGCTGGGGGGTGGTCGTGCTGGGGGGGTGGTCGTGCTGGGGGGTGGTCGTGCTGGGGCGTGCTGGGGTGTGGTCGTGCTGGGGCGTGCTGGGGTCGTGGTCGTGCTGGGGTGTGGTCGTGCTGGGGTGTGGTCGTGCTGGGGCGTGGGTCGTGCTGGGGCGTGGTCGTGCTGGGGCGTGGTCGTGCTGGGGTGCTCGTGCTGGGTGTCGTGCTGGGGTCGTGCTGGGGTGTGGTCTTGCTGGGGTGGGTCGTGCTGGGGTGCGTGCTGGGGTGTGGTCGTGCTGGGGTGTGGTCGTGCTGGGGTGGGGTCGTGCTGGGGTGGGGTGCTGGGGTGCTGCACCCTGTGATTTATCGATCGGGTCGTGCTGGGGTGTGGTCGTGCTGGGGTGTGGTCGTGCTGGGGTGTGGTCGTGCTGGGGTGTGGTCGTGCTGGGGTGTGGTCGTGCTGGGGTGTGGTCGTGCTGGGGTGTGGTCGTGCGTGCTGGGCGTGGTCGTGCTGGGGCGTGGTCGTGCTGGGGCGTGGTCGTGCTGGGGTGTGGTCGTGCTGTGGTGAGGTCGTGCTGGGGTGTGGTCGTGCTGGGGTGTGGTCTTGCTGGGGTAGGGTCGTGCTGGGGTCGGGTCGTGCTGGGGTGTGGTCGTGCTGGGGTATGGTCGTGCTGGGGTGGGGTCGTGCTGGGGTGGGGTCGTGCTGGGGTCTGGTCGTGCTGGGGTGTGGTCGTGCTGGGGTATGGTCGTGCTAGGGTGGGGTCGTGCATTTCGCTCGAGACATCCTGCCAAAATTCCAGGAAATCGTACAAAAACAAACAAATTAGTCGAAACATCATCGAAATTCCTTCGCGCGGGGCGCTTTTCCGCGTCGCGGTCGGCTCTGCAAAACAAGCGTTTCGCTCGAGACATCCTCGGCAAACTCTGCGGAGCAAGCGTTTCGCTCGAGACATCCTCAACACACGAAAAAGTGGCCCGCACCCTGTGATTTATCGATCGGGATTTCAAAAACAAGCGTTTCGCTCGAGACATCCTCAAATTTTAATTCGCCGGCCTCCTTCGACCTCGTTATTTATCAGGGAAAAAATTCGCCGGCCTCCCTCAAGTTGGCACCGGGGGACAGGTTTACCACTAAAAGAGAACCCTGGGCCCAGCCCCTTTCCGGGAAAAACAAACGAATTAGTCGAGACATCATCGAAATTCCTTCGCGCGGGGCGCTTTTCCGCGTCGCGGTCGGCTCTGCAAAACAAGCGTTTCGCTCGAGACATCCTCGGCAAACTCTGCGGAGCAAGCGTTTCGCTCGAGACATCCTCAACACACGAAAAAGTGGCCCGCACCCTGTGATTTATCGATCGGGATTTCAAAAACAAGCGTTTCGCTCGAGACATCCTCAAATTTTAATTCGCCGGCCTCCTTCGACCTCGTTATTTATCAGGGAAAAAATTCGCCGGCCTCCTTCAAGTTGGCACCGGGGGACAGGTTTACCCACTAAAAGAGAACCCTGGGCCCAGGCCCTTTCCGGGAAAAACATATCCCCGCCAGCCCATCCAGAAAAGATGCCCAGGGGAGTTGAGGTGATCAGGGAAGTGGGGGAGCATGGATAAGAACAAAGGGCGGGAAAAGCAGTCATGTACCCCAAGAGGGGGAGGATGGAGGAGGAATCGTTATCGTCGGAGGAGGAGGAAGAGGAGGAGGAGGTGGAGGAGAAGGAGGGAGAGTTGGGTACCTCGGGGATCTTCTTGAGGCCTCGTATGGGGTCTCTTGGGAGCCTCTCGGAGGCCTCTTGGGACCGTCTGGGCGCCTTTTAGGCTCAGGGCATTCTTGGGAGCTTCAGGGGCGCTCTTGCGGCCATCTTGGAGGACATCGATCAAACATGATGGACCCACGAACCCGGAAAGGGATATAGACATGTGGAGCATGGACACGTTTTCATGATACCCAACTGGGCAACACCTCACGAAACATCCCACGAGACACCTCACGAAACAGCCCACGAGACACCTCACGAAACATTCCACGAGACACCTCACGAAACATTTCACGAGACACCCCGCGAAACATTCCACGAGACACCCCACGAAACATTCCACGACGACAGGCAACCACTCAACCAAGGCGGTGTGGTCGTGCTGTGGGATGTGGTCTGGGGGTGGTCGTGCGCTGGGGGTGTTGTCGTGCTGGGGGTGGTCTGGTGGTCGTGCTGGGGCGTGGTCGTGCTGGGGCGTGGTCGTGCTGGGGCGTGGTCGTGCTGGGGCGTGGTCGTGCTGGGGCGTGTCGTGCTCGTGCTGGGTAAGGTCGTGCTGGGGTGCGGTCGTGCTGGGGTGTGGTCTTGCTGGGGTGGGGTCGTGCTGGGGTGTGATCGTGCTGGGGTGGGTGCTCTGCTGGGGTGTGGGTCGTGCTGGGGTGTGGTCGTGCTGGGGTGTCGTGTCGTGCTTGGGTGTGGTCGTGCTGGGGTGTGGTCGTGCTGGGGTGTGGTCGTGCTGGGGCGTGGTCGTGCTGGGGTGGGGTCGTGCTGGGGTGGGGTCGTGCTGGGGTGGGTCGTGCTGGGGTGGTCCGCACCCTGTGATTTATCGATCGGGTCGTGCTGGGGTGTGGTCGTGCTGGGGTGTGGTCGTGCTGGGGTGTGGTCGTGCTGGGGTGTGGTCGTGCTGGGGTGTGGTCGTGCTGGGGAGTGGTCGTGCTGGGGTGTGGTCGTGCTGGGGTGTGGTCGTGCTGGGGGGTGGTCGTGCTGGGGGGGTGGTCGTGCTGGGGGGTGGTCGTGCTGGGGCGTGGTCGTGCTGGGGCGTGGTCGTGCTGGGGCGTGGTCGTGCTGGTGCGAGGTCCGTGGCTGTGGTGAATCGTGGTTGGGGTGGTGTCGTGCTGGGGTGTGTGTCTTGCTGGGGTAGGTCGTGCTGGGTCGGGTCGTGCTGGGGTGTCGTGCTGATAATGGTCGTGCTGGGGTGGTGGTCGTGCTGGGGTGGGGGTTCGTGCTGGGGTCTGGTCGTGCTGGGGTGGGTCGTGCTGGGGTATGGTCGTGCTAGGGTGGGGTCGTGCATTTCGCTCGAGACCTCCTGCCAAAATTCCAGGAAATCGTACAAAAACAAACAATTAGTCGAAACATCATCGAAATTCCTTCGCGCGGGGCGCTTTTCCGCGTCGCGGTCGGCTCTGCAAAACAAGCGTTTCGCTCGAGACATCCTCGGCAAACTCTGCGGAGCAAGCGTTCGCTCGAGACATCCTCAACACACGAAAAAGTGGCCCGCACCCTGTGATTTATCGATCGGGATTTCAAAAACAAGCGTTTCGCTCGAGACATCCTCAAATTTTAATTCGCCGGCCTCCTTCGACCTCGTTATTTATCAGGGAAAAAATTCGCCGGCCTCCCTCAAGTTGGCACCGGGGGACAGGTTTACCTACTAAAAGAGAACCCTGGGCCCAGGCCCTTTCCGGGAAAAGAGAAGAGCTTCAATTCGCCTCCCCATTCGGGAGCACCGAAAATCGCCTCCTGGACCTAGTTGGAGCGCTTTTGGGGCCCTCTTGAGGCCGTCTTGGGCCTCTCCTGGGGCTTTATTGGGCCATGTTGGAGCCATCTTGAGACCTCGGATGGCCATCGGAAGCGAAATGGCGAGAAAGTCAACATCAATGATTTGTCCGATTGTGTTTGAAGGATTTGGGTTTTTTAAGGTCTTTGGAGATCCCGGAGGCATCTTGGAGACGTCTTGGAACGTTATTGGGGCCTTTTTGGGAGCATTTTGGGAGCCATCTTGAGGCATCGTGCGCTATCTTGAACCATCCTGGAGCTCATCTGGGGCTCAAAGGCCCTCTTGGAGCCGTACTGGGCCTTCTGGGACGTTCCAACGCTTCGCCGCCCCCCCCCCCCCGTCCAGGTCCAGGGGAGGGGGGGGGAGGGGTCAAGCTGCCCACCCGCCCACAAGCCGTCCAGCTCACTCCCACCCGCCCTCCCAACACATAAGCAGCACCCGAGCCCGAGCATGTTCAGCGGTCGTCTTTGGATGGGCAGCTACTGGGAGCCGAAGCCGACCCCAGGTGCGCGACGCTTGGGCGAGGTGCGCCACGCGTGCCAGGGGCGCCAAGCGCGCCAGGCACCCCTGGGGCCCGAGCGTGCCAGGCACGCCTGGTGCGCCAGATGCGCCACGTGCTCCGAGTGCGCCAGGTGTGCCACACACTCCAGCCGCGCCAGGTGCGCCATGCTTGGGGCACGTGCAGAGTGCGTCAGGTGCGCCTGCGCACGTGACAGCACACATCGGGAAACATGTCGGCCCCCGCCATCCTTGTCGAAAACCAATGCCCGTCATTGTGTTTGATGGGCCTGCGCACAGCAGGCCACATGCCACCACCCCCGCCGTCCCTGTCAAAAACCATGTGACAGTGATCGCGGGATGGCCGCGCATGATCCAGATTTAGCCGCGAGGTGCATGTTGTATTACTTTGTGTCAGGGATGGTAGCCCTGCGCACAGCAGGGAATGTGCTGGTACACCCGCCGTCCCTGTCAAAAACATGATGGACCCACGAACCCGGAAAGGGATATAGACATGTGGAGCATGGACACGTTTTCATGATACCCAACTGGGCAACACCTCACGAAACATCCCACGAGACACCTCACGAAACAGCCCACGAGACACCTCACGAAACATTCCACGAGACACCTCACGAAACATTTCACGAGACACCCCGCGAAACATTCAACGAGACACCCCACGAAACATTCCACGACGACAGGCAACCACTCAACCAAGGCGGTGTGGTC
Source organism: Prorocentrum cordatum (assembly GCA_963575745.1). Classification (NCBI taxonomy): domain Eukaryota; class Dinophyceae; order Prorocentrales; family Prorocentraceae; genus Prorocentrum; species Prorocentrum cordatum. Next base: position 44,527 of record CAUYUJ010014865.1, on the reverse strand, counting down.
GTGCTGGGGAGTGGTCGTGCTGGGGTGTGGTCGTGCTGGGGGGTGGTCGTGCTGGGGCGTGGTCGTGCTGGGGGGGGGGTCGTGCTGGGGGGTGGTCGTGCTGGGGCGTGGTCGTGCTGGGGCGTGGTCGTGCTGGGGCGTGGTCGTGCTGGGGCGTGGTCGTGCTGGGGCGTGGTCGTGCTGGGGTGTGGTCGTGCTGTGGTAAGGTCGTGCTGGGGTGCGGTCGTGCTGGGGTGTGGTCTTGCTGGGGTGTGGTCGTGCTGGGGTGTGGTCGTGCTGGGGTGTGGTCGTGCTGGGGTGTGGTCGTGCTGGGGTGTGGTCTTGCTGGGGTGGGGTCGTGCTGGGGTGGGGTCCGGCTGGGGTGTGGTCGTGCTGGGGTGTGGTCGTGCTGGGGTGTGGTCGTGCTGGGGTGGGGTCGTGCTTGGGTGGGGTCCGTGCTGGAGGGGTGGGTC